>CM057809.1:56676817-57249317 GCA_030067965.1 Latrodectus elegans | reverse complement strand
AAATCTAAGATGATAAAGTTAAATACAATAAGAAACAAGATAATGTTGGTGTTAAACTGAACCTGGAATTTTCTAACAGGAAATACATTGAATATTTCTGTTTTACCAACAGCCATTCTTGCGTTCGTGATGTGGGAATTTCCAATAAAGAATCGGTTGCAAGTAGCGATGTTCCATATGGTATGTGTAGAACTATAAATAATATTTAAATATTTTCTAAAGAATAAATTTTTAATGCTTACGGGTAGGTTTTAAGAACAAGTGATATGCTTCACATTTTCAGAGGATTGCGTTATCAAACGATATTTTCCCTATTACCTTCAAGCATTGTATTTAATCTTATAAATATCATTTATAATATATTTTAAAATAAAATATTTCCTTAATTATATATAATCTCTTCATAACCAATATATTCCAGTTGCAAAACGTTCTTCTTAATATCGTGAGAAACGTAATGCATTAAAAACATATTTTTAACTACTTCCATGCTCACTTACAGCTTGTTAGCCACACTTTTTTTAATAATTATATTTTACTGAAATAAATGAGAATTTATCTTTCTGTTTATAAAGTTTGCGTCTTTGTCATTTTTTGCGATTCTTATATCATATTATTTAAATAAGCCATCTATTTTATAAAATAAAGTTACTTACCAGTTACAAAATATCCTTTCAAGTTGTATCACAAACAGTTTTGAAGCCTTTTCATTTGTACTTTGAAAACTAAATATTTTTTTTCCTCTTACAATTATAAATAATTTAATAAATTATGTGTTGATTCTATATAATGGTTTCCATTCAGATTGATTATATATATATATATATATATAGATAGATAGATAGATAGATATATACATAAGCATTTCAGCATAATTGTTATAATTAATTCCAGTATGCGTCATTGCTTTAATCAATTAACCGTGACCGTGTCAAGAGTATGAATAGCAAAAATCTTTTATAACATATCAGAAATTAATAATTAATTCTTACTTCAATAATAAATAAAAAAAATCTATTGGTTTCTGTCTAAGAATTTTGCCCACAAAATTATCTGTAAAACGACACATCCTTAAAATTTTTATGGTTACAACACTTTACTAAAATATTTCAGAATGAAAATTGAAGTTTTAATTATATCTATTGATATTTCTATTATAGTTTTATTTAAGTCATAAATTTTCAGTTATTCACATTTAAAATACCAAATACAATAACACAATTATTTCCAAATAATGCCTTTCCTGAATACATAACTCATATGTACATTAGAATAACAAAAGAATGATTTCTGATATTACTTCTTCATGCCCTCTCAGAAGATTGACACATCTATTACCTAACATCATCTTTGATTATGGGCGCTGAATAACAATGAATGAGCTTTCGTGAGATCATAAACCGAATATGAAATATAGGCTATATGTTTGGAGAGCGTATTTAATGGGAAGAAAGAATATATATATCTAATACAGATGAAGAAAGGTAACCACTCACATTCCCGAATGGATGTAAAGGTTTCTGTTTGTGAAGTAGCTAGGTTTTATTCCATCCGTATAAAAAATAAATACTTATTTTATTAAATAGAATTTTTTGAAAATTTACACCATATTTCAGAATTTTTTATGTGTGCAGAATTTTTTATTATATCTAGATTTTACAGATTATTTTACGTTTATTACTATATTCTCAGTTGCAGATATAAAACTTTGAAAACAGTATAGTTTAGCAGTTGCTTATTAAAACTTTTGTTTAATTATTTTTACGTGTGCATGATCCTGAGTAATTTTCTGCTATATGGTATTACACATAAAAACCAGAAAACAATTAAAATATCTAGATAATTTAGTATGCAAAATGAGCGAATGTTAATGTAATATTATTATTCATATATCTTTGAATGTATATTCCGGATACATTAAAGTGTAAATTCAGTTAACAACATATCAATTATTAAATGTAAATGCAATTTTTAGGGTAAGAAATATTTTTACAGCCAAAATATTCACGCATTTTTTTCCATATATGCTGAGGTCCAGCTTAAAATAATTTACTTAATTTCATCCCAACATAAATTGCAATGAGATGCAATATAAATTCAGTTTACTTTTAGTGTTTATATAGATACATTTATAAACTTACGTTCTTAAGAACATTCACTTGCTTGACAATTGATAAATAAAAATATTATTAAAATAAATCAATCCTCATAATGTGAAAAAAAAATATAATTTATAAAAATATAACAATCACTATCTTCTGTGTAAGAAATACATCCTGTAAAGTTATTTTTTATTAATATCTTAGTATTCTCTTTAAACTAGCAATTCTCCTATACCAGCAAAAATTAATTTGAACTGATTGGGAAGCATTTTATGTAATTCAGTTACATTTAATATTGTCAAAATATAAATGAAAGTAAGAAATTATGTTTAATTTATCCCTTTTTCAAGTATTGAAAATCTAATATTTTATATGTTTCTTTAATTAAGATGCTGACTCATTTTGTTATTTAAAAAAATTGATAATGTTTTTCCATCTATATACAGTTCATTTGTAAATAACAAAGCTGTGCACCCTTACTCTAATGAGGTAAAATTAAACTCTCCAAAACGTAGTGATTCATGTTGCAATATTAAGTATTTTTTCATCAAATGTTTTCATGATTAAATAACCTTTCAAATATTATCCTTAAAGAATATAAAATAATTAATTTAATTTTCATTTTATGAGAATATTGTTTCATAACTTATTTATCTTTATGTAAAGGGGTTTACACATAGATAAATAAATTATAAAATAATATTTAATAAAATTATAATACAATATTAATTATAATTATAATATAAATTATTCTACCTATAAATTACAGTTTCTCTCCCTCTGTGTGTATATATATATATATATATATATATATATATATATATATATATATATATATATATATATATATATATATATATATATATATATATATGTATGTATGTATGATGTATGTATATGTATATTATGTATATATAACATTAACTTAATTAGTAAATATTTCTCTTACTAATTCACTTTTATACCAGCAATTAATCCATCAATTTTTTTCGTTAAGTTTCGCTAGACATGATGAGAAACTTAAGATTCAAATTGCAATAATAGAGAACTAATTTGCGATGAAATTAGGATTGTTGCAGTCTGAATTCCTTTGTGGATTAATTATAATGAGTCTACTAAAGTTCAAGGGTTTTTTTTCAATTTAAGTGATACATTAATCAATGGTAATTAGTAATCTGCATTAACTCATTGACATGTAACAAATTTAGTGATTAAGCATGTATTCATTTTCTTGTTACACTTGTTTACTTAAAATAAAATTAAAAAACATGGTATCTTCTTACAAATTGATTATTTAGCTTCATTAATCTTTTTAATGCATTCTTTAAACCCAAAGAAGATCTTATCTGTTTTTAATGTGCTTTTCTAATTTACTCAGTTATCTGTCAATTTAGGAACCATTTAATAAGACATGTAAACGTCCAATCAATTAAAAGTTTTAAGTTAATTGATGCGTATGATTCTTACAGAATTAAGTGAGTATTATTTTCTTATATATATATATATATATATATATATATATAGATAGATAGATAGATAGATAGATAGATAGATAGATAGATCAACTTACTTATCTTTAAGAAGAAAATGACTACACCAACTTACTTAATTTTAAATTGGTAACGGAAATTGAGTATAAAATATGCATTTATTAATGTTCATTTTTGTTTAGTTTCTAAGCTTGTAAAATAAAGAAGAGTTTTCTTTTCTTAATTCAAAATGATAATCTAAATGTTTAACTATTTTTCAGTAAATTTAAACGGGAATTTCAACTTAACGTTTCAATGCATATTTGCAATTTCTACAATTAAATTTTTCTTTTTCTTTTATATCCAAATAATTTATTGTTAAATTCATAGAAAAGGTCTAAAATTAAGAACATGCTCTTCGAATTAGAAGGTTTCACACTAGATTCCAGCCACAATTTAGAAGCGAAAAATAAATTTAATTATGACATCTTATCAGTGAACTTGTCATTAGTGCTTGGAAGTTTTCAGTGTTTTCTCTTTTAAAATAAGTAAAAACGGCTTACTTCCTCTAAAAGCTCCACCAGCAGGATGCAGTGGTTGATAAAATGCTCTGCTTTTGTGTTCTAGATTCCTTTATCAAATGTAAATATTGGGTAATTGCAAATATTTAACTGTTTTTGGCTATGAAAATTCGCAATAGAATTGATTCCACACATGGTGTTTTAATGACCGAAATCATCAGAGTGTAACATGGGAAGCAGGGAAGGGCATGAGAAACACTGTTTGTCACTAGAATTCAATAAAAAAAGAGTACGGCAATAGCATCCTGTAGCAATAAGAAAAATTCAGTTGACAAAAGCATGTGTCGTGGATTGTTTCTTAAATTTAAGGGAGAACAAAGAAGCTGCCAAGTTTAGGTTACAAAAGGATTTCCATCACATGTTGGAGAAGACGATTTTGATCAAGCCATTAAAAATAATCTGATTCTAACCATGCCAGAATTGGCCCAGACCTTCAACATACATTGGATAATGGTAGAGAGACGGTCAACTTGGGATTAATGAGAAAATTTGATTGTTTATTTCAACAACGTAACAGTTAATCAAAGGATAACCTAATTGCCATCTGTGTTTCGTTTTTTTACTGATATTAGAATTGACACATTCTTGACACGAATTGTGACAAGAGATGAGAAATGAATTATCTACTATAGCGTAAAGCATCGTAGGATTGTGCCAGCCTTCAAATTCACATGTTTCGGTTTCGATGCTGAGCTTCTATCTAAGAAGGTAATATTGAATGTTTGTTAGAATGTGCCGGGAATAATTTGCAAGAAAATTCTGTTTCTTAACCAAATCATCAATGCTATCTTCTACTATCTCCAGTTCAACAAGTTACATTTGAATTTGATTGCAAAGTGGCAATATTTCATAAATCATCATTGTGTTACTATTCTTCTTGTTCATGTTAGGCCATTTGCTCCTGACTTCAATCGTTAAAAATTACTAAAATTTGATTTGCAGATTTTATCATACCCTCTTTATTTTGCTGATTTGGCAACAATTCATTATCCCCTTTTTTGTGTATTGAAAAATTCCTTCAATCAGAAAATCTGTAATAATCTAAATGCTGTGATATCTGCCATTGAAGAATTTTTGACATGAAATCACCGGGATTTTACTGTCTTATCACTCATCTTTTACCAAAAAAACAGCATACTTTGTTGTGTATTAGTTAGTTGGAAAACAACATATTTATATAGAGGTTATAGGCAGCAGTGGACATGCAATATATGCAGTAATTTAAGAAAGATTGGGATTGCATACTGCTAAATATTTAGTTTGCTTTAGCAAGAAATTTGAAATCTTGAAAATAAATATAAACTTTCTTTTGAAATGAATGTAAGTGATATGATTTTAAATTTTTCGTTTGATTTATTTATAAGTTATTTCATGTGAAATCTATAATATATATAAATCTCCACCTTTGTTTATAAATCTTCATTTAAGAAGGAAAGATTTTTAATAATATAAAGCATCAGTTAGAAAATTCATTCAATTTAACTGAAAATTTAATTAAAAAATCTTAACAAAAAATTAAATTTTTTAGTAACCTAGTGGTTGTGTGAAAGAAGTATTATGATTGTTTCTTCCTATAATGATTATTATTTTAGAAATAGATAATTGATTAAATTCTAAAAAGTGCAAAAATGTTAATTTTTTATAATAACCAAATTTCAAGTAAGTATTATAATCTGATTCTTAAAGAGATTATTTGAAGTAAATATATTACAACGCACACAACTTAAAAATTATTTCATGCAGTACAAATTATGAATATATATTTAGATATATAAACTCAAGAACTGATTAAAAAGTTTATTCACAATAATTGGTCTAAATGAAATTTTATTATGATTAATTATTGATATTTATCATATATATAATTAGTAATAAATTATATTTCTATTAAGATTTAAAACTCCTTTTCTTTTTATATTATCACGCATTAAATTTTGAAAATATATAGCAAGTTTTTATTTGAGACAATTTTGTACTAATAATAATTACAAAAACAATTTGTTAATCATCTTAGTGATCTTTCAGAATATTTAGAGTGGAATATGTATGTCGGATGTTTATAATTTTATTCTATAGCACATTTTATCCAATAATCAATTTTTAGTGTGTATTTAATTTCGAAGAACATGTTGTAAATGTATTTCAGTAAGCATAAAAATGTAAAGTGCTAAGTAATTTTGAAAGATTTATGGAAAATAAATGCATTTAATTCTTTTGCACTCTTCTTCCGACAACTTTTCTAGACAGATGACTTCCATGCTGGAATAAGTCTAATAAATTATCGTGAATATCGAGTTTTTTCTTTCTCGTGTCAAAGTGACCACTTGATCCCTTGTCTGTAAGGATAGGTTGAGATTTCCTGAACCATACACGTTATCGTTATGGGGAGTCAACGCATATAAGCTCTCAGAAATATGATTAAAATGCATTGCTCATGAAAATTGGTGTCAAAAATAAATAGACATGACATTGTTTTATCGATTTATTCCATTAGCCCAACACCCTTAATCCTTACTAACATAAGAAGAGTCCCTAACATTCTTCCTTTATTCGCGTTTGTAATTTTTGTTTTTTTTTACTTTATACTCGATATAATACGGAAAATGTTTTCCGAGATATGCAGGAAAGAATTATGAAAAGAATTATTAAATTATATTTGTTTGAAAATAGGAAGAAATAGCATTTTTTGTTCTCTTTATCTTATCATGCAATGAAGTAAGAAGAAAATTTTAGCATAATAAAAAGAAACGAAAGTCTTTTTTTTTTATTTTTTTATTTTTTTTTTATTCGTAATTGAAATCAAGGAGATGAAATTAAGAAAAACATTAAATCGCTAAATTTGGCCCTGGATGAAAAGTATAAATCATACAAAACTCTAGTATTCTTATACCTATTCACTATTTTACCTCGTCTTTCATTTAAATAATTTCTCAATATTTAATTCGATTATTTTACAGAAAGTAATCCATTAATGTAGCGTTTCTCAACCTTTCATTATTTGAGACTCAGTTTTCAATCATAATTTTGAACGCATCATCTCATGTGTATGGTAAAACGTATGTATTCACCTGTTTAGTAAAATGTATAAAATTATACAATAATGTATTTTGAATTAATTCTACACAACGAATTTAATATTAAAAACGTCCAATAACCAAGAATACTGACTTTTTTTGACATTTGGCCACACAGATTTTCTCATTAATGAAACAAGAGTCCGGTGCCATTTTGCACAAGAATCTGCTCCTGTGTTCACCATGTTGGACATTTGGAGGGAAATTTCAATTTGTCTCAAACATTATAGATTATAGAAAAGATGCTGTCTCAAGCATTTGCAGATATGAGAAAATTTTTTCTTATAGGGAGAAGAAGGGTGTTCGATAAAGTCAGTATCAATTTTTAGAAGTCTAATTTGAATCGATCATTTTATAGCTATCGAATCTATCTGAATATGCATGTTATGTTTATTTTGTGTTAACAACAATTCACACCGAAATGAATATCCATGCAGAAGATTTATTCAGAAACAACGATACATTTTTAAATGGGGTTGCAAGTGAGCATTAGACAATAATCAAGCATCAACAACTACATCAAAAAATGTTGCTTCAAAGATGAAATCAAGATAACTATCTCAAGAATACCTAAATGTTTCGTTTATCAGTGCTGAAATAAATGAAAAATTTAGTAATAAGTCCCTTTTTGAATTTTAGGCAAGAGTTGATGAAGATTTTTCTGTATTTCGTTTCCCATTTTATTAACAGATTCAATATACTACTCTTGTTTAGCTGGATTTTCTGCCTTGGCTTCTTTGAATAATATAGACCTTAGATAAATATATTAAAAAAAATTAAGATATTTATTGCTAAAACTAAACTCTTTCCTTTTTTTGTGTGTGAGAAACCTTCCTCGGTAAGATAGACACAAGAAAATATTTTAATTTAGAATGTTTTAATTAATTTCTTAGGCAAAGTTTTGTAAATTAAATTAAGTAATAAAATTTATTTTCATTTAGAAAATTAATTTAATAAGTTAATCATTAATAACTATCTCAAAAGTTTTTTGTTTTGTATGTTTATCTGCCTTTCAACCAGTAAATTAAAATTTTTAAATACCATTTTCTTTTGGATATATTCGCGTTTTTTTTATCATGCTCATGGCCCCTTACGCCTCAAAGATTAAGAATAGCTAATTAAATTAAAGAAAAAAAACGCGTATATGTGAAGCCATAAATAAGCTTCAAAATTATTACAAGGACACATTTTTTTTAAGATTTATATAAAACTACTTAAAATATATTCGTTAAAAGCTTATAAATTTATTGTTATTTTATGTCCTAGTTAAAAATAATATAATTTCCTATATATTATTCAAAAAGACAAAAATAGGACTTAAATTTTAATTGATTTAATATATATATATATATATATATATATATATATATATATATATATATATATATATATATATATATATATAATGAAAATAACAGAAAAACAAGATCTGGTAGCTGAAAGGTTTGTGCTATTTCTTTAGGTTTGATAGTTTCAGTGTTTGAATCCCACCTTGGTTCAGGCTGTCTGTAGTGAATCCATTTTTTCTTTAAAACGTAGGCCTCATTGACTAAAAATGACAGTTGAGTGACAAGCAAACCCAAAAGTTAAAACAAAATTATCCTACAATGTTCATTTTTCGAAAGTAATCTGTTATTATTTGATAATTGCTATGCAACTGATAGGATATTGATTAAAATCATGATTTATATAAAAATGCTGTTATTTCATGATTGATTTAAATGTATAAAAACCATTAATAATAAATAAAAAGATTTTAAGTTTGTAGGAAATATACATATTATTTATAAAACTAGATGATATTTTCATTTTTTATTAATAAAACTATCAGTGAAAAAATTAGGAGTCTTCTTTTTGCGATGTAATAGCTTTAATAGTATGTAATGCAGGTTTAACCAAGTTAATGCATGTCGAGGAAGTTAATGCCAAGGATTAGTATATCTTTTTATTTGTAATCAGTATTTCAATTAGAAGGGAGATAAAGTTTACTAAAATATAACTTAAAGGTGATAATTACAAAAAATCTATAATTTAAGTCCATAAATTTCAATTTATCATTATTATTAAAGGTATTATTGAAAACAAATAATAATCATTACAATTTTTTTCATATACAATTAAATGTTACTATAACTTTATTTTATTATTTATTAATGTAGAAGTATTAATAATAATCTTTTAATATTTTTACATAAATCAGACTCACATAATTATTCAATGAATTAGATAATAAATATATATGTAAAAAGCTATCAGAACTGAATTTCTGGAATATAACTGCCATGTTTCTTTTCTTATCATTCATATAGTTCATACATACACATATATGCATATATGTATGCATACATATGCATATATATGCATTTTATGATCATATGACATGTGTTCTAGAGGTATTATACAGGAAAATATAGCTATGCTGTACAGGATGAAGCACATGGCACTCTTTCTGATAGTACAATATACATCTCTAACCAAAAGAGAACTCAAAAAACAGCAATTTAGTATCAAACCCCACTTTACTCATAGATATGAGAAGAAAAGAATGAATATAATAAACATTGGCTTTCGAATGTAGTTCCATCACGCAATGGGTATGAATGTATATATTTTTATCATCAGTGAAAGATGTATAATTCATGGGCCAGTGGTTCTTGGTTCACACCTGGTTTTGCTTTTTGAAATAGACATGCTCTCAAAGGCTGATTTGTGCAAATTCTAAAGTTAATCAAAGCAATTCTTACAAATAACTAGTAGAAAAGTACTTAGCTGTAGAACGTATGGGTTGTAAACAAATAAATTATCCATATAATAGTAAACAACTCCACTAAAGGAATGAGTAATGTGCTTGGTGAAACCAATTTACATGATGAGCAAATAAATATATGAGGTAGAATACCAAATCTGCAAGTTTAGAAACCAGCTCCACAGATGTCAGGAATATTGTGACTATGAAGGCATTCTCAATAATTCTTACTGACGATAAATATACCCATTGACATTTAGTTGCTTGTTTCTACGTGTTCTGCATGTAACTGTTTATTTTCATGCACAAACTAAGTAACGGTTGTAACACCCCTCTTTACTTCACATAAGTGGTGTGTGTGCAAGTTATTGATTCTAAACAAATTACCACAGTTGTAAAATTTTGTATAACTTCTTCCCGTCTGGACAAGGAACAAGGTATATGGAAGTATTCCGATGCAGTAACAACTTTTTCACAAATCTCGTTTAGATTTTAAGGATAGATGTCTTTTAATTGTACTTCAAGGGTTACTGAAAAATTTTTATTTTGAAGAGTATATTCACTCATTCATATTTAAAGATTATTTTTATAATAATGGCTGATACACCAAATGTAACATTTTAAATAGTATGACGAGTTTCATTATAAATCAATTAAATATAATAGTTATCATTTATTTAATGCAGGCATTTTTTTAATTTAAGATAAGAAGTATCATTTAAAATACTGTTACCGAATACCGTTAACTAATAAGAGAAAGTAAATCTGAGAAATATTTTGAACACGATTTCAATACTATTTTTTGCAATAATGTATATGTAAACACACGTACGCATATTATTTTGTTATTACAAAGTGTTTCCTAAATTTAGAAATTTGCTGGCGTAGTTTAAATTATAAGAGATGTCGAAGGTAATAAAAGAAACTTAACCTGAGACAAATGATCAGCTTTTATGTGATTACAACTATATTTTCCTATCTGCTATTAAGAATATATTTCTTTAAACGTGAATAGCAAAATTTTTTGGTGATGAAGCGTCAAATAATATTTACAGATGCATCATAAATTTTAAAATATAATATTCGTATTTAGTCTATGAAAAGGATATAAAGTGTTAAAAATTGAGCAGAATTCAAAAGTCGATTTAAATATGATTTTACTTATCAAAGCAGAATTAAATTAGTAATGTTTAAGAACCTATCGAAATTGCTTGGAAATTATTGAAAAATTTTCTTATCTTAAAAACCTAATCAAGATAGTTCTGTTCCTGTGTTTCTTTGAAAGCAGTTAAGAGTTAAAGAGAAAAAAAAGCTACAAACATTGCGGAAATTTTATTGTGCATGATTCACTAAGTTTCAAAAAGACAATCTATTTTAAAAGTTTTAAAGTTTTATATAAATGAAATAAAGCATTATTAATACTGTGCAAAACTGCTAATTTCAGCTCTATGAAACAGATAATTGAATTAATCAATTCCAAAGTAGATTTACATGTTAATTGAGTAATTTTCGATTTTAGAGACTGGAACTCAAATTTTCTGAAGAAAAAAAAAAAAAGAATCCCTAAAATTTCTAGGAAAGACAAAAATTCAAACAAAAAGCAGAAATGCATCACTTTAATAATATTTTTTACGATAAAAAGAAAGTACTATCAAATTTGTGCATTTATTCAAATAATGTGATCTGACAAATGGACGGCAAATGGTTATATACGTTATTTAATTAAACTCAGATTAATTATTTAATGTAAATTGAATTGGTTAATGACTTTTTTAAAATTAATAGACTATTTATCTAAGAAAAAGATTATTTTTAAAAGTGGCATGTTTAAGTGTCTTTTATCCAATATTTTTGAATATAATCACTACTCTAAAAATCTTCAAATTATACTAATAGCATGTTTCAAAATAGCATTAGTTCTTTATGTGTCGATAACAATTTTGAATCATATCGTTAAGTGAATGCAGTGAAATATATTCTTGACAACGTACTATTTTAGACCAAATTAAATATTATTAATCTTTATCAAAATAAATTGTAATTGTTATTTTTTTTAATCAAAGATAAAAGAAACAATACATTTTATGTAAAATAAATTTAATTAGCAACGTATAGAGGTATCACACATTAGCTGTATTTTATATTGATAAAATTTTATTTACTTTCACTGAGGGAGAAAATTCATTAAATTCTACTTCTTAAAGAATATCAAAAGCTGTTACTCTTTTCAGAGTAAAAAATTAAATTCTCCCACATCTACTCCCGCCAGTCAAAACATTCGCCAATGTTCTTAGAGAAGTTGCAACAATCTTTGGGTAAATACGAGGAAGGGTATCACACACACACACTGCTTCTCCGTCTTGTCTGCTTTCGGGATCCTAATTTAAATTTAGTTCAGAAGATTTATTTTTATTCTTTATATTGATACATTAAATTTTGTTAAATTGAGCTGGACTTTCTAACTTGGATCTTATTTTACATAATAGTGAAATAAGATGTTTAAATTTACTTTTATCACAACGTTTAGTTTCATTAGAAGTACAGTTTGAATTGACAACAAAGATTTAGAGATTTAATGTGTTAAGGATTTTTTTTTTAATTTTTAATACTGTTTTTAAGAGTCTTTAAATTTTCAATAAATTTTATGCAAGTCTCTTATATATTTATCATAAATTTTTATTATATGAACACATTTAAAAATATCAGCCTATTTTTAAGTTTTCCACTCTAATTGTAATCAAGTTTTATTATTTTATTTTTTTAAAATTTATCTCATGCACCTATGAACCATAACTGATTGTGATTATTTGACAAGATATAAATTATAATCTGAAGGAACATCATAAAGTGATTTAAATATACTTAAAAAAAGGACACACATTCCTTGTGCAATGCAATGCAAATGAGGAAAATTATACTAAATTTTGAAATATGATGTTTAAGATTTGGAAAGCAAAACTATTATTTAATTCAAAATACCTGACATATTTTGTATTTAAAAATTTGCTGAGGACCTATGCAATAGAATATTGTAACGATAGATTTAGAAATATAAATTTCTATATTTTACTGCACATTTGCAAGACAAGTATTGAGTATTGAAATCAAATTAATATAAGTGGAAAAAAATCACTGTGCTTTCGGTTGTTTCCTTTGTTATTTGCTACATCCTTTTGTCAATCATTGGTATTTATAATTAAAACTTCATTAGATAAAATACATTAAGAATCACAGAACAGTAGGAAGAATGTAGTATTTAAAAATTCAACCAATTTGATACATTAATAATGCAGGTTATAAAATTAAAATAAAGATCATCAGAAATTTATCAAACTAAATCAGTTTAAGACCAATTTTTCATAAAGTTATTTGTATAAAAAATATAAAATATTTATATGAACAAATTATTAACATAAATAAACATTTACATTTATAAAATAAAGCAAAATTGTAAAGCAAAATTTACTAACACTTTGTGTGTGTGTGTTTGTGCAAAACAACTATTATTTAAAGTAACTTAACTAATTAATATCTCTAATAAAAAGTTATTTGTATTTATATTTAAGGAATTAATTTATTTCACACATACACACTTACTAGTTATTTAATTGAGCTTATAATATATGTTTCTAAGATAATTTATTAAACATTAACTTTCTTTTAAAAAGAAAATACTCATATATTTTTAATGAAAATTCAATTTTTTAATAAATGAAACAATTTTTAATAAATCACATATCCGAACTCGTTACAAAGCATATAAAAATTTCTTAATTAGGAATAACACAATTATGTAGCCTTTTTCTCAGACACAGTGAATGGGGATTGTTTTAAACAAACAACAAAAAAGCTTATAACCACATGCTTGATTAACAACTAACATTTATTGTACACTTCAGAATGTTTGAGAAATAAACCACATTAATATATTTTGCTTATAAATTTTGTAATTAAGATTGTTTTAATTTATGATGTAACATTTGATGACATTTAAGATTCTTAGTTATATTTTTACGTTATCTTATATGAAGCTAAGTTCTTAAGATGTTTTTATACGTGTTTCTTCTATAAGCACAAATATTAAATGTTACGGAAAATTATACACAACTGTTTCTCAGAGATATTTTGTGATAATTCTTAATTACTTTCAATTTATAAAACAGTTCCAATAAATACATTAATATATATTTTTTCTTAATTTAAAGATGTATTAGAAACGTTATGTTACTCATTAGATACCATTTTATGACTGACAAAAGTGTTCAAATGTTTTTTTAAATGAATAGAGTGATTTTGCAAAATATAACATTAAATTAAATTAAAATTTGTAAATTCACATAATTCACACTTTCAGAAGTAATTCTAGAAATATTATAAGCAAATTTTGCTTTTATCCCGTATATTTTAGTTTATAATTATTTTTGAATTTGTACATTTTCATGCGAAAAATGTATGCTATAAATTACATAAAATTTATTACAATAGAACAAATGCAAGCTTATTTAATCCTCAATTATTAATTAGTTCTTAACTTCTAATTATATAAAAAGTGAATAAATTTTAATAATCCTTATTTAAAGATATTCCCTTTTCTTACATAGATACTTGTTTAATATTCTATACTAAGTTATAAATTAATATAAACTTTATAAATAAGAATAAATATCTTGATTAAATGTTTTATCTTAAATAATTCTATAAAAGTATTACGAATTATTTTATTGGAGTAAATGATAAATTTATATTTTAAATTCAAATCATATATAAAATGCTTAAAAATATTGTGACATATAAGTTTTATTGATTAAATTCATAAAAATAAGACTTCCTTTTCAAACCTATTTGTTTATATAAGGCATTTGATAATAATATGCAAAAATTCTGAAATTTTTATTCAAATTTAAATATTAGAGCATCGCAAATTAAACTTTTTATATTTTAAAATTATCAATTTTATGAGAATTTTTTATTTCTGAATTTTAAGAAACATTTAGAGAGATATATCAAATTAAATTTAGATACTTTTATTTGCTCAGTCAAATTTTGTAAAAATCATTATGCATTTGACGAAAAAAATTTTTTCAAGTGATATAAGAATGTAATAATTTAAATATTCTGTTCATATAGAGTTCTCCATTATGAGTAATGATACATTGAAAATTTTTAGGAAAGGACGTAAGAAGGGGAAAAGCAAATTAACAATATGAAAATTAAAAACTTCAAATTAAAAAATATTTTCTTGACTTATAAAAATTTGTTACTTCTTTTATTTAGGGCTTTTGCACGATCATGATTTAAAACTACCTAAATATATTTAGAACTAAAAAAAATCCCCTAAATTCTATAAGAATATACTTATAGGTTTTCTCAAAACACATTACCTGTTTACTTACTTATCTTTGTGAAACAAAACATTTTCTTATATATGAAACAAATGTATAGTTGAAAGTTCATCAAGAAACAAATAAAAATGAATTTGAAGTATATAAAATTATTTAACTCATTAATAATTATTACTAATGACTATTACTCATTAGGTATCTAGTCTTAAGTTTGTTTCCCTAATTATTAAATATTTTCCATAATGATTATTGGTTAATTAGTTCAATTAGTTAATTAATATTAATAAAAAGTGTGCTGTAAAAAGAATGAATTGCTTAATCAAAATTTAGTTCCTATTGATTTTAATCAAAATCCCAAGACAATCAGACACTCTATTTTAATAACTTGGATAATGCTGTGTCACACTTTCTTGTCATCATATAGATCAAAAATTTCAAAATGCATTTATTCCAACATATATTACTAGTAAGTGTAACTGTGAGTGTGTCTGTTGTTTTTAATAAATACAGTATATCCCAATATGAAACTGTAAATATTTTTATACACTTAATTAGTGAGTAAGCGAAGAGGTCATATTGCTTTTATATGTTCGATACTAGTTTTCTGTCAAATGTTTTACATAACATTACAAAAATTATCTAGGTTTATGATTGTTAACTAACCTTGATGAATTTTTTCATATAAGCAAATTTTTATAAGATACAGGAAGTAGAATTGATTTTTTAAGTTATAGATAAAAGGCACATGCTCAATGGTTGGAATGAAATATTTATTGTAAGATAAAAAAAAATGAAATGTTTTCAAGAATACTTTTCACAACATTCGCAATTTAATACGGTTAAAGTTATTCTATAAAAATAAATGATTCCACTTTATAGTGAAAAATATTTTCCGATTTTTTTTTTAGCTTCTGTCGCTCCCATTGACCAAAAAGCGCAACAATGTTTGAGAGTAAGCAACAAGATGAAAAGAAGATCAAGAGCAGAGTAATGGAATTTGGACTCTAGCCAGAAGCAACAGTTGATCAGCGGGTCGATCCGGAAGAGAGCCGTGGTGGCATGGTCATCCCCTTTTCCACTTCGCTTGTAGTTGTAAGGTTAAGTTTATTCTTACTAATGATTTTGATAAAAATAACTTTGAGAATTGAAGATGCCGTTTACGTATCCGAAGGTGGAGCCTCAAATGATGTCGTTACTGAATGATTTAAGCGCACGCATGCGTAAGATCTCCAATCGATGTCTTATTCTTTGTCTCTTAAATGTATTGCTTTGTGGTCAACTGTGTGTTTGGCACTTTATCGCTATATAGTCAGCCGATTTTGTAGTTGACAAAACTTTTAAGTCGAATAAATTCTCTGCGGAGCTTTAAAACTTTGAAAAATATATTTTGTTTAAAAGATATTTAAAAAGTATATTGTTAAGCGAACTTTTCACAATTTTAAATTAATACAAAGAGAAAATATTATTTCGAATAAATTAAGATAATACTTTTTACAATAATTAATTACTAATGACAATTTTTCTCATGTGAATACCTCGACAGTGTTATATGTCAATGTGTCTGTGATATGTTTTAGATTCTTATATCAAAATATAAAATCTATATTATTGATTTTGTTGAAGGAATAATTCAAATGTAAATCATTCCCAAATCATAAACTCATTGATAAAAATACCCGTATTTAGAAACAAATTTTAATAATTAATTTTAAAAACTTCATAATTTTATTAATTTTTAAATCCTAACTTTTAAAACAAAAACTTTAACAAAAAGTAATTGTGTCTCATATAATAATCTGTAAGTAAGACTGATTTTAATTAAGATTACCCAATAATAATAATTAACTAAGTGTTTACTTCTGAAAAATTATGTCATTGACTAATAAGTTTTAAAATAATCAGAGTGAATTTATAATTTTTTATGATGAATTATGTAACAACATTTGAATGAGTATTATTTTGTTGTTGGTAAATCTATTTCATACAGAATTCTACATGGTTTGAATAATTATTTGATAAAAAACCATATAAAAAGGAGCCAAACATATTTAAGTTTTCCTGAAGTGTTTTTTAAGATATCTTCACACCATTTTATTCACATTGATAATCCTATGAATAACGGTTTGGATATTCGATACATCAGCAAGAAGTAATCCCAGGAAAAATCTAAATATCAGATATACGTGCAGACCGTTGGATGATATTCCTCACAAGCATTTTAGTATTTATGGGAAACAACATAAAATATTCTCAAGAATGGGGTTTCGAAGCATATATCTGCAGCATTCTAAAATATTATAAAATTGTTGTTTATATTATTCATCAATCACTCTTCCAAAAAGTTAAATACTTAAAGAACCATAAAGGAAACTGAAATTCAATAAACTTAATTATTTAAGGCATTTTTAAATGTGTATTGAATGTAATAATTTCAACATAACTCTGTGAACACTCTGTAACAGTGAAAGTACAAAACCATTAACGAATAAATAGAAAAAAGGAATGTTATGCGTTCCAGAGGTGTCATTGCTCCTTGTCCAACCCCACAGACAATTTCTTCAATATTTTGCAATAGGTAAAAAAAAAATTGATGCTTTTCTTTTGAATAGAATCCACATTACCTTCATCATTACAGCCTGAAGAGCGTTGATATTCAGTCAGAAACTCAGATATTTCTTTTGCAATGGAGTGTGAATTGAGAAACATGAACGTTTGGATGGCAAAAGGAACAATTCGCTGCTGACATTTTTTTGTTAAATGAATGGTATCTACCGTATATGAGCCTAGTTGTAATTTATGTGGAACACTTTTGAACAAATGTAGAGTACTATATAATTTGGTAAATCAGCAGCATGGTTTGTGCATCATTATTAACGATTCCAGATAATCACTAGTTCGCATTGTTGACAGTGTGATTGCTTAACGACACATGGATGACATCTAACATCTAGTAACCACCCTTTCTTTCAATGGATGTTGAATATCGTTCATCCTAATTATCTTTATGAAAAACCATACATACCAAGAACTTTTTAACATGCTCTGCTGGATGTTTTTCCTAATTCACTGACTATATGTCTACTCGTATCACTTACTATTTAAAAATATTTGGATCTTAATTAAACATTATTTGAAAATATTTTTAACACTATTTTTAAAGGATGAGCCAATCTAAAAGAATAAAATTAAGTAGAGAATGGACAACTCTATCCCTCTGAATCTCTCTGTTGGAATCTGTACCTAGAAGTAATGCTGAATGTATTGCCATTAACTGTGACTCAGCAAATAGTTGAACACAATTCATAGTAACTCTTCGTATATAAGTATACTACGCCATAATAAACGACACTCATTGTTTCTTACTATCTCCATTTTTACCGATTTTTTTTTCTTTTCCTGTGCATGCATGTTTGAAATTTCATTTTTACCTTCATATAGCTCATATATACACTGTTGGCCATTGAAATTACAAATCCCAATTAGTGAAGCACTACATACATACATGATTGGAAGAGGATGCCGTGGTACATAAATCCAGTGAAACAGGCAGTAGCAGAGATACATAAAAATATTTCAAAAAAAAATTATACAATCGATTTCTCATGAAAACTATTGCATTGAAATTCTGTTATATGGGGAAAACGATCGGTGAGGCATTGTGTGAGAAGAAGAAATATTTAATTGCACATTTCCAACATTTGATCCAGATCAAGTTGTATCTTCCCAAGTTTAAGGTTTTTGTGTATCCTTGTATTATTGTTCGCGTCTGTTTAGATATCATGGATATGGAATATGGAATTAATGGTATCAGAAACTTCATATGAAAATTCTTCGGAGGTTTGAAATAGCTCGTGATCACACTAACAACAGAAAAGGTAGACATATTACCCAATTGGCCTTAATGGATCGTAAATCCTTGCCATGAAATCTGTGGGAAATAATAATGCCATTTGCACGACATTTAATGTCCTTACGAACAATTCAATGACATTTGTAATAGCATGGTTTGTCCACTTAGCATTCATTTTATATTAATTCAGGTATGCATGTTAAATCATAGTAGGTTTTTTATGATCATTCTTTAAATAATGAATATTTAAACAATAAGAAATCAATAAGAAGTCAAAGTTATAAATTAAGAATTTATGAAATTTAGGAAAATTAATTCATTATACACATTCATATATATATGTATATATAATGAATTTCAAACATTATATATATATATATATATATATATATATATATATTGGTAACGGAAATTGAGTATAAATGCATATTTTATACTCAATTTCCGTTACTAATTTAAAATTAAGTAAGTTGGTTTAATCATTTTCTTCTTAAAGATAAGTAAGTTGACCTATATATATATATATATATATATATATATATATATATATATATATATATATATATATATATATATATATGCATATATATAATATATCAAAGGATTTATAACATTTTAATTTTAAATTTCAAATTGATTTTTATTTCAAAGTTTTTATTGTTTCCCGCGTGAAGTTAAAATGAATCAAATGTTTTCAAACTACAGTTAAAATTACTTTTCAAAAGATACCTGTTATACAATCAACCAATCAAATAAAACTGTAATTTCACGATATAAAAGTAAATCAATATGGTTTATATCCGTTAAATTTATAAACCTTAAATATTAATCAATCAACTCGTAAATATCAAAGAAAAAGGAATCGTAGTTTCCCGTTTCAACTTTATTATAAGTAATGATAAACATTATATAAAAAATATATACTTCTCAACAACAATATAAAATATTTTTATAAGAATTTTCCATTCTTCAGAAAATTTAAGCTGGAAAAATAATATTAGAAACTATATATTATGAATAATTAATTTATTGTCAAATAAATTTTATTGTTTTTAAATTAACTTATTTAGTAATCATTTTGATAATCAATATATATTAATTCCATTGCATTTTCTTCTTTAAACATTAAAGAAATTTTTAGAAAGTTGTTAAAGAATTCAAAAGGAATATTTGACAAAGAATTTCAAAAATAGTTTTAGTAAAGAAATATCGAAATAGAAATCTAAAGGTATTATTTGAAGCCAAAACTAACTAGCTCCATATTTTCAACCAAAATTCCTAAGGGTATTAAAAATATGTCATAAAAATCATCATTATAACAACTCGCAAACAAGCTGCCTAAAGGTGTACAGAATTGTTTTCTATAAGAAACTTCCACCCTTCTTTTTATAAAATTTTAAAATATAAGTGTGCCAATTTGTTCTTTTTTTTTATAAGAAATACCTTCTCTACACATTTTTTTAATATTAAGTAAATGTGAAGAGTAACATTATCTAATATTTGACATATAGATAAATAAATCTTATTGATTATTTATTGTAACCCAATTAAGATCAATCTGTTAAATATTTTCATCTATGAAACTAATACCAATATTTATCCTTTATAAGTTAAACAATTGGAAAAAAATATATTTTTCGACATTATATCTTCTTTTTTAAGTTCTGATACCATACCATAAAATTAATATAAATTCATAATTTTGTATTTTTTCAATTTGTAAATTCATAATTTAAAAACTGTCATTTCAGACTGATTTGCACCTTGATTACTAAAATAGAAATTTTAATGTTGACATTCTTTATGTATGTATAATGATAATCCTACATTGTTATTACATCCCGCTGCTATCAACAACTGCCAGGAATATTGTCTAGGTTAAAGTTATCAAAATAATTTTAAAAATGTTTGATATATGATTAGTTTTAATAGTTATGAATATATCTGACTCACTCAAAACAATGTAATTAGTATATTTAATTCTTGCTTTGATAATACTCTGTCGAGTGTTATTAGTTTTAGTACGTAGAATTCATAGATAATTGTTTCCAAAGTAACGTATAAATATTACGATAACAATAATTATCATTTATTTCATAATAATTTTTAAACTCTTTAAATTATTTAAACCTATAGTATTATCCATAACAATGATGTAATTGTTTTAATAAGTAAATAAATAATCCATACGAATGACAAATTTGTTTTATTAAACATAAAAACTAAACAAAAAATTTTTTATGCATGCATTGTAATTATATCATTGTTGTCAATAGTATTACTCTATCCTGTGCTATTATATGCTAAAAATATTTAACACTTTCTAATAATAAACAATTTCTTGTGCTACTTATAAAGCATTTTGGAAAAAAAAAAAGACATAAAAGTGTTTATGAATTTAAGCTTCAAAGATATTGGCATGTTTTAAAATCAATTTCTATAAAAAGTCAGAAATCCAGTTATTTGACCCACTAGAGCGATGAAATAAAATTTTCAATAATACCCAAGCAATTTTTCATCGCATATAAATTGTTGAAGCTCTGATGAAACAGTGATTTTTTTATCTATTATTTTTAAAGAATTTAGAAACACCTTTTACGTATGTATATATATATATATATATATATATATATATATATATATATATATATATATATATATATGTATATATATAAGATTGCTTTTTATATTAAGTGATCAATATTTTAAACTTTTCATGAAATATATCTTCAGTTATTTGACAAAAACATGTTTATTTTATTATTTGTTAAAACACGATGCAAAGGCAACACTTAACTGGAAATCATAAAAATATTCAACAAAATAAATTGAAAACAGGGATAAACAACATTTATTTTTTACATAAATTATCAAAAAAAAAAAAAGGATTTTATTGAAAAGTGTGAGAAAACGACTATTTTATTTTTCAGAAATTATTAGCAAGTGTTTTTTTAAATCATAAGTATCATAATTTAAATCGAAATATTAAATATTTAAATATTAAATTATAATTAAATATTAAATATTTAATAATACCTATCCAGTTTATGTACTTCAAAATATAATATAATTCTCTTGATTTTAAAATATCATTTGATTAATATAGTTCTGTTAATATTATTGTAGCTTAATAGTTCAGTTTATCTTCCTATACACACTTATAAGTAATTTCGTTGTTAAGCTTG
This sequence comes from Latrodectus elegans, assembly GCA_030067965.1. Taxonomy (NCBI): domain Eukaryota; kingdom Metazoa; phylum Arthropoda; class Arachnida; order Araneae; family Theridiidae; genus Latrodectus; species Latrodectus elegans. The sequence continues at coordinate 57,226,968 of CM057809.1, read as the reverse complement.
ATTACATACATATACTTTGAAGCATTCAGTTAACACATATAAATTCAGCTACTTTGTTTTATATGATTTTTAAACTAGATCAAAGTACATATTTTACTAGATCAGAATTTTTTCCTTTATATTATTTCAAAATCTTATATATATATATATATATATATATATATATATATATATATATATATATATATATATATATATATATATATATATATATATATATATATATATATATATATATATATATATATATATATATATATATATATATATATATATATATATATATATATATATATATATATATATATATATATATATATATATATATATATATATATATATATATATATATATATATATATATATATATATATATATATATATAAGAAAAGTAAAAGCAAATTATGTTATTTGAATAAAACTTTAATTCATTGTAGAGAGACAGAAATTGATAAAAAACAGTTAAGTGCATAATATAAATAAAAAATCTATTTCGTAAAATTACTAGAAATCTTAGAAATTTGTTATAGTGTCTGAAACCATTATTTTAAAAAACAAATTATTGATGAATTTATAATCTTCTTTACATAGAAATTTATAAGACTCCTTTTGACGAAATAGCATTTTTTTACCACTTAATTCACTCGTATTACTTCCCCATAAATATATTCAGTTTAATGAAACCACTACAATAATTCACGTAGGTGGGGGGAAAAGCAAAGAACTTAAAATTTTACGAATTATTTTTAAGCTTTTCTCTGCATCGCTTATCCGAAACTAATGCCTTATTTATTTCATAATTGTTGCTTTTTTGAAGCTTGATATTTTTTATTTGGTTTGTTAAGTGCATGGGTATTATTCTAAACGTTTATGGAAATTAAAAGCAGGATTAAATAAGCTACGTATTAAATTTCATTTGTAGAAATGAATTCTGAAACAGAAAATTCCTAAAAGCTTTTAATGTGTAAATGCATAGATATTTTTATGGCTTATGTAAGAAAAATGTATGCGATTCCATTTTAAATTTAACAAAGAGATTTTAAAACGATGGAATGATTGAATAAAAAATAAATGATAAAAATAAATGAGGGAGAGAACAAAATGTTCATGTAAAGGTTGAATTTTATTTCCTAGTAAATTGATTCGTATTAAACATAAATTGTAATTATATGCGATTTTTTTTCTCTTTTATTACTACTGTATAATTGTGCATGAAATTTACATATTTTATTTCACGATAATTTATATTTTTATGCATATATAATAGTATTATTTACAATTGCTATTCAATAACATTTGTGTTTTTTTTATTATTTAAAGTCATAAAGGTAAAATAGATACTAGAATAGAGTGATGAAAAATAAAACAAGACAAAAGTCTCCAGAAACAGAATAGATGTTTAAATTATTGCAATTATTAATTTAGAATTATATTAATTAATGAACTTTTCTTTTAATTTAAATCATTCTTTCTGATTTAAACTAACCATAAACTAATTGTTTTGTATGAGCTTATACAGTTTGCTTTTTCTGCTGTTCAATTGTCCATGTATTAATGGCTTGAATTAATGGGAAACGGTCCTTGTTTGCTGCCGCTCGAAATGTGATTTGAAGACTCGCAGAGCAAATTCCTCGACCAATCAGATTGAAGCCGCAGTCTCAATATCCTGTGACGTAGATGAAACGTTATCTCACGTCATGAATATTATAAATAATGAGAATCGCAATAAAGTGGCGTAGCCAGAACTTTAACATTTACAACAGAAACAACCACTTTTTGGTTAACAATTAGGTCAAAACGAGATTTCATTTTATTGGTATCTATAAATATATTAAATAATTATTTTAAAGTCTGTAATAAATATATGCTGTTGTTACTAATGACACTTGGACAAGCCAAGCTCGCTATGCCTCGGCTACGTCAATTTAAGTCAGTTGGGAGCATCTTTCGTTTAATCAGAGCACCACGAAGGTGAAAGTACGACTTTTGCTATTCAAAACATTCTATAGATGGCAGCACCAGAGGATCTACTCCCTCAATTGTGCATTGATCTGAAGGGGGAGTAAATTTTTCCAGGCCATTGCACCCATGGTAACTGCTCAACGACCGACCACAGGACTTTCGATTCCACAGATTTAACGAGCACGTATGAAATAAATATATTTTACAAATGATTGACTTAAGCACTTATAATGAAAGGTTAGAATGTTTGAAGAAAAATCAAGTTCATAAACTTAGTGTTCTTAATATTTATTTCACATATTTGAATAATGGAATCATTTTAAGTTAGAAATATTTCATAAGTGTTACGCCAACAACGTATAAAGTAAAAATAATTCATTACACTTTTGATGCGATAGAAGTGAATAAATTGTGAGATGTATCAGAAAAGACATTCCAGTCAATAGAATGTATTTTATTTTTTTTCTTAATAAATATAAGAAAATGAGTTTTTAAATTTTGCGCATAATAAATACATTGGAAACAACAATTATCATTTTACTTTTTGACGTTTTTTCAACAAGATGAAATTTGATAAAGTGGTACACAGAAATTAACATAAATGTGAAATTTTTTAAATGTAAAATCTGTATGTATACTGTAACATAAACATTTTTTTTACTAAAAATGATAAAAACATAATACATTGCCATTAAATGTATCAAGTAATGTAAATCTCAGTTTTTTTTGACTTCGCATTTAAATGAAAAGCAACTTAAAAATTTTTTAATTTAATTAATAATCTCCAAAATATAGAAAAAAAAATCGTTTCCTTTGACTTGATCTAAGTACTTTAGTAGAGTCATAATTTACTTTTTAATGATTTTGATTTATAAATTTAAGGGATTTTATATATATAATTTAATTTTATTTCATTGATAATAAATTCATGTAAATTATCTTTTTGACTTGTTTTGTTTCAACAGTCTAATGTCATTTTTTTATATATTTCATTTAATTTATTTTCGTTTACTTATTTGACCAGTCAATCTGCTAAATATATTCAACAAGATTTCACAAAAAATCAAATGACATATTAATTTTCTTTTCTAGCTATCTTTTTTGAATTTCTAATTTTCCACACAAAAAGACACTTTCAAACTTATAAACTTTTAAGGCCATATATCTTAACAAAATAGGTTTTGCATAAGAAATGAAATAATTTATCCAATCAACTGATGTAAAAAAAGACTAACTTTTCATAAAAAAAAATTCCCATTCTCCAATTGCTGTTACATTTTTTAAAATATAAAAGTGAATGTTTAAGCATTTTGAAGCCTTATAAGGGAATAACACGCATACATTCATTAAAAACTCAGAAACATCATCTTACGTTTAGATATTTGGTAAACTATTGCAGAAACAAGGAACTGCTACGTTATTGAATGACTATAAAAATATGCTTGAGAATAAAATTTAGAGAAAAAATGTCACTTAAATTTTTGAAATCACATCTGCTTTTATTGTATAATTTATATTCCATTTTTCAATAATAATTATCTGCATCATACTTAAATGCCTTAAGCTCATAAGACTTTGTACATTGAGTTATTTACGATAAATTTAAGAATTTGTATAAAATTGCATCCAGAAATAATAGCTCAAAACCTTATAGTTAAATACAAATGTTTAATTCTGAAATGCCATTTTGCATATATATTAGAATCTGAAATATGACAAAAATGAAATTCACAATTTTAATCAACTGAGTGTTAACTACTTGCAATGTCGTAGTTAGTTATCTTATATAAATGTGCATCTTTATATAAAGGCAATGGTCTTTGTATTGAACAATGCTCTATTCTACAATTTTTTGGTTATGTGACAAATACAGTATTACATATCATTGAATGAAAACTGTGCAATTTTTTTGAACAAACCTTGTAAAATAATGAAAACGTTTTTTTTCACTTTTGTAAAAGACTTAATAAAAAATAATAAGGTTTTTCGAAATGGGTGATTTTATTTTCTGTTTTAGATTTAGACAAGCATATTGAGTAGATGAGTTTTATAAAGAAATAAAAAAATACATTAATTTATGTATTTAGTTGTATTGTAGTTGAATAAATTTAACTAAAATGATTTCATGTAAGAAGTTTTAAATAAAATTTTAAAATTAATATGCAATTTTTGTCTTACTCTATTGAAGTCAGCTTAGCAATTTTCAAATGAATATAAAACAAAATGTTAATATTCATTACATTATTCATTAATGAAAATATTCATTACATTATTCATTAATAAAAATATTCATTACTTTATTCAAAATATATTATTCACTCAAATTAATGTGCCATTTTATCTTTTTTTAAATTTAATGTGCGAATTAACCATGTATTTAATATTTTATAAACAATTTACTTCATTATTACAGCCAAATAAAATTAAACTATTCCATCTATTGGAAAATAGGGTTTAATAAATATGCTTAGTTTTGATGACTGTTCACATAAATACAAAATTGATGTGTTTTTTCAATAAAATGTTTAATAATTAAAATGTTTCACTTTTTTCTATTTTACCAAATACCAAGATACTCACGAACATTGAACTTTGTGAACATTTTAAGATAGATAAATAGCGAAGATAGAGTAATAAATTATATATTGATTACACACACATTAATGCTTGAGTAAATTCAGTTAATCACAAAATTGTGAAAAAGGTAGCTTGCAAAGATTTAGTTACATCGCAATCTAACTTATTTTCAATCATTTTTTTATTAATATATGCTTGCACATTGATTCAAATTTTAGCAACATTCTGTGTGTGCAATGTTATTGTAAAATTCATAATACTTGAAACAATTAATGTTACAAAGAATTTTGAATTTATTGATTGAATTATTTATATCGTAGAATTCGGTATGGTATAATGATAATTTTAAATTTTTCTTTTAAAAAATAATATGAAGCTAAGATTTTATATGCTTGAATGGGACTATTTTCTTACATAAGTATAAAGTAATTATTATATGGCTTTAATAAATATTAGATAAATACGAAATAATTAAAATAGTTGTCTCATAAATTCAAATTTGCTTTACATTTTATATCTAATGCAAAATTCTAATAAACTCAGCTAATAGTAAATTTACTTTATTAAACGTATTGTCTTAAATACGAAAAAAAGCTAAGTCTAATGTTATAATTTAAATGATAATTTAAATGAACAAAACAGCTCTTTTGAATATAGTTTTCCATATCAGTAAAGTTCTGTTTGATATTAATAGTTTCATATTCTCATTTCATATAAATAAAATATATCTTTGATACATTTCAATAAATGCATTACATAATTTTATGCATCTCTTTTCATAACATGTATTTGCTAAGAACCCAGTTCATCTGATATCAGAAAACTAAAATATTTCGGAGGAACTGTTTTCACTGTACAGATAGTGTGCAAGCAGAAAAGCTTAATATAAAGAAATTTGCTTTCGTGCAATAATTCTGGAAATACTTACCTTCGTTTTCTCTAATTTTTTTCTTAAATATAATTTTAATCTTCCTTACTTTATTCTAAAATAGATACAAAATTCAAATTAAAACTTGAAGGAGCTTAATATTTAATCCATGTCATTCATCATAACTTAAAATTTTAGGCATCACAATCGATAGGCTTGCCAGTTTTTAATGTCAGCGTCTTCCAATAAAAAACAGGGATACATTTCAATTTCTCTTTTATGAAACTTTACTAGCTTTTGTACTTTATTCGAAGTTCCGTTTTTCACAGCCATTATGACATGAAATGATATGTAACATATAGATCAGTTAAAACAATTTGAATACACTGTATAACATTTGAACAGTTCCTTTTGTTGAAAAGTTATTAAAAATTTAATTCATTACTCGCCTTTCTTACATATTGCACTGCATTTCTTATCTTAGATTTGTGTTTCAAAATACCACTATAAAAGAAAAAAAATAATTAATGAATCGTATATAAAAATTTAGGTACTCGGGTATATTTTTCTAATGTAAGTACGTATTCTCATGATCCATTGTACAAATATTGATGGTTACTCAAATTTCTGAAAACATTTTTAGATATACTTAAATATACTGCATAACAATTTATTAACTTAATTTCATTTTTAATGTTTTTATATTTTATGGACTATAAAGTTTTCTTAAAACATGGCAATCTGTAACAGGATTATTTTATAAAACGTAAGGCATTATTTGAGGTTTAAAATGTGAAAATTTTTTACATAAATGTCACATTTTCAGAAATCAAAATTTAGCGCTTTATTAAAATTAACATACAGTTATTCAAGGAATTATAATGGATATTTGGTTAGTATTTTTGCTTAATTTTAATTTTAACAGTACAAAAGAACAATAAAATTCTAAATTCCAACCTGGAAAAATAATGAAACTTCATTATCAGTGAATACAAAAATCACCATGCTTTTGTTTTGTATGAATTTTTTTAATTTTGAAAATATGGCATATATTTAAGTCAAAAATGCTTAAAACCTTAAACTGTATTCTTTAAATGCATAAGTATTTTAGAAGAAATATCACAATATCTCATACTTTCATATTACAGAATCGCTTTTAAATCGTTAGTCACAAGAGCTGAAATCACTTAGAAATGCGTAAAAATCTTGAAAAAAAACAACATCAGGTAAAAGTTGAATTCCTACTTGGTTCAAAATTCTTCTTTACAGACATTATCAAGTAATTGATGCTTTTAATTCTTTAAAAGAAATTATTTCGTAAGATTCGGATCAGTTTTGTGTGAAGCCGACAAACATGTTGAATGTAATTGCTGAGAGAAAAGTCATAGAAAATTATAAATTCCACTAACACAATTTATGAACAAAATATTAACAATTAATAAATATTTATTTTGTAAATATTCAATCAACAAAAGAAATATTTATTAATTTTTATGAGAGCGCAACATAATCAAATAACGAATCACGATTGAATTGATAACATTAAACATGGCTTCTTCAATTCCTTTATTTTTTCGAAATAAAAGTTCAGTTGGCGAAAGTCTTGGCGCTACAGAAATGTGTTGTATTCACAAGTTACTAAGCAAGCGGCAACCCCTGAGCGTTCAGTGTTGGTTGAGTCCCCACAGTGTTCGGTTGCCCCGATCCTTCCCGCCCTTCCAAATCGCATGTGCGAACACCCGTGCTTTGTGCCCCAGCCGAGCGGCCGTTGCTTGTGAAAGCACTTCAACTGATTGAGCGTTTTTCGCTGCTCTAAGCTGGCACAAGTTTTCCGTCTCCGAATTTTTTCGAGGTAGTCTTTTGAAACAAGGGACATGCGGTAGGAGGTCAAAGGTAATGTGGGTGGAAGCAGTCGCTTCGGCGATGTTTAGAGTTTGGCTGTGTCTCGTGCCCGTCCTTTTGACGGTGGTTCCGGGACCAGCGGCCCCGACGGGTCCCTCAGGGTGAGTATTATCTTTTTTTATACATTTCCCTTAAAAAATATTTTTTTCAAATAAAAATAACTTAGAAGAAAAAAATATTATCAAACATAGTTAAATTTATCTCATAAAAATCACAAGTTTAGTAACTGAAAAAAAAAGACTATATTCCGAAAATTGCTCTTTAATTATTCAATTTCAGAAATTTTGCCACAAGCATCCCTTTTTATTTCTAACAAAAGGCATAAAGAACTGATCATATATTTTACTAAACAATTAAAACAATGAATTTCTCTTCAAAATATTTTTCTTTATTACGAAATAAGTTGAAGTTAAGTGTTTATGAATAGAAAATATTTTTTTCTCAAAATGAAATACATTTTTATTAATAAATTATGAAACACTTGTTTATTTAATAAAAAGTAAAATATATATATATATATATATAGCTGAATAAAAGTCAGAAATTATTAAACTACATGCGATTTTAAGAGAATCAGGTTTTGTGAGTCCCATTAATGTTCAAGTGACATCAGTATTGATTTATTGCTTTTGTTAGACAAAACAGGAAAAATTGACAGCGTGCAGAAGATGTTTTCAGAAAAAATGTAAAATACATTAAAATTGTTGTACCACACGATATTTGATCCATAATTAAATCATTATTTTTTTTAATGTGATTCAAGTAAAATATTGATTAAATTACTTTATTTAGTGTAAAAAATGCAATTTTTTCTTTATAAAACAGAAAAATGTATCGAAAAATATTTCCTTAAAATACGAAGATAATTGGGAGCCCATTATCGAAGAATTTGTATGCTTTATATCGATTGTAATGTAAAACAATGTATTGCACAAATAACGTACCTATGTAACTTAAATGTCAAGTGAAGATGTTGCATTCTTAAATAAAGATTTTTCATTTCAGTACTTGAGCATTTCGTCTTGGAGATTGCATCCATATGGTGGGAATTCTTAAAGTTATCTCTAGCAAACTAAAAGATATTTAACACACTTATTTTCATTTAAAAAACATCTTTTTTTAACAGCTGTGTAATAAGAACATTTATAACTAATTATAAAGTAAAAGATTTTATAAATCTTAGATTTTTTAAATTAAGAATTTATATTTAGGAAATAGATGTAAAAAGGGAGTCAAAAATTAAAACAAAATATTAACATTGTTTTACTTTTATGTCACATATTTTAATTCCAGGGAATGTTAAAAAGTAATTATTGATGTAGTAAAAAATTGAATCAATTAAGTTCGATACAAATTTAAATTACTATTTTGTAGTCTGTTGATTTTCTTTGAAAATAATTGAAGTTTAATAAGTTTCTTCGTTATTAATTCTCTATATAAACAAGCAATATATACTTGTATGTCAAACATAAATTTAATTTTTTTATTAACACAGTAAAGTTTAATCAAATTTTTTTAGAATTGAAAATAATCTCAAATTTTAAATTTTTCGCTGTTTAAGCATTGCGTTTTTTGTTGAAAATTTTTGTGTCAGTTTTGTCAAAGATTCAGAAGTACTTACTTATTCAAATTAATTTATTATAGTATCATACTTAATTTTCACAAATTTTAAAAATATATTTCTTGTAAATTTAAGACATTTGCCAACTTTTTCATCTTAAGTTCTTACAAAACATTGTTTTATTTCAACTTGTAATTTTATGCTCTTAACATTATTAATTTTTCAACTTCAAAATAGGTAATTGTGATCGTAAAAATAACTATTTTAACACTGAAAATGATGATGAATGACCAACTTTTATGAAGGAATGATAAAAATTCTAGAAAATACTTAAGGCAAATCAATCAAAGTTCAAAGTAAAATAAAAAACAAAATTCCAATCAGAATTTTTCAAGAAATAAATACATAAATATACCATGTTTCAGATTAAATTAAATATTTAATTTTGCCTGCATTTAATAAAATTTACTGTGTATTATGAATTTAGTCAAAATATCGTAAACAAGTTATTGCAAAAAATCTTATTTTAAGAAATTTGATATAAAAATAAGATTTCTTGCAATCTTATTTTAAGAAATCTTATTTTTATAGTCTTATTACCTTTTAATATTAATAGTTTAAACATTTTATTTATTTAATTTCTTGTATTATTAATTTTTAAAATATTTCCTTTTTTATTTTTTTTATGACACTTAGATTTAGAATTCCTGCTGCACCACTGACATATAATAATATTGTATAATTATACTATATTGTGGGGAAGCATTTAAGATTGTGCAAATGTAAATTTGTTGGTTAAATATCTACTTATTCAGATAAATCTAAAAAAAATGTATAATTTGAAATTTACTATATAAATTTCATGACATTGTTAAAGAGAGATACTTCAAACCAATACAAAATTATAGCCTTAAATTACATTTATCAAAATAATTATTTGATTTTTTATTGATAAATCGACAACTTCAAAAACTGATAGACCTTATTTAAGCTCTGATAGACCTATAGACTCTTTATGTTGCAAGGAATTTATAATAAATTAAAATGATTGTATACATCATTATTTAAGATTTTCAAAGATAAAAACTCTCGACGATTATAATTCACACACTTGTCGGTTTAATTAGTTACTTAAAGATATTAAGACAGAATTTTAATTAGTCCGATAAAACATTATTTATAAAAAATGCTACTTTAAAATGTGTTTCTCTATATTTTTATGAAAGTACTTTTAAGGGTGGTTTCAAACTTGAAAATGAATCTTAATATAATTTCTATTTTTAAAATATTTTTCAAAGTCAGTTTATTTTCACAAAAGATAGGCAAATCGCCAAATATAAATTCGCTTTCTGAACTTCAATAACCTAAGCATGTGGGCTGGTTTTGTACTTCAATAAACGTGCTTTGACTACCAGAAGTCTTAAAATGATGAATTTAGAGATTCTTTTATACTTTCTTGAAATGTTATTTACAATAACACGAAGTTTGAAAGGATTTTTTTTTTAAATTTTCAGTTGAATACTGATTATTGTCTTCATAGAAGTAATTTTTACCACAAATCATTTAATTTTTGTATACTCACATATGCAATGTGCTCTAACTAAAATGTCCCTTTAACTTTTATTCAAAATGTAAAATACATCATGACTGAAATAATATTATCGAAGAGAAATATTTACGAATTTCACGTAGCTAATCTCTCTTAAAACTAAACTAAATTTCAAACAATCAGTTACAGTTTAAATACCACGAAACTCTCTCTCTCTATATATATATCTCTAATAGCTTTTTGAAATACTTATCTGAAATTACATGCTAATTACTAGAACATTCTCGTACAAAGTTATTGCATTAAAATACAAAAGTGATATACTTTTACGTACATTACAAATTTTCAGCAGGATTGACAACTTGACAGTTTTTACTCCATGGTCAAAGCCATTTTGTTATGAAGCAAATCATGTAGCTTCAATATTTTGCTTAACATTTTCCATTTAAACGTTACTAATGGTATTCTTTATAAATTTATTAACAGAAAAGTCGGGTATTTTGCAAAATTCGAAGATCTTCTCTTTTGCATGCATTTCTTTTGTAAATGTTTTATGGATTTATGACTGCTGTGCATCAGGATTTAGTTTTAAATGTATTATAAGCATTTTAATTCCTAAGAATATTAATTACATAATCAGTGTATTTAAGCAAATTGCAAAATATTTAAATGCTTTTTAAGCTAATGAAAAATAAGAACTCAAATCAAATCTTAATATAATTAATAAAAATGAGAAATAGTCAAAGCTATTAAACAAATGCTTGACTTACGAAGATTATTAATAACTTTGTTATTCCATTTTCATCATTTTTTTATTTTCATAAAATGACTTAAATTTAGGTTTTAAGTTCATCTTAGTTAATTAGTAATATTTGAGTCACTCATATTCACTTTTCACCAAACATTTTTTAGATATTATTTAATCTTTATGTAATAATATTTCAAGCAAAAAAGGCGTGCATTAAAGTGTGAACAATTACGGTATTTAAATGATAGCTTTAAATATATACAAATTATGTATGAAAAGTTATTCAAGAGTTATATTAGTATATATATTTCTAAATATTAGTATTTAGTATTTCTAAATATTATGATAATATATTTAGTATTTCTACATATTATGAAGCACTATATGTCGAAAATTCCACATTCATGATTTTTTGAGTTTTTAAACTACATATTAATTATTAATAAGTATGTTGTTTAAAAAGCTTGGTCAGTGAATATACCCTTATACCTGTTATTAAATGGCAATAACTAAACATAATGAGTTTGATTATAATATAATGATGAATATTTATTATTTTTTATGTATACTTAACTGTAAAGTGAACATTTTATCTTACAAAAGTTTAAGGTGTTTTGTACTGAAAATATAACATGAAATTTATAGATGGAATTATAATTAAATGGATATTCAGAAGTTAGTTTTTATTGAAAGGATTTATAAAAATTTTAAAATATATCAAATCCCATTTATTTATGCAAAAAATTTATCTTTAAGGAGGAACAACAAATATTCATTTCACTTTATTTGAAATAGTAAAATATCGTCTCAAACACAAACGAATTCTATTTCTTTAATTATTAGTTTATTCATAAATTACATTAAGTGTGGCTTTTTATGAAATATGTAACAGCTTTCATTCTGTGGACTAATTTTATATTCATTTGGTTAATGTGAAAGGCATCTCACATCATATTAATCAAAATATTATGTGACTGATATTGACAAAACTCCTTAACAGATATAGTTTCTTTTTTATATTTACCATTCAAATTCACCAAAATAGGATTATTGCTTACTATCATGATGCAATGTATAAAAAATATTGCATTTTTATTATTGATAGTTTGTAAACATAAATTTAAATACAGAATAATATATTCATTTAAAAGATGAGTATTTCCTACATTTTATTTTTATTAAATATATACTTTCGTGTGGAACAAACCATAAATGGAAGTAAGAAATTAAAAATGTCAAGTAACAGAAAATAAATATTATATGAAATAAAACATATTTGTCAACAATATCAATTTTCAACTTTATTACAGGGATACACACACACACACACACACATACACACACACACACATATGTATATGTATATATATATATATATATATATATATATATATATATATATATATATATATATATATATATATATATATCTGTTAGCTATTTTTTCCAGATTTTAATGTGTAAAAAAATACTTCATAAGAATAAATAAACATGATGTAGGTTACTGTGATACATTTATTAAAGTCAAATGAAGGTCTTAAATTTCATTTATATACATATGTAAAAGGAACAAACATGAAAAGAATTTATATATTAATTGTTATATCAGTGTAACACCTAAATTTATCTGTGCAATATTGACCCATTGTGTTAAGTTTGTTTTTATTTTATTAAGAAAGTACGCATGTCTCGATCGAACAATATATTTGCTGCGTGAATACTTATGGTACCATTAGTAAATTATTTACTGGTTGTAAAAAGATCAAGAAGCTTGGTGTGTTAGTGGCAGCATTTCACACTCCCAATGTACAGGTCCAAAGTTCAATCTTTGCTCGGGTCTGAAGGTATGAAAGGTTAGTAAGGTCGACTTAGACTTTCATTCCTACTGTGGATTGATAAACTGAGTATCAAGAATGTTTGGGATTTAAACCACTGTGAGTTTCACGTTAGGCTAACCACCTAATCGGGAGTTATGCTTCACACACCAGGTCCCTTCGGTTAGAAAAATGGATGGGCATTACAGGCCCTGGCCTATGGGCTGTCATGCCACAGAGAGAGAAAGGACAAGCTTAATTTGAAAAACATATACGTAAATTAAGTCACAATTTTGAATTGAATTTAATTGATTTGTCCTATGGTTTGCTCTTATCTTGAGCATTTTCCTAAAATATACCAATCCGAGTTTGCAGGAGTTACTTAAAGTATGGTTTATTATGCTTTCTTCAATATTTTGTATAATGGTATTTTATCCTTGTGTCAATTTACATTAAAGAAGAATAAATGGTATCATTAGCAGAAAGCTGTCGTACAAGGTATACTCTTTTAGAAATGTTTCTTAGATTTCTTTTAAACTTATTTGTTATATTAACCAATGCGACAAACATGTTTAGTAGCTATAAATTACCCAATGCTCAACAATATTTCCAATTAAAGATAAAATTACCGACCACCAAATGATATATTTTCATAGAGTTTGTGAGTCATCCAAATTTTACATGTTTGCCAAATAAAGTGAAACATATGATAACTATTTATTCTGCTTGATAAATGTGTGCATGGCTTTTCAGTAAAAATGCCATTTAAATGCTATTTTATAAAATAATTCCTATTTTTGTGTAAATGCAATATTTGTTTGAAGAAAATTAATAAACACATCCAAATACTTTACGGCGTTATAAATATATCGTGATATTTATTCTTCACCACTGGAAACTTCCCATTTATATAATGATATAAGATATAAGAACTAGTTATTTTGCGAATATGCGTAAATTATAGTGAATAAGTTTATTTTGTTGTGTGAGTGTTTTACAAAGGTAAAAGATATTAAAATCGAAATGAATCCGGGAGTTATTTGAATCACTTTTAGAAGAAAATGGAACAGTGGTTACGTAACATGTTTGAAACATCTTTGATGAGAAAAACAAGTGGTTTTCCAAAAGCAAATATTTTAAATATCTATTTATCTATTTTAATTGAATAAATGTTTATGCAAAGTTTTTGAAATTCTCAATTGAAAAATATTAGATTTATTTATTTAAAAAAATAATATCTATTTTCTTTTTATTAGATCCAACTAATGTAAGATACTCCTTAAAGTATTATCGCAAAAATCACTATATTTAATTTGTAATATGATATTCAATATTCATTAAAATGTTCATTGTTATTTTTAAGTCTATATTGTTCTTATTCCCGTAAAATCTACAATAATATATTTCCTTTAAACTATCACTGAAATTTCAGAATAATCAGAATCAGAAATACTATTTGAATTATATTTGTCTAAATCATTGTAGTATTCTTATATTAATATTCAATTTTTTATATATAAGCATATTTTTAAATACACCGCATCATTTTTGTCATCAGTTTATCTATTAATCAAGATTTAGGAGGGAAACTTTGATAATAATATTGAAATAAATATTTTAGAAAAAGAATAATTCAAGAAATATGAATAACCTCTTAATCACACCGATGTTTAAGTGAAAGCAGATATATGTAGACATGTGAATGTATGTTCATTATATTTAAAATGGTTACTTTCACTACAACACAGTTGGTCACCTTTCTTGTAAAATTCTTGTAAAACTTAAATAAGTTGTTTTCCTTTTATGTATGTTCATTATATTTAAAATGGTTACTTTCACTACAATCCAGTTGGTCACCTTTCTTGTAAAATTCTTGCAAAAATTGAAATAAGTTGTTTTCCTTTTATGTATGTTCATTATATTTAAAATGGTTACTTTCACTACAATCCAGTTGGTCACCTTTCTTGTAAAATTCTTGTAAAAAGTGAAATAAGTTGTTTTCCTTTTCATTCTTCCTAGCAGATTTTATTAGTTATATTAAGATCTGTATCTCGAAAAAACTATATATTTTAATATATTGAAATGGTTCGTGAAATTCATCTTGTAATTCATGTCTTAGAAAAATTAAAATGAAATATAAAAAAGTTAAGTTTTGTAAAATTATAAATAAAATATCTACATATACTGTTGATATAACACGTGTTATAGATGCATGGGCTTCAAAAGAAAATATTTCATATTAAAATGATGTAAAAATCTTTAAATATTTAAGTTGTGGAATTTTGAGAAAACTAAATAAAAAATATTTTGATTTGAATTTTTATCCTTTTTTCGCGCCTTTTATTTTAAAATGACTAAAAACTTCAAAGATAAATAATATAAAAATAATGTAAAAGTCAATTAAAGATAAATTGGATATAAAATTAAGAAATAATCAAATAATTTATAACAAAAAAGTAATAGAGTAATGAAATTTATAACAAAAAAGTGATTAAATTCTTTATTAAGTAAGTTTGGACAACAAACTAACACGCCTAGAAATTAGTTTTTTTACGGAACTGGGTAAATTTTATTGTATTATATTACATGATGACATTAAGGAATTAAGCATAAACTTTTTTGAGAGTTATTATTTCAAAATACATATTTATTTATATGCATTTACCGCATTTTTCAAGTAATATTGCCTTGCATATTCTTTATCATCCTTAATTGAGACTTTTTAAGAACTTGATCTGTTGAAAGATATACAATTTATTTTGATAAAGGTTATGCTGTGTCAATAAATGGAAGCACTACTATAAGAGAGAGAGAGAGTTAGAGAGAGAGAAATTAAAATTAATTAAATTCTAAGAATTTGCGAAAATGAATTGAAAGAAAGTAAAGGTATGAATTTGGAATAGCTGGACCACCAAAGGATTATGGAAATGTAATGACCACACAGTGGTATTGTTAATGATCAAAATAAATTAAAAATCATTATGAGCTTAAATATGTAAATGAAAAAAATGAAAGTAACAATAAGGGAAGTAGATGATTTAGAAGTATCAAATAATCATTTTAAAACATAAAGATTACAGAGACTAAATACGGAAAGATATTTGTGTTTCGTGATGGTAAACTTAGAAGTTTAATTAATTATAGTTTACAATTTGGTTATATTAGTTTATTTTTTATTATTTGTATATGTATTTTATGTCTTTAATGCAATTTATCTTTAATATATTACATTTTTTTTTAATTTTCAAAACTCTTTAATAAATTCTCTTAAAATGAAAGACCGATTTGATACTGATGTTCATAGTATAAACATTATCCACTTTAGATAGACAAATTATGAAGGAAATTGAGTAACCTTACTCAATAGAGGTACTCACTGAATCCATTTAAACATTTTTGTACTTGATTATGAATTAACAGGAAAAAAAATTAAAATTGTTAATAAATACGCTTGCAAAATTCACGTCGTAGAATTTATAAGTTATTCAAATAAAAATGTTTATAGTTTAGTACGGAAAATTTTAAAAATTATCTTCCACATTTATATGAAGAATATGGTTGTACAATTCCTTCATAAGGATGCTTAAAAGCCTTCAAGGAATTAAGCACTTGATAATGATAAAACTAAAGGGTTTAAAATTTTAGCCCCTATGTACTTTCTGTAGAAATATTTTATAAATAAAAAATCCTTTCAAAAATATTACGTAGTAAATATAAGTTTGGTATGAACTAAAGACATTATAAAACATTCAATATTAATAAACACTTTGATTAAAAGCAATAAATTATATCCAATGTATACAATATATGAATTAGCGATGAATTATGTGGATAAAATAATTGATTTGATTGCAAAAGATGAAAATAAATATATAAAAGGCAAATCCCTTAAATTATGAGATGAAACATAATGTTTAAAAAAAATTTAAAAATATCTCAGAGGATGTAAAAGCATTTAATAGCATAGAGGAAAGAATTCAACACTAAAAAAGCAAATTTTAAATAACGATATATAGTTCATAAATTTGAATAAAACCAAAATTAATTTAAGGCAAATAAAATAAAGGCTAAACTAGAAGTTTGTGAAAAGTTATTTTAAGAGTTCCTCCTAAATAATATATATATATATATATATATATATATATTTATATATATATATATATATATATATATATATATATATATATATATATATATATATATATATATATATATAAAGGAATTTTTTGTTTTTATTAAAAATGCGTGCGTTGACTTTTTTAACCTCTTCTTTATTACGCTACACCCTGTTTTATTGATCTCATTGTTGAAATTTAAAAAAAGTACCAATATTGCATTGACAAAGGATTTTTCTATCGTAAACTTAAAAAACAAATAATATGGCATATTTCTTCGTGACACATCATCATTTCTAATAAAAATTGTAATTATTTTGTTTCATTTTCAAATGACAAAAAATATCTAGTTTAAGAATTTTAGTCAAATAAAAACTATAATTATGAAATTATTTTGCAAAAATAGTACTACTACTTAAATTAGCATCAGTTACTCATCATATATTGATCATATATTCTAATAAAGAAATAAAAAATAAATTTTTTCATTTTAGTTTGACGCTGGCGAATAAACTTTACAGCGAGAAATTATACTTTACAGTAAATATAGAAATTCTAGTTACACACTTAAAATGTCAACTTTTGATTATTTATATTTTAACAGCACAAATATAAAAGCTACAAGTACTATAAATTTTGCACCTTCTGTAATAAAGCATGCTAAGAAATATATATAATGTATATAATTTCTTATTGGTTTGCGACAGGAAGCTAATTTCATTTATTTTAAAAGTAACTCTAGTTAAAACAATGCAATTTGTGTAAACTGAATTTAAGATTGCAACATTGTAAAATTTAATCCCACATTTAAGTTGTCATAACTACCATAATTTTCGTAACATATATTTTTCAAAAAGGTTTTTCGAGAGAAATATTTTAAAACTTCCACTTATATTAGTTTTTTACGCAATCATATAAAGCTTTATTTCGCAAATTTTCCGTTATAGTATATTATATGACGAAATGAAATTAATATTATAAATTTTAGAGATATATTTCCCCTTAATAATCACATTTTATTGAATTAATGTGCCTTTTGCAAAAATGTTATTGATTATTATCAGTAGAGATGATTTATATATATATATATATATATATATATATATATATATATATATATATATATATATATATATATATATATATATATATATATATATATATATATATATATATATATATATATATGTATATATATATATATATATATATATATATATATATATATTTATATATATATATATATATATATATATATATATATATATATATATATATATATATATATATATATATATATATATATATATATATATATATATATATATATATATATATAGATATATATATATATATATATATATATATATATATATATATATATATATATATATATATATATATATATATATATATATATATATATATATATATATATATATATATATATATATATATATATATATATATATATATATATATATATAGATATATATATATATACATATATATATATATATATATATATATATATATATATATATATATATATATATATATATATATATATATATATATATATATATATATATATATATATATATATATATATATATATATATATATATATATATATATATATATAAAGCTGTAATCACTTTCATCAATACAATTCAATCATCGTTTTTGTATAACAAAATTTTCCTCACTCAGAAGCACAAAACTGTTCCAGCCAAAAACATCAAAACAATATATATTTCATTCTTACTTTAAGCAAAAACTCAAAAATTTTGTTTCGTCATACAAATATTGAAGACCGATACCTGGCATTGAATACCGGATGAAAAAATGCTCCCATAAAAAATCGTAACATATCAGACTTCAAACGTAAATTACGATACAGTAAAGGCTGATCGAAGAATGTCTAACCATGTAACGAGTGATCGATTGTTGAACAAAATCGATATTCTTATAAATGACAGTCTGCTTCTCATAATGCTTTCAAGGAAAAGCGACATTATACAAAACCATTGGGAAAAATTTTGTTAATGTGTTTTATCTTCAAAATAATATTTGATGTTCCAAGTTTTAGGAAGTTTGAGGTACCAATTTGTTTTGAAGGAACTCAACTTTACCATATTTAATGTTAGCTATAAAATGAACTGTTTGTTGTGTGTGTTTCTAAGCTTTAAAAGACATAATAATTTTAATACTTTTCTCATTAATGGTGTATAATCATGATTAGATTAATGATGAAGGAATTACTAGCATTTTTACATTCCAATGATTTGGCATTAGCATTTTCCTAGAATTTATTATAAATGCAGTTTTTGTTTATATTTTATCCAGATCATATTTAGGAGTTAATTACGTATTTATTACATTAGGAAAAGTGCAAAATCAGTAAATTACAGCCAGTTTTATAAATATTAAAAACAATTTTTAACTATATTTTGATATTTCAAAAATTTGTGTGCTCTTATTTTTAAGAGGGAATTTAGGAATTTATTCATGAAAAAATTTTATGTATCTAAAAATTACTCAAATTTTATTTTAATTATAAATTAGATATCAAGTTTGAAATTTCATGTGTGATAGCTTAGAGAAAGGGATTTTATTTAAAAAATTGTTTTATTTCTATCAAGTATTTTCATGGAACTACTTTGTTCCTCAGTATGCAACTGTTTGAAAGAAGATGTTGTAAGGAATTTTATTGATTTCACGGTGAGATTTTCCATGACACTGCACAGTAATCAATCGTATTCATATATTGCAAGAGTAAAGCAAAAAATTTCCAATCACTCACTCTGTCAGATTCTTCTGTAGAAAGTTTTATCAGATGCTTCCATATCTTCAGTTACTCACCAATAGCTGGATTAAACTCTATATATCTGAAGAACCCTAAAGAAAACTTCTTGTCTACTTAGCTAAAATGAGTCCTAGATGCCGTACAATATGACTTAATCTATGTCTCATGAAGCTTTGATATTTCACGAATTTTATCTAGTTTTAGAGAACATTCATTATATTACCGATATTTTGCATTATGTATATAATATTTGACTGTGTTACATGTATATACATATTTAAAAAAATGGAACTTTATACAACAATAAAACAAATTGATTTCTTATTCATGTTTCTTAGACTATTGTTTTAGATTCGTTTGATTATTTTTCTTCTCCTATTATGTTTTAATGTTTCTTGTTTTTCTTTAAATAGTTACGTTAATAAATTTATTTGATATTCTTATTTTATTTTTAGGTGTATATTTATTTATTTATTTCTAATATAGGAATAAATTTTGTCAACAAGTATGGCCTTATATTGTTATATCATTATTTGGCAGAGGAATTTAGTGACTTATATATGGAAATCCAAACATTACATGGACAGAAAAGCAAATAGGAAACTGAAAAAAAATTTAGATTATTTTAAGAACTGTTTTTTTTTTCTTATTATATGCAACATTTTTTGTTGTATTGTTATTCATATATTTTTGTTTCTAAAAATAAAAAAAAATATTTTTTTTCAATTTTGTTTCATGTCTTTTGATTTTGATTTTTGAACATTAAGTATTGAACAAATATAAATCTTCATATTAAAATCACAGTCCTTTTTTTTTTTTTTTGAAATTTTATTGGGTATCATTTTAAAAATTGCTAAACTTTCATAATTTATTTTTATAAAATTGTCATTCATTGAAACATAATATCATAATTTAACCTCTGTATTTATGTATCTCTCATTAAGCATCTAAAATAATGAAAAAAAAACATCCAAGATTTAAATAATCGTTAAAACTAATAATCGTTATAGCTATTAGGTGATGCTAATTAAATGTAACACGAAGTCAATATTCTATTGAATCATCAAAGCATCTAACTTTCACAGAAGTACACTTAAATTATATTTGGTATCACAGCTGTGCATTTTATATTGCCTTAAATACTTCAGCACAAAATAACTTTAAACTTTATTTGATGTTTCATCATTAAATTTCATTAAAAAATACCTATTACATGTAAATTTCTCATCAAATATTATCATAAATATAGATTTAATATAAAAACCATTCACAAAATAATAATAAATAGAAAAATAGCTTTTTGTATCTAGGATTAGTAGGCTTTTGAAGAAGGATGACAATTATTACTATGCATTCTTTTATTACGTTACAAATTAGAATATTCGATCAAAATGCTTTTACTTAAACAAATATATTTCTGAGAGTTTAGATAAATATTTTATTAGTACCTCTAAAATTTTAAGTGAATTTATCTTAATTTGAGATTTAAAATGTAATCACATACAATTTTGTATTTTTCATGAAAAATACATTATTATAAATAATAATTTAATTCTAATAAATAAGACCAAAAATATATCCTGCTTTGGAAATGGATGCATTTTTATAAGAAATAAAGGTATTGCTTTGTCAACAACAGTTTTTATGTAAATTAATAAATATCTACAAAGTAGATTTGATTATATTTGAGCATTTGATGATTAATGAATATTTTCTTACTATAGTGAATGAAAATACTTTTATACTCATAAAACCAAATTAATTTGATATTTTGTAAATTAACTTTATACAGAGGTATAAGTGAATTGACGTCTAATAGTTAAATTCAAATTATGAAAATTATGACTTATAAAGTTTATCGATGCGACATAAAGATCAAAGCTTTAACTAACTCAAACATTGATTACACCAGAGGAAAGTTTATTGAATTAATACAAGCCAATAATTTCTACATGCAACATTTGATGTATATTCTGATAATTGACTACGCTGAATAATTTATCCGTTATTTTTTCTTTCTAAATTCAATTACTTTTGACACCTTCGTAATTTTAATTTACTGATTTTATTTAATATTGCAGTTTATTTTCCTTATTTAAAATAAATCCAGGTATACTTATTTTTGTCAAAAAAATAACTGCAAATACATATAAAGTTAAATTATTACCATTGTTTTTTTTTGGATTTAAAAAAATGCATAACAGCATTTTTAAAATTCAAAGGTTGACGAAGAATGAGATGTGAGATATTATAATTACTCTACTTCAGCCTAGTTTCTGATATATTTCTGAAAATAACGTTAAGCAAAACTTCTTATTCGGATCTTAAGATCTCTAAATAATTTGCTTACTTCTGCATTTTCGATCAGATACATCACCTTACACAATTTAAATCTTTAAGGAAATAAATGTTTTGCCATACATTTATATCAAGTTTCTGCAAGTTTTTATTCATTTTAAATAAGATATTCAGTTTTTTTTTAAAATAAATATTTTGCAGTGCTTCGGAAGTTTGCCTGTTTCAAATTTCATGATCGTTTTAAAAATTTGCGTACATTACATTTTAAAATTCTGACTTAAATTTTAAATAAGTGTAGCTACCGTTTTTTGGTGTATACATATAACTGACATATTTAATAAATTAATAACACACATAATAAGTTAGATAATTTATTGTGCATGAAAACATATAGTGAAATATATTTAACTATGAAATCTATCCTTAAATTTATTTTGAAATCATTTATTATAATAATAATTTAATTTCACTAAACAAATATTTATTGCACAAGGTTTAGTTTATTTTGAATTATTCACTGAAAAGGAAATGATATAAAATATTATGTTATTAAAGATCTCTTAAACTAGTCAAAAAATTTTGGGCTTTATTTTTAACGTACTGTTACTGTTATATATAAATATATATATATATATATATATATATATATATATATATATATATATATATATATATATATATATATATATATATATATATATATCTTGTAGACAATGTTTGTTTTCTAATTTTAATTTAACTTTCCAGAAAGAAACTGAGATAATTTAGTTATACGCTGTAAATGTATGATTTTGGAAAAAAAAAAGTATTCTGAAGCTTTTTCTTCCAAACTTTACATTAAAATTTTTACTTATATTAATTTCTCTTTTGAAAGCATTAGGAACAGTTCATTTGAGTATCGTTTATTCTTTAGAATCTTAACAGAAATAATTTTGAGATATCTTCCCGTTGTCCCTTGTTCCCCTGACGGGAAATATTATTTCTATCGTTTCTCAATATTTTTGTTTGCTATATTCGAAATTCTCCTGTTTTTATTATCCGTATTTACTTATTACAGTATTACTCTAATTAATTTCCTTTGTATTTTTTAATGTTTTATCGTGTTATTATCGGAAATGTTATTCTAACTTCTTAAAACCCTTTCTGCTTTGAGCAATTTAATTTACATGTTTATTAATGGTTTTTAAAAAAATTTACTTTGCCCTTTTAATTAATTTAATTATTATTTAAATTTTACTTTAAAAAATATATACATACATATACCTGTTTCAGTTTCTTTGTTACTCAAAAATATTTCTGATTAGTTCTACTGTCAATGATAATAATTAATAATCACAATTTTTTATATTTTTATAAAGTATTTAATGTATATTACATTGAAAGATTTTATAAAAAAGTCATTTAAATATATCCACAAAAAGTAACTTTCAAAAGCAATTAAATAAATTTACTAATCAATTGTAATTAAAAAATAATAATTTTTCGATTGGATTACAATTGATTGTAATTATAATAAAACTACATCATTTAGAACATATTTTTTATAGATAAATTACCGAGAATTCAAACACAGATAAGAATTCGTGGAAATAAAATCTAATGTTCTTTTCTAAGCATCAATGAATTGCCAAAGGAAAAGCTGTGTCAGATATAAATAGCGATGGACATGAAAGCATTAAAAGAGATTATGACCACCTTGAACGTACGACATCTGTGTAGTATTTTCTTGACTTGGGCTATTGAGAAGAGCTGTCAGATTCTTCCCTCTGGGCAGTTCTCTGGTCCGCACAAGCTCGGAGAAGAAAATTGCTTTATGCCACCATGTCTACTTAGAACTACTGCTATAGGATTTAGATCTGTCATTCTGGATCAAGAAGGCCATGTCATTCATTAAATATCTGCATCTCTCCAGTTCCCTTGGCTCCCACCACAGATATTAGACTCGTACATACATAAAATATATAATCTCAAAAATGGATTTGATTTAAAATAATATTATTTTCATGTGTTTGGCATTGTGTTTAAAAAAACGAAAAAAATATTTTTGGGTAGATAACAATGTTATATTATTATCTCGAAAAATAACCAATAAATTACGTCTTTTAAAAAAGGCTTTTATTAATTTTGTTTCAATTTATGTATTTGATTTAAAAAATTTATTTATGAATTTCAAGTTTTCAAAACACAATACAGTTTATATTGTTCATGTAATTTGAATAGTTGAATGGAAATACTTTGTCAGTATAATAAATCTCAACTTGAATATAGCAAACATGTCAATTTTTTAAAGTGGATGAATTTATTAACTTAAGAATATAATTCTAAGTTTGAATTTGAATTTTGAAGAAGTCGTGTTATAAAATTAAATGCAACACCAAAAGTAACAGAAATGCAATTAAAACCAAGTATATAAAACACATCACCTTATATTAATACTAAAATGAGACTAAAATCATTTTAGTATTAATCTAAATCTTTTTTTTGGAATTTAAAACATTAAATGTAGAATTTTTCATTTTCTTAAATTTAATCCATGTAAGATGCTTACAATTTGTTAAATATTTTATTTTGTGACAAACTTTTGCTCGTTTAAATTTGTAAATATCATCTATTTGTAATAAATTATAAGTAATCTAGGCATGTTACCGGATAAATTTCAATGATTCCTAATAGACAAAGGCAAGACAATTTGCAGATTATTCACTTTGGAAGCTGAAAGTCAGAGTTAAACAGAATCAATGATCCCTTCAGAATTTTTTAATTACTTAGACTTCAAATTTCAATTAAAAATATTCAGATAATATAAGAATGATATATTAGACCAAAAATATTTGAATAGAATAAAATAAAATAAGTAAAAATTAGATAGGTTCTCCTCACTGTTCCATTTCACTTTGAAAAGAACTTGTTTTTAAACATTTATTTATAAAGCAATTAAATTAAAATAAATAAAATGGTTAAAAATTTCCCAGTTAAAAAACAACTTATATACTAAATTTTTCTAACAGTTAATAAAACATAAATAATTTTGATAATTATAATTGTAATATGTTTTGATATTTTAGAGTAAAACTGCATCGTTTATCATAATTACAGTTACTTTTAATTTACGAACATACCTTCTTCTACAACTTCATTCGATTATTCATTTTCTGACATAGAACAACGATTTAGTAGCTCATCATCATTGCCGTATTTTATTTCACCCAATATATATTATATGTTTTCAAATGCTAATTTTTGTATCTATTTTTATCAAGTTTTAATGTTTAACAGGAAATTACCGTTTCTTATTTTTAAAATCAATGTATGTTAAAGTATAACGAAATATTTCTAGGAAAAATTTTACTAATGATAGTAAAATTTTTTCTAGAAATAGCTTTTTCTTTAAAATGTCTTCAGTGAATAAATAATTAAGTTGTGGAAATCAGCAATAAATAATCTATTTTATTTTATGTTTATCAAGTGGTTGGGAAGGGAATGGTACTTTTGTCTGGAACTAGATCACGATATGTAGGCAGAGAGTTGTTTGTTTCATTTTAATGTGTTTCTTTATCAATGGGATAGAATTTCGTGGACAATTATTGTGTGCACGTACTTCATAAGGTTGCATTTTATTCTTTGTATCATAAATTAGTTAAAAGATCAAAGAATAGTGTTACCCTCTTGATGACTTTCTTTACGCTTATAGAAATATTACTTATAAAAAACTTAAAACGCGATGTTTGACTCCTTCAATCAAAATGTTTTATTAACTGTGTTTTTATTTCAAAGAGAAAATTCAAGATAATTATTAAGGCCTTCGTCAGCTGTACATTATGTATGATGCTTAAAGTGTGTTTTCTTCTTAAGCGTCATATAAAGCTTTAGTAATAATTTCCATCAGAAAATGATTTATTGTACTCTCAAAATATTTGTGCTTTGATAGCCGGACTTGAATATGGACATAAAACAAATAAACTGAGGATATTCTTAGAGAGTTTGCAATCCATTTTGAAGCATTTCATTTAAGGGAAATGAATATTTATTTCCATTTACAATTTAGCTTCAGTAACTACATGAAGAAAAAAGTAATTTTAATTTAGAAAGGATTCAACATAGCAAGTTTTGTTGAATAATAAGCAGCAGTTTAAAAATTCTTGTTCTGTTAATGGGTCTAAGATTGAGATATAGTAAATTTATTTGCTAATCATCAATAAAGGATTGTATTTAATCAATAATGGATAGTTAGGTTAAAATCATACATATCTAGAAATAAAACTGTTTTAATCATCATTGGTCAATTATAATATGATTTTCTTGCATCCACTTGATATCAAATTAGGACTTCTTAAAATTTTTAAGGCAATGAATCAACATGATTCAAGACTTCATTACTCGTAGGCAATATTTCTATCAGTAAGTAATTCTAAAATTGATTAAGCAATTCTTTGTATTCTCAGTATTATGCTAGTTATCAGAGAAGAATTTGAAGATTACTTAAGAAAATTTAAGGCGTCCGCCTTAAATTAGTAAGGAAAATATTTTATTATTATTTACAAATGCCGAACATTAGCGCCTAAGCCATTAGCTCACGGGCTCTCCAATACCTTTCAACAATGCCCACATACTGAGAAAGAACCACACAATTATTTAAATGTTCAAAAGTCATTGGTTGATCAGAGTCTCACAAAATACAGTCCGGGGAATCCACCACTCCAACCCTATAAAGATGGTCCCACAAACAATCATGTCCAATTAGACCTCTAAAAAGGGCCACCGCAGTGTTTCTTGGAAAAACGGGAACAGGTCTTTCCCCCCAAAAATCTTCCATCTCTTGTGCGTCGCACGTTGAACCATATCTTGTTTAAGAGTCTTCTTGAGAGTCAGGTTAACAAACAATTTAGTTGAATGAAATGAAAGAAGGCGATTCATGCATTGATCTATCAAGGCTCTCTTTTTAGCCAGGAAAATATTTTATACAAAAAGATTTATGAAACCAAAAATGTACCAAACTTCTAAAATAGTCTGTAAATTTTTACAATTTCAGAAGGGTATAAGATGCAATATGTCTTTAAAGTTGTTTTTTTTATGTACGTATAATAAAAATATAGTTAAGAAAGAAATGACTCCTTTTTTACTACCAAGATCTACCGAATTCAATTTGGAAGACGTGCTGAGTTGTAAATTTATGTTGCATAAGATATTTCATTGACACTAAGGAGTCAAACTGCTTGACCACTGTCTTTTCCATTGTTAAATACAATTTTGCTGTTAAAAATATTTTGTTTCTCCTAAAAGTTTCCTGAATAACTATAACGCTTGCTGAATGAAATGGGGGAAAACATAAAATTAAAACACTTATTAGAAAATCTTCACTAATCCAGGATTAAATTAAAAACATTTTATGAGTGAAGATGTAGAAAAATTATGGAAAAAATACCAGCAAGTTAAAAACACTCATAGATGTAATGCCTCTTTAAATATGCCAAGGAAGGCAATTGGAATTTTCATCGGTCACTAGGCAATTACTTATGTCTTGATTGCAAACTGTAGTTATATTGAGAAATTAAAGTCTGGAAACTTCTGGTATTAGATTGATACTTCTTCCATCTTCAAGTTGATAATATTTTAATCTAGAAGAACGTTTCCTGGTATATTTTCATTTTAGAGACCCAAGATGCTCCTGAAATTTGAATGTAAAAAATTTTATTGTGATATTTAATAAAGATAATACTTTAGGCACCAATTAATCTTATCTAGTTTGGAGAGAAAGTAGCTTGGTATGAAAAGACGCAGTTATTTTCAATAAGACTTTATTAAATGAGTCGTTCATTTTAGATTACTCAGAACTGATGCTTGCGACGATATCTCTTCTGTCAATAGCTCTAGGCTGTGCCGAGCGGATAATTTCGGCAAAAGAATCTTTAAGTGAACTGAATTGTCATTTCGTCTTGTTAAAGGATAACTGATTCTTTACTTTGAACTGTAAAAATGTCTTTTCTTCAAGACAAGATGAGACATGATAAATAGCCAGCCGTTTGGTTACTTTTTCAGTTAACACACATGATCATGTTAGAGAAGTATGTTTTGTCTTCATGTACAGAGCTACACTGTCTATTGTATGTCACATATTGGACTTTCTAGCCTGTACTCTTGTGTAATGGGGCAATTTAAAACATGCGATACATTGGCAAGCTATATCAAGGAAAAGTATCATTTTTAATCGCAAGAAAAATAAACTAATTTCTTATGGTACGTTAAAATCATATATTGTCATAGGTATGTTTTCAGAAAAAACAGAAAAACCTTTTTTTATGGAAGTTTAAAATATTTGGAACTGTTAACTTGTTTTGATATTTTTTTCCGCAATTATACTTAAATCCAGATCTATTTCAATATTTCTTGACAGCAATTTGTATGTATAAATTTCTTTTTAAAAGTGAGGAATTACTGAGACCCCGAGAATGTTTTGAATACGGTAAATACCGTATAGTGTCCGTTTTTTAGTATTTGGTTTTAATTTATATTTTCCCATGGCACGTAGATATAACTTATTTTATACCAGTTGGATTAGTGATTATTTGGCTTAGCTCGGTCTTCAAATGAAGGGAGCTTTTTGGAATTTTTATACATTCAGTTTCGAATCATAGAAACATTAAAAAAGTTTTTCACTTGGCATTCAATTCTTATAGAAATGATAATGAAAGTTCATCTTCATAATCTAATATGTTTGAGGAAATACATTTTGCAGTACATGGCACGTAGTCCACAAATGCCAAATTAATCTGGATTTCATTCATTTCGAGAAAAACAACACAAAAGCAAGTTTCTACAACTCAAAATACAGTTAGATGTAGTAAAAACATAATACACACAGAATTACTAAATAAGAATTCATGAATAATGCTTGAATCTCACAAGCAAAGCATATTAAGTTGTGATCACATAATAAAGGGAAAAATAGAAATAGCGTACTTTTAACACATCAATAAGGAAAAAATAAACAAAATACCAATAAAAAATTATCCTTTAAACGCTAGAAAAACCAAAAGAGTAAAAGTGGTTACTCAATCCACGTTTCTCAAAATCCTCAAAACAACAATTAAAAGAAATTTGTTAGCAATTATGAAGTATATCCACAGCTGAAAATTTATCAACATATTTAATAAGAGATTTAAATACTCCACATTCGGTGCTTACATTTGATTACAATAAATTATAGTTCAGATAACTCTCAACCTCTTGAGAGATAGAATTTGGTCACTCAGTCCAATAACTGTTTCTAAAAAAAATGCTGTGAAAATTAAATATTTTATATGAATTATTACATCAGAACGTTCTCTCATATGTTTTTGTATACAGATACTGTTCGAAAATATTTATAACAACCATTTGCTGAACCATTTAAAACTTAATCATTAAGTAACAGTTTTTTATAAATAAAACTTAGCAATCAACACAAAAATATGTTCCAAAAGATCTGCTTAAGACTCGACAAGTATTGCGCTTTTCTCAGTTCGTTTCTATCATTTATTTGTGACTTTGGATTCAGCAGATTTCAGGCAATTTTTTAGGCAATTGCATTGCTGGAATGTTCAGTTTCCTCCTAATTAGTTTTGTTTCCAGTAAGCTCTTGCCTTAGGAACAGAGTTCCTGCTATTATAAATTCTATTATTGTTAATTGTTTTATTGTTCTTATACTGTAAATTATTTTATGAAAACAGCCGTGAAGGTAGAAAACGGATGAATCTGAAAGATTTTCTTTTCAACGACGTTTCTAAAGAGCACAATTCCAGATTTTACGTGTATTTCTTTGGGCCGTAAATTCGTAAGCTTTCTTTCTCAATGCACAATAATAACTTTAATAAGTAGTTTAATTAACTTATTTATACCTATACAATCTTCATCATGAATAAGCAATGACCATAATGAATAAGCAAATGACTTTTCACTCAATATGTTCCCTGAATTCCTAATTTTTACTTTTTTAAAAATTGCTACCTTTCTTTGTAATCAGGAAAAAAAGATAAAATTTTTCATTAATGTAAAAATA
Source organism: Latrodectus elegans (assembly GCA_030067965.1). Taxonomy (NCBI): domain Eukaryota; kingdom Metazoa; phylum Arthropoda; class Arachnida; order Araneae; family Theridiidae; genus Latrodectus; species Latrodectus elegans. The sequence goes on along the minus strand of CM057809.1, from coordinate 57,196,730 downwards.
TTTATTTGCATTTTTTACTTAATTTAAAAAAAAAAATTGTGGATAACTTTCTGAGATTTTTCATATTTCATCTTTAGCAAAATTATTTCCATCACAAATTATAAGATACTAACAATTTAGTTTGTTTAAGATTTTAGAACTTGCAGATTAGTTATTTTTCAAATATTTGCAACAACTGAAGAGAGAATATTTCCCGTTTTTATATCATTGTTGAATTTGCCACTAGCTTTGAGTTTGAATTGTTTCTCTACCTTTCATAACAACAATCAACCATAACAAAATCGAATCTTTTAGTAATGTTCCAAATCTAATCCGATAATATTCTTTCTAATATAAATCTAATCTTATTATAATTCAATTATCCGTAATAGCTGAATACGCCAAATTACTTCATTTTAATCTTATATATCCAAGAAAAACTAGTCAATAGAATTTAACTGTATATTTAACAGTTATCTTGTGCTAGCAATAGTATTTTCTTGAATAAAGAAAAGCTTATAATATTATAATAATAAAAATGGCATCATTTTGACTGGCTCACTTTATTTCGCACATATATATTTTTAATAATCTGGAACACATTTTGTAGAAGGGCATTTCATGATTAATATTTATTTTTGATATTTTTGGCTCTTTAAACAAAATGTCTTCTGATCCTTTCCATCAATATAAAATATTTCTTTGAAATGTATTAGTCATTCACTTTATATCATTTACTTTGAGCTTTATTTCCTTCAATTTCTAATTTAAGCAAAAATGTTAGTTGCAATTTAAACTAAAGCAAACAATTGCAAGAAAAAATCCAATTTACTACAATCAACAAACTTTCTTTGAAGTCTGCTTTATGTCTAAAAGTTACGCAACACAATAATGATTAAGTTAAAACAAGCATTTAAAATTTGAATTGAGCTATGTTAAGGCAAGTTTGTTAGCTTTTTATGTAATTTATTCAGGGTCATTTACAGAGTTTCTTAGATCAACTGAATCAGTGATGAAAGTAATACTTTTCCATGAAAATTGAATATTTGAGCTGTTGGGAAAATGTTGCGATTTGATTTATTTTACTACTGTCACTTTTTTCTCATTAAAGATTACTTGATTCTAAACTAAAGCTTTAAAATAGAGATGTTAAGAATTATAAGTATTCCTACTCTAAGTAGAAGTAAAACACAAAACTTCGGATTAAATCTCCTAATTCTGCCCATTCAGAATCCAATTGTAATATGAAAAGGACATATTGTGAATATATTATATTTCTAAACTGTTCCCACCTCTAAATGGCAATCATAAAAATGCTTTGGTTAACTTATTAAACTATATATCATTATTTTACCACACAAATTGACAAAAAGTAAGAAAACACTCAACTGAAAAATAGATAAGTAAGTCAGAATTTATTTATACTGTTATATTTTATTAACATTGAAAAATAAATAGTGCGAATTTCATTTTTAAAAATAAGATTCATTATTATTTATTAATATAATATTGAAGCACATACACACACATTCAGTATTTATAAGCTATGTATATCGAAATGTGTAGTTTGAACTCCCGGATTCAATAGTTAAATAAATAGAATGTAAACAGTAATAGGTTCAGTAAATAGAGTTTAAACACTAATTACTTCGAAAAATAGAATTAGTGTCGAATAAACAGTAATTAAATTAAACAGTGAAACGGGTATTAGTAAACTTGACTTGAGGTGTATTAAAGGAGAGTGATTTAACTTGGAAATTCTCTTAAGTATTATAAATTTTCCAAGGTCCTCTAAATTCTATGCTGACGGTAAAATTCCTTTCTTGATGTAACTGTTTGAATAGTTGATAAAATAGGAAAAGAGTTTGGTTTGATTTGATGGTCTATGGTGATATTTCAATCGCAACAGATTATTTGACCAAGACTCATGATTTAAAATAGGGTTCAAACAATTGTGTGTGTGTAAATATTGCTCTAAGTGGGATTAGAACTTTCACAGAGTGTTGAGAAAATTTCAATTATTGTTGTGTATTAACTATAATCTGATGATATGAAGTTTAAACGTTGATTATCATCAATTTTGCATTTGATTATCATTAATTAATTATAATGATTTCAAGTTTTATCATAAAAGTAAAAAGAAAATTAAAAAGAAAAAAGGGTTAAATTTTTCAAAAATCAAGAATTCCGAAAAAGATTTTAAATGTGGAGTCTGAATAAATTCAAATCTGTTGTTGCAATTGAAATTGTCGACTTCAAGCATATTTAGTACAAGAAATCGTATCATTCATTGTACGAAGTAAATTATATATATATTTTTACTGCTTACGGTGTGTGATTTTTCTTGCTTATAAAGTATTACATTTGAATCGTCTGTTAAGCATCTATCTTTCGGTAAATTGAGTAATAATCTATTCATCACCAGTGGATGAAGGTGATTGTTCATGAATAAATTTCAATATATATATATATATATATATATATATATATATATATATATATATATATATATATATATATATATATATATATATGTGTGTGTGTGTGTGTGTGTGTGTGTGTGTGTGTGTGTGTGTGTGTGTGTGTGTGTGTGTGTGTGTGTGTGTGTGTGTGTGTGTGTGAATACATCTCAATTATGATGAACGAAAACTTGAGCTATTCCTTACGTTATTTATATAATTGTGTTTCGTTTTATCAAATGGTATATATATATACCTGCTTGAATAAATTGATATGGAAAAAAAAACATAAAGTATAATATAGTAATAAACTCGAGTGTTTTATTAAAAGCTTGATAGATTGACTGCTCGTATTTAATGAATTCCTTGTAAATATGTAACGCAGTACATTTCGAATGAATAACTTTTATCATTATTTTTTAAAAGTGTATAAATTACATTTGAATGAAATTGAAAACAGCATATATGGTCAAAAAATGTCTTTGGGTAAAACTGTTTTTAAAGTTTTGCTATCATCCAATTCAAAAATAATGCAAATTCCATGAACATTCTTCAGTTACACTGTTACAAGAATACGAATTAATGAATACATTTTACACATCCATTAATTCAATAGTGGATTTTATGTTTGAACAGAGCATGCATTTTTTACCGATTCATGTGTACTAAATCGGAAGTTTGTATTCAGTGGTTCAAATAAAGTTGTATTACACACTTTTCATAGCAGTCTTTATTATTTTCTGCAACAATGACTATTTGGACAATTGATTTTTAAGAGAAACATCAGGATTATAGCAAACCTTTCCATGATACATTATGGTAATCAGTTGTTTTGAAAAAGGTCTATTATTCTCTTTCAATGTAAGTCTTCATGTAACAACTCCTTTTCTTTCACTCCGCTTTGTGTGCTCAAAAGATTCTTAGATAAAAAGGAATACATATAAGAAACAGACGCTGTTAAAATATATATTTTTTGAAATACTTATGTTATTCACTTTGCATATATATATATATATATATATATATATATATATATATATATATATATATATATATATATATATATATATATATGAATAGAGGAAAAAATGCTATCACGAGAATAAATTCTGATACTCACAATTTTTATTGAGCAAATTTTAATTTCGCATACTCAGACTTATTTGAAGATTAAAATACAAAAACAAACACATCGCATGCATTTTCAACAATATAATTTAATAAAGATATAAATAGTTTGTTTCTCGATCACTATGGTGACAGCTTTTATTGAGAATGCAATTGTATTACTTTTGTATAATTTCGTTTTTAAAGAGCCCACTTCACTCAAAAATGTGTCAAATATGTCAGTAAAGCTTTCTGTGTACATTTTCTAATTTACACCAAATAGAAAATTGCATATATAACTACTTATTTTAATATTATATATATATATATATATAATTATTTCTTTTGACAACACCTAAAATAAAATTTCTACCCTAACACGAAATAACAAGTATTAAATCAGTTGCTTTGAGATTGTTTATAAAAAATGTTTTATATATTTTGCTATGAAATTGAGCAAGAATAATTTTAATTGAATGCAATATAATCTCTTATTCACGTAAATTATTGTAAGCATTGTTTTACAACATTTAAGTAATTATAACTGAGCGCTTAACTCTTTATTGTATTTTTGCAAGTTTGAATTTCTTTTAATATATTTTATGGATTACTTTCATTCTTAAAATCTTGAACAAAAAATAATTGCATTAAAATTAGTATCGAATTTTAATCATATAGGAAAATCTTCAAAAGAAAATTTAAATATTTTTTGTGTGTAACAAATAATCGTTTAGATTAGTTTTAAAATTTATAAATGCACCGAACTATTATTAAACATATCTTTCTGAAATAAAATATTTTCGTTTTAAGGAGTATTTAGTAGGCTAAGCATTTGCAAACATAATTAAATCTTTGGTATATGAAAATTGCTATAATCTTTGACATATTATTCTTTCCAATAGCATTGCAAAACCAGTTTTAGAGTAAAGTTTATACTATGCTGAAAACTCGAGGAGAAAAATTTTCCAATACATTTTTTTAAAATCTTAATAAAATAATATGATAGTTTAGTTTGAATTTTTCTGTTTTGAAAGATATATTTTTAAACATATAGTAACATATATTTTTATTCATTAGGGATATCTTTCAATACAAGTAGTTTCCTTCTATTTTGAGGAGCAACTAATGTGTTGTTTTCAAGCATTTTTCTTTTATATGTATCTAAACCAAGCGTCTGTGTCCTCCGGGCTTTTCTGAAATATAAAATATTTCAGTTTGGGAGACACATTTTCGATTATGAATAATTTTACGTCAATTTTAAGTTCTTTTAAATATTATTGTAGATTGTTATTAATCAGCACATTTATATGTGAAAACAAATGCAAAAATAAACATGAAACACGCAAATTAAAATAAAAAAAGAAGTAAAAGCATTTGTTATATTTCACAATTAATGTTGATTTGTATCACTTGAAAAATATACCCAAGTAAATGCTTAATTAAAAAGAGAATGAAAGTTCCGTTCCGTTAAGGTACATTTATTTAACTATTACGCCATTTGAACAAGAACAACATCATTTTTATAAGAAGAGAAAAATAAAATAATAAACTATAGCAATATTATTAATATCAAAATGTTTCTAGCAAAAAAAATATCTATTTTTGTTTTTAATAATTTCTATGAAAATTTAAGTGTTTTCATTTTCTCTCTCTGAATCATAATTTAATTTTTTTAAGGAAAGTTTACCAAAAGAAAATAATTTTTTTTATCTGACTTCATCAAAGCATATTCTTTCATATATTTTTAGCGAATATATAATTACAATATTCTCTTAATTTAACAGTCATGATCTATAATATCAATATTATCATTTAGGATTTACTAGTTCAAGATCAGCTTATTAATTAAATTTTTCCTCAAGAATCTTTCTTTCAAAGATTTTTCGTCATTTTGCTTAGCTTAGAAGTAAATTAAAGCTCAATATGTTTGATTAATATACAGGAGTTTTTTTTTATTAAATATACATTACGGAATAAATTATGAAAGTTTGTTAATTTACAATTTGTTTCTTTTTTTTCAGATTGGATAACGTTAACATCACCGAAATCCTAAACAGCTTCTTTGATAAGGGCTATGATAAAAGGGTCAGACCTAATTATGGAGGTAAACACAACAACTTGTTTAAAATATTTATTTATTAAAATTAGTAACTAATAATTGAAGAAAATATTTTTAATATTTTATATGAATAATTGAAAAATGTTCTTATGCAAGTGAAATGAATCAAATACTTTTTAATGTTTAAATCAGTTCAAGTGTTTTGTATGAATATTTATATTCCTCATTACGACATCATTTTATTAATTGCGAACATAAAAAAGTCTATTAAAATCTTATAATCATAAAGCCAGAGATGTTTAATGCATTTAATAAAGAAATCAGATAAGTATTTTCACGAATAAAGCTATCAAACTAATCAGCATATAATACCACTTGTCGTGTATAAATAAATTGGAGTTTATCTTCATGCTATTGGTCCTATGTGATCCCATTCAAATGTCAGAAACATGAAATCATCGTTTCTAGAAAAATAAAAATATTAGCTATTTCATTTTACAGATGAATAATCCTTGCATCACTAACAGAATTGTATTTTTATATTTACTCAATAGTTTTGATTGAATTATGCGAAACGTTAAACTTCATTTTCAATAACAAAAGGTGTATTTAACATGGTGCAAATTCTATTCATTCTCTATTTATTGAATTAAAAAGATGAAATCAGGTGTTATGTTATACTATGTAACAATAAAAAAATAATGAAGCGTTTTATTCAATTATATTAATTTTTCCAATTGCTAAAAAATACAGTTCTTCGAAGAGTTAAATTTTTAGAATATAATAAAATTAGGTTTAAATAAAGACTATTATGCTATTTGGAAGTGAAAATGAATTTTAAGAGAATATTAATGCAGTGTTTAAAAGCTGTAAGATATCATATGATGCATTTGAGAGGTATTGTTGATGTCATTAGCACTCAAAGTGAAATTAACTTATGCATTTTTTAACATAGCCATTGGCATTCAGTATAAGTAATTTATTTTAAAGTATTTGCAAATTAACAATGAAATAAATTTTCGATAAAAGGAAATTTATTTCATCTGTAAGCAAAGTATTTCTTTTATTTAAATCTGTTTGCTTCAAATTTTAGCTATGCACATTCGCTCTGATTACACTGAACAAAAAATTTAATTAGAGAATTTAATCAGAAAATTAAATTTGACATCTTATCTGATTTGAATTATAATTGTAGTTTGAACCATAACTCGCTGTTATAATTAATAAATTTCTGGACTTAATATAAATTTTTTTATGAGTCATACATTTGTAAATGCTTCATGTTTACATTTTACAGGTATTGTGGATGGCGTTGCCACTCAAAATCAAATTTACTTACAATTTTTTCTTAATACTGTCAAAGCAATTTTTTCATAAAATATATTTATGTAATTACTATTGCTGGATATTTTGAGGTTAATTCCTTATGAAAAATATGATGAGAGAGATAGTAATGTAATGTTGTTTCCAATTCTCACCATATAAAAGTTGTTTCATTATTCCTTTCCAAACTTTCATCAGTTGTTTTCTTAATGAACTACAAGCTAGTTTGCATTTAAGTCAACAAATATCTTAAGGATAATATGTGTGCCTCATCATGAGCTGACAAAACATAAAGCATTTTTCAAAAAGTTTCCTGTCAACGCATTATTGTAAGAAAATCTAAGTATTTAATTACCCAAGATTCAAAATATTCAAGTTTTTGATATTAATTTTACAAATTCATTGGTCTTAGTAAACATTTGAAGGTATTTTGCTTCAAAATATTCGATTTCTCTTTGTTCCTTGAAATATTATCTTAACATCTGCTTTTTAATACGTCAGGAACCAATCTAGATAAATTCTCGGTAGATTTCATTCGCAAAAATAAATACATAAAAGAAATATCTGAAGAGGTATTTCCATTTAAGTATTTTTAAAGAAGTGCTAACCTTTCACAGACAAATGTCCTTGTCCTTTAATTTATCCTTATATATATATATATAGGACAATATGTGTGTGGAAATTTCCACATTTCCACTCTGAAAATAGAGATGCATATATCTTGATCAGTGAATATTGATAATATCACAGCGTTAATATTTTGATGAAAATTATGAAATGCGTATTTTTTTAGATTACCAATGTGTGTGAATATGTCTTATCATATCCCAAAGAGAAACGTAAATCATCATGCTTGTTTTTCAAATATAAGAACAATAGTCTTATCTCTAAGCTACTACTTATATTTATAAAGTTGTTTTTAAATAAAATTGAAAAGATATTTGGAATGAAATCTGTTTTTCATTTTCATAGTGCATGCATTAATTTTACATAAAGATAAATCCCCCCTCCTGGAAAAATAGAGTTAAAAATGAGTATGTAGGCCGAAATAAATTAAAAAGGGAACTTCTTTTGCTTAATCAGAGAACCACGAAGGTAAAAATATGACATTTACTCTAAGACTCCTCTGATAGATAGAAAAACCAGAGGACCCACTCTCTTAATTTTTATTTTGATCTTGAGGTGGAGAAATTTTCTCCAGACCATTGCATCCATGGTAACTGCTCAACGAATCACTATAGCACTGTCAATTCCGCAGATTTAATGAACATTTATATCGCATGTACTCCGTGGATCATTGGTGGCGCTGGGAATCGAGCCCAGCTCATCAAAGTCGAAGGTCGATGCCCTAACCACTAGGCTACAACGACCATTTTTTTCACTTGGTTTAATATAATACAATATTAATATGATTCTAATGTGCTATAGCTTAATATTTTTTATTGGTTTACAGCACATCGATATATATTTTTTCTAGCAAGCTTGTGTAAATCCAGATATTACTGTAATGAGTACTGTATAACATCACATTTAAAGTGTAATTACATAAAGGGAAAAAAAAAGGAGTGGATCTATTAGATGCAAACTTGTAATAATGATTGTTCATTAAAGTTATAGAATTCAGATTTAGAAATTTTCTGTTATGTTCCCGAGAATATTTACAGTTTATATTTCTCATGAGAATATTTTGGGCTTCAGTATATCAGATTGAAGGAGATGATTGATTGTCACTTTGTAATGCAAATGACAATAAAGATGCATCAGATGAGAACAGACTAAAAGTTAACTCCAGATCAAAAATTACAATTTTCTGTTTATATCTTCTTAAATTCATTAAAATGAGTTCAGTTTCAGTAAATAAAATATGTACATTCAAATAAAAATTTTATTAAAAATAATTTGAACAGTTGCACAAATTGCAAATAACAAATTGCAATTATATAAATAATTCGAATGCAAGCGTTTTTATTGGAAACGCTTAACTTCCACTGCAAAGTTTTTTTTTTAGTTCATTTTTGAATTATTTTGTGCTGTGTCATACTTATACTTTATTGAACTTATGAGTTTTCAGTTCACACAGACTGCCTAAATCATATTGTCAAATGAAGCTTAACTCTTTCACTTTTCTAATAATTAAGGATGATTGTAACTATCGATTTCATCTTTAAAGAAAATAAATGATTAAATCTGGTTATTGCTCAAGTTTACAGATTTTCTTTGAATTGTGAATTTTATATTAGTTGAATATTGAATGCAGAGTAATCGTATGCAAATACACATGTACTTTGATTTTCCCAAGCAACTTTTCTTTAAAGAATCTGCTATTAATAATTTTTTGTTTCGCCTGAACTCAATGTTTTTTAAATATTGCACATATTTCTAAAGCACAATGTTATTTAATTCAAGTTCTAATGATTCTAGTTTCTTAGAACCAATCATTGATATGTTGGTGGAAATGAAATAATTCCAAATTTCTAAGACTGAAAAATAATATAGCGATGAGTGTTAAATTTATTTGTAAATAATTGTAATGTGAATGCTAATTTCAAAAGAATTGTTTTTGAATAAAGATGGTAAAAATATTTGTTTGCTTAATAACTATTATTGTAAAATATTTGTAGAAATGTAATGCAATTATGAAAGCGCTATAAATTTTTTTAATTTATTTCTAACTATGTTTTGTTTACGTTAATTGAGTAATAAGAGGATAATCATCCAAATTATATAATTAGATACATAATTTTCAGAGAGCAAATATTTATAAGTTAATAGATTTTTCAAATATGAACTAATTTCAGATAGTTAAGCATATATCCCCATGACAAACTAAATGAATGCTAGGTAAAGATAAATATGAAGAATGATCTATCATAAATTCTAAAAAATATTAATGCTATGTAGGATAATGTTTGAATGTGAAATAATTTTTTGTTATGGGCAATACACTGTAAAACTGATTAGCAAGCTCATAAATATATAACTTTATTGACTATAGCTTAAATTTTTATGTATGCATATATTAAATAATTAATTATTAGAATTTATATTCATTTAAAAAAGAGAATATTTTGTATGATATATCAATTATATTGATGTTACAAATGTTACATTTAATGTTTGAAATTTTAAAATTTATTAAAATTGTGTCCATTAAAATTAAATCTGTTGTTATATAAAATAAAATTTAAATTTTTTGCGATATAAATTAAAACGATAAAAAGTACAGACTGCAGGCATGATTGGAAGTTGATTCTTAAATTTCAAACTAGTTAAAACAAATTTTTAAAAAATTGAAAGAATTGGGAAATTGAAATATGTGACAGAGAAAAATTAATTAATGAGACACATTAAAGAAAATATCTTTTAATTGATGCATAAGATAAATAAGGAAAAATATACAAAAAATTTCTTAAAATGCGTAGGAATCCATCTTCAAACCCTATTTACCACAAAAAGACTCAGAAGAATATTCAAAGATTATTAAAATAGTCGGATTTTCTAAACTAAAAATAAAGTATTTTTGTTCTATAATTTACTTATCTCCCCTAAATTAATTATGACACTTATAAAAGTTTCTCCAATACTTACACATTAATTTTCCAGAAAACTTTCCATTCTTGAGCTAGCACAAATATTATTTCTTACAATCAACTGATTTTACACACAAAAGTTAGACAAAATAACATAATAATACTGGAAGCAATTTATGTACTTAGCAAATAGATGATATTATGCAAATAAAAAATTCAAATAGTGTTATAACATTCAGCATTAGCTGGAATTTCATTCATACAGATTAATTATTTGTATTTGTTAAACCTTTGTGAAAGTGATAAAATGGAAGCACATTCAAATAAAACAGCTTATGCAAGTCGTCAACATAACAGAATGAAAAATATTAAGAGACAATATTCAACACTTTGTTTTACTTTCTAGACTATGTTTTAAATAATTTCTAATTAAATAAATAGTAAAATAATTTAGTTTCTTATTATAAAATGTCTTTAGAAGAGTTTAAAATATAATTTCGCATTAGGAACACACTTCATATTATTGAAAATTTGAATAGACAGTTTTACACTTAAAAAAATCAAAAGAACTTAATATTGCCGAAAGAAATAAAACATAATTTTCTTAAAAATATGTAACAAATAAAATATACAACTGTAAAGAGTACAGCATAAATAAAAATGTATATTGAAGATGATTAAAAAAGAAAGAAAAAATTTAATTATTAAAATCACTAAAAACGGTGGAAATATTTGCACGCAACTTGTTAAATTGATACATAAAGTTCTTCTTTAAATAACTAAGATATTGGAGAAAAAGGGTGTAAACTATTAATTACCATAATTTATAATCAATCTTAATTTATCATAAAATTACGTAATAATTATTTAATTTTTTTCTGATTATTTATATAAAGCTCATTTCTATTGGAAAAATTATCCGAAAAATATTTATCTACAAATTTACTTTAAAATCTTATTACTTATCTCAAAAATATGTATAAAACTTAAATAAAAGATCTGAATTTTTAATAGGGATTTATAGTAAGTTAAATATTTAAGTATAGCATTTCCTTCGTAAATATTTAAAGACTTATTTATTTATAACTTCTGAATTAATTGTTGTGATATTTATGTTATGATTTTAGTTATCTAATAAACTATAACTTGGCCTATTTGTCTTTGAAATGGGATTTTTGTAATCACCATAAATTATATACCTTCCTGACCTAATTTAGACAATGGAAACTTATTGAAACATGGCAAATTAAGTAATTTTGAGAGTATTATAAGTTTTTGAAGTAGCATTCAATGGAATTTCCGTATTCATGTCTTACATTCTATTATTGTCTCACATTCCACTTTTTTAAAGAATTAAAAAAATAAGTTTCATGGTATTATTTTGCTGAAAAAAATTGTTCCATAAACATCATTAGAGTATTTTTATGGGAAACACAAAACAAATAAAATTGTGTTTTATTAAAAGTATAATTGACTTTAAGAAAACATCCCGATTATCTTAGAAAAAAATAATATGGATCTTTGTAACTACGCTTAAAATGCAAAACAAATGTAACATTGTATAAATATTAGATATGCTTATACATAAATTCTTCAAATTAATCTATAAAATAAAGTTGATAAAAATATATAAACAACTCAAACCTCTGTATAAAGTAACATACATATTTTCTACAATATTTAATTATTTTTCTCGATTCTTGAGATCTTTACGTATAAAGGCTTATTTATATTTTCCAAACATATAGAAGATGTAGAAGATAGCACAATATAGAGACTAATGCTTAATTACTCGTTTCCTTATTTTACACGCATGTAAGTGAATTAGATAATGAAAGGCATACAGATACGATATTTTTTATTGATTTCAAAATGTGAGGTTAAGCTTGCTTCTCCGTATTATTCGGCGGCAACTCTGCAGAAACTTCCGATATACTTGCGCGGCAGGTATCCGCTTCAGTATCCCGTTAAATAAAGTGCTCACGACAGTGAATAATGTACGACTCTCATAAAATACTAATGCTAGTTTTTTGAGACTATTATTGTTTTTGAGACCATTATTGCATTGTTTATTATTTGGATCACATAGTTTCCAAAATATTAAGTTTTTTAATAATCTAAAATATGAATTCCTTTTTTTCTGTTTTTGTTTTTGTTTTTAATCTGAAATCTTTTTATCTTACATTTGCTGCTCCTTTTGTTTATCATTTTTTTTTGTTTTATTCTGCTTTTAATATCTATAAAATTAAGTAACAAAATTGAAACTAATTGCATGCTTAAATATATTATTTGTGGAATTAAATCTCAAAACTTGAAAGCATGTGTTTCTGTTGACAAACTTCACTTAAAAAATTTAGAATTATAAATGGAAGAATTTATTATTAATCAAAAATAGGAAATTTACAATTTGTAACTAAAACTTATAAAAAGTTATATAAAATTTGGTGTATAGTTTATTTATAACTAGATGTTGGTATTAGTTTTGCGCATTGTAGTATAAACTGACGCAATACTAAAAGTGTACTAATTTTAAGGAGTTATAAAATGCAAAAAAATTATGAATTATTTTATAATTTGTGTCTTATATTGTGTCTTATATATATATATATATATATATATATTCACTAAATTCTTATAACTCTGATAAATGCCATATGTAATTCTAAAGAAATAATAATTTGGAAATGTAAAGAAACTTAACATTCTAACGCGAGGAATATATAAAATTAATGGAAGTAATATGAAAATACAGAAAGGATGATACTTAATATCCTGGATAAAATTCAATCGAAGGAATGCACAAAATCTTGTTTCATGCAAGCGGATTGGTGTGTTTTAACTGAGACTAAGTGCAGTGTATTTTAGTACATTAAATTGTTAATGAGAATATTTTGAAACACAGAATAACACGTGATTTATTTGTGGTTATCATCAGATTTATCAATTTTTCTAAGGTCTTGAATTATTGAAGTATTTCTTTGGTATAATGACAGTAATGAAACAAATTTATGATCCACAAACTTTAAAAGGAAGTTATAAGAAATCAGAATAATCCAAAAATATTCAAGACTATCAATTAAAGTAATCAGAACAGAAATTAAAAATTTTAAGTAGAACTTTTACGTCAAAGCTATAAAGATAAAATTTAGCCTACGTAATAAACATGAAAAAAATTTGAAAATGGATTAATTTGAAATTAAACAAAACTAGTTTGAATTTAAGAAAATCGATATGATTTCACAGCAAGAGAGGTATATAATAATTTTAATCAAAAAGTAACATTATAAATTTTACAATAAGGGTATATTTTGTCATTTAGATTGAAAATAATGATTTTGACACCAATTTCTTGGAGAAAAATTACTTTTATATGGAATGACTTATGATAAAAGAATCAAAAGTAAGTTATTTTGTTGCAATCAAAATGTTTGTTCAATATTTAACCAATTCAGAAAAAATCTTGAATACTGTATTTTAAAATGTCAATTTGTGTAAAACTGTCATTATGAATGACATAATATTGCAGAACAGAATTTTCACCATTTTCCAATAAAGAATAAATTTATGGATTGATAATAATCCATGAAAATGAAATAAACAATATCTTTTGTATGTTATTTTAATTAATTATAAAATAAATGTGAATTAAATAGTTAAGCCCATTTCGTTCATATGATTATATTGCAAAAATACTAATATATGCTTTAACCCATTTATCAGATTCTTAATAAGAAAACCATTATTTGTATAAAAGAAAACAATATAACCCCCAATTGCGAACTCTTCATGTAAATATTTATAGGCATTAACATAAAATTTAAATTAGTAATTTTCTTAACAGACATTCGTTTTCATGATTTACAATTCGCTGTTTTTATTAACAGATTTTTAATTTAAATTATCATTAAATAAAAGAAAAACATTAGTAAGACACATAAAATAAAATAAATGGTTTCATAAATTTATTATTTATACGTTAACTCAACCATTCAAACGAAACTAATATTGTAGGAAATATGAACAAAGAAACTATTTTAATATTTCTTCTGTTGTATTCTAGACTTTTTTCCTTTTATCTTAAAAGCATCGACAAATAAAAATCAATATTTACATTCTTTGTATTTTTCGATATAGTCAAGATTTGATTATTAAAATGTGTACATATTACATATGCAATAAAATTTCTAAATCTATTAAGCTCATGCTATGCTTATTTTTTAAATCATCTAAAAATGCATGTTATAGATTTCAGTTGTTGTTGTGGCTTATTCTCTAACTGTCTGACGAAGTCATGTAAGGTGTATCAGAGCATTGAGCCTAAGGCAAACGAAGACCAGAAGGGGGGATGAGTATATATTTTCTCTGGAAAGTCACAAACAGTCCAGGATGTGTTTAGAAGCCTGCTCAGTTTTGCATTTAGAACAGACCTCAAAGATTTTTTTTTTAAATTTTATCACAATTGTTATTTATTTGTAACCACATTAATTTACTTAAAAATTTAAAAACATAGACATAAATGGTAATTTATTCATTTATTTGACACTACTTATTATCATAATATTAGAAATAATATATAATAATAACGAATATAAAAAACCAATGTACATCTCATGAATTATAATGAAGATTAAATTCAACTGAGATTAAAATATTATTCATATACCAACATATCATTGAATCAAACTCATGTAATTAAATGATATTAATTTACATTCAAAAACAATACAATAAATTTGAAGAAAATTAGAAATTAGTTGTGAAAGTCTATCTATCAAAAGTATTGTCTGCATATATTCATTATTATTTATCTAAGGCATACTTCTCTAAAACTATATAGGGAACATTTTCTAATAGCAATATTAACCACTAAATACCAAATACATATATGTGATTTAAGAGACATATACTCGAATATGGGAAATGTTAAATATATTTAAACTGACAAAAATAGAAAATAATCAAAAGAATTGAAACTTATGAAACACTTCCAAAATAAACTTTCTGCATTTTTATTCAATCCTACAACTGAAAGTATGAGCCATCTTCTTTTATCCCTTGGAAGAAAAGAAATGAATTTAAGTTTAAATTGAAACTTCTATAAACATGGGAAAAGCAATAAGAAAATTTAAATAAAATTAACAAAAGAAAAATAATAAAATTCTAATCTAAGAATAATTAACCAGTCCAATAAAATGCCACCAACAAATTCTAATATAAAAATGAAGCTGAAAAATTCCTTGAAAGTGAAGTAGAGGAAGAGAAATACCTTAACTAAAGAAAGTAATCTAAGTTTTAATGTGAATGAAATGTTTTACGTGCTGAAAACGTAAATGAGATTAGAGTCAAGGCATGAAACACTGAAGAAGAAAGATATTTAAAAATTAGTTATTTTATTTAATGTAATTGGTTTCGAGATGCGAATCAAGCAGGTTTTGTTGTCTTGTGTAGTCGTGCCATGATTATACAACCATGCTAAGGTCGCTCTCTAGGTTTCTTAATTAAATCTCTTGAATATCTTATTAATACAGAAAAAGTACTTACTTCAAGAATTTTTTAAAGTACGTTTGGATTCAAAAACGTGACAAAAAAGAGCATTGCTATTTTTAATATCAATAAAATTGGTCAACAGTTGGATTAGATTGTTCTTTTATAGAAGAATTTGAATTCCAGGAAAAAAGGAAAATATAATTCATTTTTTCACTCAACAGTTAAATATTATAATAATACTTTTAAATAATTTAACAGTCGGTCTTACATGGTAAAATAACCTAGATAGAAAAATTAAATAATCTTACAGTTGTTAATTTTGTAAGTGTGCAGTAATAGCTTTTTTAACACAATACAATTTCTTTTGGGTTGAAATTATATAATTTTGAACATCGTTAGAAATTATATGAAACCCCTTGAATTTTGAATTATATAATTTATAATTTTTGATAAAATTACATTTCAATTTAAAATTACATACAAAATATTGTATCTCTCTCTCTCCATATCTATATATATATATATATATATATATATATATATATATATATATATATATATATATATATATATATATATAGAGTATTTTAGAAAAATATTAAAACCTCTCAATATATATTACTGTCAAACGTAAACATTATAGCTAATAAATTGGGAGTTTTAAAAATCTTCAAGGTATGTGCTAATAAAATTTCTTGAGAATACTGCAAAAAATAAACTATTTAATTTAAGCTCGTGATCAATAACTCAGTATAATTTAATCCCATTAACGTTTCTCTTCGATTTCCAAAGAAACTTCAATCGAAATTAAATTTGTTTCCTAAGTGCGTTAGATTTCATTTTATTTCTAGGTCTAAGTAATATCAAATTTAAAACACACAGTAAGTTCCTTAAAAGAATCGAAATTTTATGCAAGATAAAATGTATATATATATATATATATATATATATATATATATATATATATATAAGTTGAAGTCTGAAATTTTCTTCTAGCACTTATATAATCCTTAAACTGTCATATTTATTAAGTCCATTCTATATTTTGATAAAATTCCACTTCAAGCAATAAATATATTTATTTAAATTTCAATCGTTTGTTATAAAATATGTCAAAAATAAATTAGTTTAAATTCAATAAGTAAATCATTGGAATATATCTTAGTTTAGCTGATTTAATTATTTTGAAGGAAAGTATTTTTATGAAATGTATTTTGAAAATTTCCAACGTTTCAAAGCAAATTATCAATTGATATTATGAACATCTTATGCGTGCAATAATAATAATAAGTTAAAGAAAGGATATTTTTATAATAAATAAAAGCATGGGAAGCAATAAATTTAGCACAAAAAATACTAAATTATATACATATTAGGTTTACTGGAAATTTCTTTCCATCGATAGATGACGATGTTGTTCAAACCATGTTAGAAAAATTTGTTTTTCTGACAACGTTGGATATAGCAGAAAGCTAAATTCAGCTCAGCAAACCATTTCGGATCATATTCGGAACATAGGATTGCTTTGAATATATTCAAAATGGGTGCCATATGATTTAAGTCAAAAGAATATTGATGATGATCAACATTATTTTCAATTGTTGGTTCAATGAGGGGCTTCCTTGACAGAGTATCCACATCCGAATATTTACGGCCGTTCTTTTAGGTAATATTTATGTCATATTCTTGTAACCTGAGATCCCATCGTGCCGGTTTTCCAGAGATACGGCCGGAATTTACTTATAGCCCAGATGACAGCAAGGCATTCCTTTTCGGTCGTGGAATAGTTTCTTTCAGCTGTAGTAAGGGACCTGGACGCATAGGCTATTGGTCTTTCCTTATTATCCTGGATGTGTAACAGAACTGCACCAAGGCTATAGCCGCTAGCATCTGAATGTACCCTTGTCTCCGCGTCTATAAGGAAATGTTCTAGTACTAGTTTTCGCTAGTCAGCAATTTTTGAAATGTTGGAAAATATTCCTCCTGCGATTTATTCCAAGAAAAGGTTGCGTCTTTCTTCGTTAAGTCATGCAAGGGTTTTGCGATCTCAGCAAAATTTTTGATGAATCGTCGATAGTATAAGCAGGGTCCCACAAAACTTCGGACATCTGTGATATTTTCCGGGGTAGGGAAATTTGCTGCAGCCACTGTTTTCTGTGGATCTGGATGTATTCCATGTTGATCAACTAGGTATATCAGTACAGTTAGATGATTTTTGCTGAATGAACATTTGTTAGAATTTAACGTTAACCCCTCTTCTTGAATGCATTTTAGAACTTTCCTCGAGCGTATTGGATGTTCGAAGTTTAGTGCGTAAACAATGATATAGTCCAGATAACAGAGACAAATATTCCACTTTAGGCCTCTTAGTACTGTGTCCATCATCCTTTCGAACATAGCGGGGGCATTACATAGCCCAAACGGCGCATAACTTTAAATTCATAAAGCCCATCTAATGTCACGAAGGCTGCCCTATATCTGTCTTTGTCGTCAACTTCTATTTACCAGTAGCCTGACTTTAGATCCATCATTGTGAAAATTTTCGAACCATCTAATCAATCAGGGCATTATCAACGCGAGTTAATGGATTTACATCCTTTCTGGTTATCTTAATCAATATTCTATAATCCACACAAAAATGCCATTCCCCATTTTTTTTCTTCACAAGCACAACTGGAGATTATCATGGGCTATTTAACGGCTGTATCACGTCTATTCTTAGCATCCTCTGCACTTCTTCAGCAATCACGCGTCTTATGATGGTTGATACACGATAAGGTCTTTGCTTGATTGGTGCGTTACCACCTGTATCGGTTTTGTGTCTCACTAGCGAGAATTTCTTTTAATTGTTCTCGAGTTACCCTTTTTCTGGACTGGTGTCCGTCTGAAGTTTCTTGCACTTTGTTACTCAGGGAGCGGATAGCGTCATTTGCTATTGTTGTGAAAAAGCCTATATTCATCTCTTTTGGTATCAGTTGAGTTCGTCGGGAAAAGTTCGTTACCCACACTTTACAACAGTCATTCTCAATGAAGACAATTAAAGCTGGTACATATGACTCATTTTTCGTCCCTCAGAACTTTACTACCAGCAATCATAGCTGCAGTTGTTTCCTGAACTGTTGGATTCAAAGCAGATATTTGTTTTGTTGAGTTAGCTTCAATTAAGTAATTCGATGCGGCACTTCAAGAACAATTTGATTCGTTTGAGACTGAGTGGCATGGAAGGATTTCGGAATGTTGTAGCTCTTGATTTCCACAATCGATAACGGCATCAGTGGCATGAAAAAAGTCCCAACCAAGTATCATTTGATCACTGCACTGTGGAAAAACGGGAAATTCAAACGGCTTCAAAGTCCCATTCAAGTCCATTTTTAATACACAGCGCCAGAGACGGCTACAGTTTTACCATAAGCAGGTTTCAATATAGGTCCCTTTTCAATAAATATAGTATTAAATTGTCGCCGTGATTCTTCGGATATGACAGAATAATCGGCACCAAAATCAACGAGGGCTTTTATACACTGTCCATTCACGGTTATATAGGTGGTGTTCTCTTTTAACTTGGCTGTAGTGTACATCGGAGGATTTTCTTCCACTGCGGCCTTACCTCCTGCACAGGTCACCCGTGTTAGTTTTCCTCATTGAGTCAGCATGGAGAAAGACTGGAACGGCGACTGGTAACTGCGACTCTCGGTGGTTGAGGGAACACCATGGGTAACGTGAACTGCTCCTAATTCTGGAAGAAGTAGGTTGGGAATAATCATCGTCGAATCTACCAAAAGAATCGGCGTACATATCTCGTTGAGGGTTGATATTCCTACTCGCTCGTGCATTTTCAAATATTCGGTGTCTCTCCCGACAATACCTTAGCATATGCCCTAGTCTTCCGCAGTGGTAACAGAGGGGCACATTATTGTCAGTCCTTCACAAGTCTGTTCTGCGTTTAGGAGTGGGTCTGTTGGTGGTCTCATGCCTTGGCTGCGGCCTGGTAGAACCAAACGTTGAGGAATGGTTTTATCTCTCCTTGAACCTGTAAGTAATGATAAAACCGTCATAACCTCTTCCTGCACCACAGAGGCAATGTCACGTGGTGGCCAAGCTTCATTACTTGTGTAGCCCTGTATTTCAAGCATGATGTTTTGAAGCTTTTCTCTTAAAACTGCAGGAACTAATGACCTATGATCAGTGGAATCTGTTTCCGCCGACACTGCGGAGACATTAGGTAGCCTCTGAAATCGTGGTCGAACAATACGTCATCATTGAAGTCTCCCTATATGACGGCATCATTTTACAAGAGCGTCGATGGTCTCATATTCCTGAGATGACAAAATCTGGTAAAGGTCCTCTGCAAAACCCTTCATGAGATGAGCCACTTTCTCGTCTTAAGCCATAGATGGGTTAGCTTTTCGGCACAGGGAAAGTACATCTTGAATGTAAGATTCAGATGTCTCACCAATTTGTTGTGCACGGGTGAGTAACAGTCTTTCAGCTTGGCGTTTTATATCAGCTGCATTTCAAAAGGTGCTTTTCAGTGAGTTCCGGAAGACAGTCCAGTCAATGAACGTGTCCTCATTGTTATCGAACCATTGACGAGCTGTTCCGTTGAGATAAAATATGACATTTGCTAGACACATTTGGTCGTCCCAGCGATTATAATTTGCTATTCGATCAAAATCCTTGAACCACCGGTTAGCGTGTCTGGTTGTCTCCAGAGAATATACAGGGGCTTCTGGGTAATTGGTAAGTCAAAATTGGAAATGGTGCTATGTTACTCGAACCGGAGCTGGCTCCAGATGAGAACTTCTGCTCGTTTTCTTCTCTTCAGCCATAATCCTCAATTGTCTTGCAGAATACAGTAGGAGATCAAATTTAGGAGCCAGACCTCGAATACGTCGGCTTTGGTGCAACTGTTCCGTTGTAGCTCCCGGAACCTCCACCAATTTGTCGCGTAGATGAAGTAGACGTAGTAAAGCCGATGGAAACGTAAGCGCTCAAGATTAAATCAAGATTTTTATTTTTATTATTTCTTAATCAATCGCTACTTATATACAGATTTGGAACCTTCCAGACTTGGAAGGACCGCAGAAAATTGGGAACTGAAATTGGTTACCCTGTGGTTTGGATATTCCTTTCTCGCCAAATGAGCGATAGACGCGCAAAGTGTGCTAACCCTGATTATTTCATCCGAAATGCAATCTTTGTGGCAATCCTGTCTTCATTGTTATACAATTATATGTGTATTTTTGGCTATACAATTCGTAAAAAAACCATTGTTTTTGTTTTCATTGCCATACCAACGGTGAAATTCGTTAAAAACACGGAATTTGGTTTCGTCGCCATAGAAACGACGTTTTTGCGTAGTGTCTCTCGGAGCATTCAACTTCGCGAGACAACACGCAAAAACGCGCCAATTGGCGACTTTCTGAAAATGTGCCAATCAGAGGACCCAAAGCTCAATTTCACCCTGAAACTTACATGAATTTGCATAATTAACTGATATTAATAAAGCAAACAGAAATAAGTTCTTCGGCGACTTGCCTCGCTTGCTGCTTTTTAACCCGCAACCGCTGGCTCAGGAGTCTGTTTATATATATATATATATATATATATATATATATATATATATATATATATATATATATATATATATTATTAATGATGATAAATATATATATCCTCACATTAATATTTTAATATTTAAATGTGGTTTTGTGAATTTGTTTGAAAATAAATTAAAAATTTATTTCTATTTATCATTAAGTTAAAAATGCTCTCTTCCATAGCAGATGGAATTACAATAACTGCAAAAAAATTTTCATTTATTAATTTTTCAATGGGATGTTGGTAATAGGTTTTAGCTTACGACACTCCCGTTCATAATAGAAGTCCAATATAATTAGTTTATTTGTAAATCAAACAGAACAATAAATGAGCTTGTCTCATACTGTATTCTAGCTCATTGTTTCAATTTATTTTTGTTCCCAATAAACAATGTGTCTTTCAATTTAGTACAATATGTACTATTATTAATGCAGCTTTAGTTGCTTACTTTTCTTTTCTTGCAATGAGAAGACTTGAAACATCACGCGAACCTCTCGTTATTGTGTCACAGATCTTTTGATCTCTTATTTAATTGATAAGTTATATGTTTTCTTACTAGATATCTAATACCATCCACAAAAATGTATTTAGTAATCATTGTCACTTCATACTAATGTCACAAATACAAAATTTCAGAAGATTCCAATGGAAAATAATTGTTTTTCAATAAGAATTAAAGTTTTTCTTACTACAAAATTTAATTTAAAATATTTATATTTTTTTTGTTCAGTAATTTATACTAACTTAATTTTCACTGTTATTTTATTGATTGTTAAAAAATATTCACCTTTTATTAATTTAGATATTAAAATCTACACAAATCTATTTTCAACCAATTTATACATGAAGCGAAAATA
This sequence comes from Latrodectus elegans, assembly GCA_030067965.1. NCBI lineage: Eukaryota > Metazoa > Arthropoda > Arachnida > Araneae > Theridiidae > Latrodectus > Latrodectus elegans. Next base: position 57,174,328 of record CM057809.1, on the reverse strand, counting down.
TTAATAGTTAAAAATTAAATCATATTTTATTTCTCATTTGAGCTTGAAATCTGGCATATTATAAACATAAAATGGAATAAAATTTCACAACCAACTTGAGTGTCAGATTGTTTAAAGCAAATCATCTGAAGTACAATATCTTAAAAGTTTGTTATAGCATTGATTTCACTGAGAAAATTTAAAACAATAGTGGCAATAAGCAGATCAAAATGATATGTCATTAACAATATTGAAATCACATTTAGAACGAAGTTATTTCTTTTTCTTAAACACAATCCGCCCTTCAAACAACCTTGTATCATTTTCTAAGATAAAACCTGGATACATGAATAAGAAAAATTGAAAATCATACAAAATGCTTATCCGAGCTAACGAAATGCAAATAAAGAATTTCAGCTACTATTACTGTCAGAAAAATTTGCATGAAAGTTTTGCATTTATGTATAATACTATATATATATGTATATATATATATATATATATATATATATATATATATATATATATATATATATATATATATATATATATATATATATATATATATATATATATATATATATATATATATATATATATATATATATATATATATATATATATATATATATATATATATATATATATATATATATATATATATATATATATATATATATATATATATATATATATATATATATATATATATAACCAAATGTTATTTTCTCACCTCAAACTACAACACAATAAATACGAGTAATTTTTATAAGATCTGCATAGACATCTGAAGATCATCAGTTGAACATATAAAAATTTTATCTGGGAATTTTGAAGCAAGGAAAAAGTAAATAAAACCTAAAAAAATGTTTTACTACAATAAAATTTTCCATTTTATATTTTCGCAAATAAGAATTAGATAAATACTTTAGCCACAATTTGATTCCCTATTGATAAACTTTTAATACAATTTGAATGATCTGTGAAATTATTTTAACTTGTAATTTAAATATATGTGAAAACTTTAAATTTTCTTATTTAGTTTCATTTTTTATTATATATTTTTACTACTTGTCATTAGAAAATAGTCATTTAAATATGTTTCGTATGATATTGACTAAATTTACCATCCACTGCTTATAATAATCGTAGTAATATAGTTTTACAACTCTAATAAGAAAATATAAACTTAATTTTCTTTCCTAGATTTTTTTAAAAATAAAGAAAACTATGTTTTAAAATATGATAATCCTAATACACACAAAAAAATGTCCCTAGAAAAATAAAATAATATAAATCTAGCCAGTACTTATTTTAATTTTAATGAAAATGATTTACTTATATTTAAGTTTTATTTAAAAATATTTTAGCATGGATCAGTACAAAGCTTTATTTCTTCGCATAAAAGGTATCTTTTCAGGCATGCATGTTCAATTTTCTGATATTGTAAAAAGTTTTCTTTTGAGATATTTAGTGATAAAATATTATATAATAACGGATTATTTATTAGAAAATTTCAATAATCTTTCTTTCACATTTTAAAAACGTGATAAGCCTACATTTTTGGCACCGTTACAGCATATGCATGCCAAGTATTGAAATTCAATAAAGTTTTTTTATCATTTAATATGGAATATATTTACAAGATAATTTAAAATTTATATAAACTCTGTTTATATATACATGCTGTTTAAAGAAATAAATTTCTGCTATAATTTGAATTCTGTATACAAGACTATACTTAAGTAAATCAAATAGAACTTTGCGAAATTAATACTGATATTTTTTAATACAAATGACTGAAATGATATTTTAGAAAAATCAAGTGTTGTATTAATATTTTGACATTCGCATAATAGGTATGAAAAATATATTTAAGTATCTTTATTTCAATGCATTTTTAACCTATCAAATAATTTAATTTCTATTCAATATGTAGACATAAATCTGTCTACTGAATTATCTTAACATAAATTAAAATTAAAATTTCATTATTTACAAAAGAATTACCTTGTGTGAAACTAAAATTATTTAAATATACAAGACATAAAATATTCATTTATGTTTAATACAACATCCACAATATTTAGATTTCTGCATATTCTGAATAATATATAATACACGGAATCTTCAAACAGGTTTTATTTTATTGCTGAACGACAGTAATTTTCTCTAAAATATAAGATTTTTTATATTATTTTATTACACTTAACATTAAAGATAATTTAGCTTCTCTATTGTATAATACAAAAATATACAAATTATACAATATACATTTTATTAATAAAACGTACACTTATGATTCAGAATGAGAAATAAGTTAATAAAAGACATAACTTATATACCATGAAAGATATAAGCCTGTCTTACAACTTAATGCAAAATTTCAAATATCGTAGTTCAATAAGGTTTACTTTATTAAAGCAAAATTTCAAAAACAAATATCGTTTCATTTTTAACTGACATTTAATTAATATAAAAATATTTTAAAATCATAGTGAAAGGTTTTTAAGTAATATTCTTTCATAGACATTTTGAACTCATGAATTTAAAGAAATGTAAGTATTTAATTCATTATCCACAAGATTAACATTTCAAAATTTGAAAAACATTTATTTTTCAAATTTTGAAACGTTAGTTTTGAATTGAAAGTTCTTAAAATTAAATTAGTACTTCATATTGTATAGCATAAAATGCGTAGTAAATCAAATATTATAATAAATAAAAATATCAAAAATATTCCTGTAACTTATTAAAATCATTTAAAATTTCCAGTTCTCCTCAAATTTCAAATTGTAATTGACCACTTTAAAATATATAATAAAAAATTCTAAAAATCGTAATAATGCATTTGTCTCTTACTATCTGTTTCTCTTAAGCATTTTAATTATTTTTAAGAAATAAAATTTTTTAAATTATGATTGAAATGCAAACCACAGAAATCACACAAAATCCTGATTTTCCTCTCACTGAAAAAATCATTAACAAATTTTAGTTTCGTATAAACAAAAAAAAAGAAGAAATGATGTCAATAAGATAGTTGTTGAAGATTACCATTTGCATTACAATGGACTTTGTTAACTCTTCCATTGCAAAATTACAATAACTTTTCAGTACACATAGCAACACAATTTTTCAGTTCAAATAGTTAATTATTATGTGGCTAACGTAACTTTTGTAACAAAATTTTAATTAAATTAAACTTAATTGTTACCAAATGTTTACCTCTCAGAATGCAGTTTGTTTTAATTTATGGTATTTTTAGGTGTAATGAACATTTAATATTAAGAACTGATTTCCTTCCAATACAAAAATTTGAATTTGTTTCACTAACACCACCTGTAGAGTACGAAAACTACCGACAATCCAATGCGAATCGATTTTTCGGACCCACTTCACTTGGGGCTATATATAGATACAGAAGGTTCACTCAAGTTCTCGTTTCACAGCTATTCATAGAAACAAGCTGTTGCTTGTTCTAGCATGTTTTGTTTCATGCTAGTACATGCAACATGTTAAATGAAAACAATGAGTTCATATAAAATAGGTATAAATTCATTTTATGTGTTTTGAAACACTCAAATATTAGAATACATCTCGAAAATTTGACACTGATTAAAAACTTAACGTACAGTTAGTTGTTCTAGAGCTCCATTAATATCGACACACTTACTATTTTCATTTTTTTTAAATATGGCATAGTTAAACAGCGATGTTATTTCGAAATATTTTATTAGCAAAAATAAGGAGTACTCAATCAATCTGATGCAAATATTTTAATGCAATGTCAATTAGTTTTATTAGAATATTAAAATATGTATGATAAAATTTTACATTCCTCTCAAGTAAAGTACGCAAGTATTGGGAAAGTATGTTAATTATAGCTGTGATTGTCCCGTTAATTTTATCCAATACCTCATGATGCTTATTCCCTTGCACTTTATTTATAGCTTGGTTTCTGCATCTATTAAACCAAACTTAGCTTAATACAATCTCTTTTCAAAAAAAAATTTTTGTGTATTTAATACCTAAGCACATGCCATCAAATAAAATTAACAAACTTTATAAAAAAATAATTTCAAAATTTCATCAACTCATAATGATTTAAAACTCAGAAACATTATTATTATTGACGATTAAATCATAAAATAAATATTTATTTTTAAGAAATGTATTATTCCAGGATAATTCTAGTTAATTCTTAAAAATGAAATAATTTTTAAGATTAAAAACAAATTTCTTCTTTCCCGTCTTTAATCAAAACAAGTCAAAACGAGCTCATACATTATATTTAAATTACTTTTACTTCAGAATTAATATTTTTTAAGAAAAATGACTTCAATGTATCAAGAATAATTTACTAAATTTCTTGATCTTCAAAAATTTAAAAAAAGAAAATTCATATAATGTTTAGAAATAAATGTGTGAGAAAGGGGTGTATTTTCAATCCAAAAGTAAATTCATTCTAATTCATTTTCTTTGTTTTATTTCCCGATACGGAAAAAGAAAACAAAGAGATAAAAAAAAATTCATTTATTTTCACATCAATACATTGTGGAGAATCTTATTTTAATAATCCATTAAAAATCAATGTTAAATAACACACTTTTTAAATTGTCTACTTCATTTTTGAGTTCATTTAGAAGTTTTTCCTATTTAAAAGCTTTACATATGTAAATAATTTAACAATTAACTAAAATTATTTTTACAGATTATGTAAATGGTCGGTCTGCTAATCGTTATTGCATTACTTATACAAAACAAGATTTCACATTATTTATTGCTTATATATTTAGATTTATTGAAGTGAAAATTAAAATTACAACTATCGGAAAGATAATTTTAAGACACAACATTATATGAATCATGGAGTCTCACAATATATGGCACATTTATTATTGTTAAAGGAAAATAATTAAATTTTCTATGGTTAGATTTATTATAAATTTAGCACGGTCAACACAGATAAGATTTTAATATTTAACGTAATTCTATCAAAAAATATTAATATTATATATACAATAAAATAAAACTTAGATTACCTATAACTTACTTCGTCGTAATTTATTTTAAGATAATTTCTGACAAAATAAAATATAAAACAATACAGAATTAAATAAAATATCTTTAGAACTTCTATGTGAATCAATTTGTCTTACACAAGTATAATCCAAGAAAGTATTCTGTATAACAAAGGATATATTTATAACAAAAAAATCTTTATTGGAATTTGCAAGTTATCACTGAACTTTTTAAATAAATTCATTCTAGAGTTAGATAAAGTTCATATAAATATGAATAATCTAAATACAAAGTAGGTCAAAATGCTTTTCAATTTCATAGATCATTTATGTCTCAAAAAAGTTCCATATGTTATGTTAAAATTGATTTGAATAACTGCAAATATTATTCTATATTTATTTTAATTTATAGTATACTATTAGTTTTTTACATAAACTTGCTAATTTGTTTAATATAATACACCATTATAGTTTCTAGCAAGATAAATAATTTCGATGACAAATATTTATCAAATGTACTTTTGAAACTATAAGAAGCAATTAAACACACAAATGTAAACAAATAATAGAAATGTATTACCCTGTAATATACTATTCATGATATGTCGGGAGAAAATTTCTGAATCATATTACAAAATTATGAAGGAGGGAGAAGTTACCTGAACAATGATGGAACTAAGTACTTATCGAATCTCATTTAACTTCTAATCATTTAAATCTCGTTGTCATGGAGCTCAGGGCCCCACTCGGCAAGGAATGTCATTCATTCAAAACAGGGATTTCAAGCTCCTTGGTGGTTTAATACTGTTTGTTGCGGACGTAATTTTCTGAACAAAGCAATTCCACAGACTTTCCTTTTAATTTGCGTCAGGTCTCGAGGCTAGTCACGCAATATTATTGGCTTTTTTTGTTCATTTTTGGCTTTTCATCAGGAATAACGAATAACATAGATCTCTAATTTTCTGCAAAAGCAAATTGCTTTGGTTGAACCGAATTCTTACTAATGATTGAGTAATTGCTTACTCAATGAAATCTGCTTAGATAAATATGTGTTTTCTTTAAAAAGAAAATTGTGATAAGTTAGTATTGCAATCGTTTCATGCAGTTTATGACTATTGTCATATATTTACTCTATTTCTTGCATGACATTGGAGTTTTGAAATGAATAAAATAATCTAAATTTTATAGAAAATGTCGAAAAACAAATGTCATTTAAGACTCCCTCTTATATATTCATTTACTTTATTTATTTCATTATTAGTATCCTAATTATTTTTCAATCACTCATTCTTTTTCACAGTGAAATATTTTAAAATACATTAATGAAAACATTGTTCTTATGAACTAATGAATTGTGTTTCAGAGGATTATTTGCATAGAGAAATCTATACATTCTTATACGTTAAGATATTAAAGGGCATCTTTATGATGACGTAATTTCTAAATATGAATATTTTTAATTCATACTGTTTATAAATGCTTATATTATAATTCAAATAAGCAATCAATACACCTCTAACCCACAAAACAAATAATGTATTTTCAAAGCAAACCAACGTTTCTGACGGAATCAGATATAGGGTAAATTAGTATTACTTCTGCATTTTGATTATAGAAATTATTTTTTTCTTTTGCTTAGATTGGAATTTTAATTATTGATTAAAAATAAACTTAGTTTAGAGCTTAATGTTATTGTTGATTGTTCGTAAAATAAAAATGATTATTTTTAAATATAAACTACTCATTTTAACTTTCAATTACCCATTCATAAATATGCATTTGCAAATATTTTAAATTAGACCCATACATTGATTATTTTTCATCGATCTTCTTGGATTATACACATCAAACCAACATAGAGATAAAGTCCAAGTAATTAACTTCAAACCATATATAAAAGGGAATAATAGCAGAAGCTTAAAATAAATTCAGTGGAATATATATGACGACTACAAGTAAATACTGGTATTCATGTATATTTATGAAGATTACAAGTATTTACTTCTAATCGTCATAAAGAAATAAATGACATTTTCAAAAAACTGCATATTTCAAAAAATGCTTTAATTTAAGATTTTATCCCTAATTGATATTAAAAACTGTCGTAGCAGTGAGTTTCTTCAATTCTTTTTAAAGGTTTATATGCTAACTCTCTTTAAAAAGAAACGCTGTCATTTGAAACAGAAAATAATTTTCTCTGTATAGTCTTCTTTTTTGTTTTTTTTTTTTTTTTTTTTGTTCTCCTTTTTGTTGTGTACTTTTGAACCGTTTACTTTCTATTAAAATAGTACTTTTACTTTTGTAAAAAGCGAATCATTTTAAGAATGCTCTCTATTCTTATTTTTTTTTAATTGAAAATAAAATAGAAATATTTTGAAGTGTGACGAATGTTTTACAAACAACCAAGTCACTTAATATGTCATATTAAGTAATAGTACAAACAAAATCTTAATTCTACATTTTGTGATGGTTCTATTTGTTTACGCTTACAACAAAAAATGTGCTATTGCCTAAAGAAAGTAATTTCCCACTTTCTTCTTTTTATTCTCTAAAGATCAATTTTTAAGCTTTCACTCGAGTTGAAAGTGGTTGCTCACGCATTAGAAACATGATATTCTGATACAATGTAGTTATTTCTTCTGTAAACATAAAGTAATTGGGTGTGATAAGATGATGAAAAAATTTAATTTTTTTTTAAATTCTAATACATGTATATGAATATAAGTTTTAAAATATATATAGATTTTAAAATGAATATAAGTAAGTTTTAACTATTTTTGAGAATCACTTTTACCATTTCGTCTACTTTATGTTCAAACAGACAGATAAAATAAATTTCAAACATTTTTTGTTTGATGCACTAAAATGGTACAGGTTACGATCAACAATATACAATTATTAATATTAATATAATTAATACGATTTACAATACTTAAGCAAACTAACGTGATTGAAGTATGTACTATATTTCTCGTGGTATATATCTCATAGTGAATTATATTTTCAGATTCCTGTGTTCGAGTTGGAAGCATGTTTGAATGCTTTGATATTTTTTCCATTTAAATTGTCTTCTTGTTACTAGATTTTTGTAAATATTTTATGATATATCATTTGTTTCAATAATCATTAATATTTTATATTTTTAAAATATCACGAAGGTAACGTTTTTTAAGTATATTTTCTTAATGAGATTATTACGGTCTCTTAATATGGCTAAAAATGTGCCCTCATCTTATATGCAAGTCAGTATTAAATATAGACACCAAAACATGATTAAAAACATCATTAAATGCCTCAAATGGATTTGAGTTTAAGAAATATATGGATACTTTCCCGCAGGATTTAAATGAATTTGAATACTCATGAAAGGGAAATGATATTAAACGCAATTGCTATTTGAATGAGTAAAAAATTGATGAGTACTCACATTTTAATTGCAGATTATCGCAATAAAATTCCTTTGGCATACCTTGGGGGTCAGAAACGCAAAATTATTATTTGATTATTCTTTGTTGAATCAAATATTAGAATATCATTCCCCATTTAACTAGTTTAACTTTAAGGTTGTCCTTGGGAATCAATTCTCCGATGTCTTTTACATATTACAATGATATTTATGTTACTAAAGTGGTTCTGATATGATTTTTAATTATTTTGAAAAAGTATGACGGTTTTTGGCTATAAACTTCATTTTTTTATTTTTAAGTTATTATTCCGAGCTTAAAATTATGCTCGTTTACTGTATCAATGCGAATAATGTGTGTTATTCGTATATAGTTTTAAATCTAATACAAAAGTAATAAATTCCCTAAATTAAAAAAAATTAAACAGACTTAAGCATTTTATTGCACGCGTGTGTGTATGTGTGTATCCAAAAACCAATGAATAAAACAAAAATATTTATTGCAATCAATTATTTTTCTAGTTTAATGATTTTTATTTAAATTTAAATTAATTCAATGAAATTTCCTTCTATAATAATTTTCATTGAAAAACTCCAAGTAAAAACCTTAAAAAATATTTTCCAGTTGCAATGAATTGAAAAATATTATTTAATATTTCAACTGCTTTATGTAATATATAAGGATAGAATATTAAATTGTTAGATAGTAATAATATTAATGGTGTGTGTGTGTTAAAGGCATCAAGACTAATATTAAATTTAAATTAAATTGCTATCTTTTATAATAATTTTAATATTTTTTTTATTTAAAAATAGAAACCCATTTGAAATATTTTATGAAGTTTTCGAAAAACTATATATTTTACGATCTATATATTTAATGATCGATCATTTTGATTGTTGACCATTGATTGCTAGAACTTGAATTGAGGAGAATATTTCAAACCAAAGTTATATGTAGACATAATCTATAAAGAAGATTTTTACTAATATTTTTAAATGATTAAAACCCGTTACATTGATTTTATTTCGTTTTGGGTATACATATTGTTAATGTTTGAAATGTGATAAATAAGTGGTGAAAACTTGATTTTTTAAAGTAAATTTCAAACCTATTTAAATTATAAGGAAATGCAATAATCTGAGTGTCGATCTAAAAGAAAAACGTAATTAATATTAATTTCACTAAGGAACGGTCAAATCAATACTATAAATAAAAAATGCGCAAGTAATTGAAATAATTTCATTGGTTGAAGGTAAATCTATAGGCAGTGGAAAAGTTACAATGCGTTTTCTAACCTGATCAGTAAAAATACCATAAGAATATTGGAAATTTTTTTTAAAATATTGTATTAATCAAAAGATTATATTAAAATTGTTATTGAGATTATTTTTGCAGAAAATTACTTTTTTACTTCAAAGAAACTAAAATTTTTTAATTAATTTGTTGAATAATATATTAAAATTAAGTAATAAATACTGAAAATTTTAATTACCTCAATCAAAATTTCAGTTAGTGATTACTTAAATTATTAGGTCAAGCTGGTTAAGGTTATTAAATTTTTTATTTCTGTTAAATATAGTAGTAAATTTGAGTTTTCAGTAAAAAAATAGCATTAATATTCCAATGAATAACAAATTTTCAATTTATTTAATATGGCATTTTGAAAAAATCTGCGCAGACTTTATGCTGTCATTTATTATACATTTACACTTCTTTTAAATAAGTTTTAGATTTTTTTTTTACATCTTTGAGTTTCACTAGTTTTATTTCTTATATAAGGTACACAGGAATATATAACTTTCTATCTAATTAGACTCCTAAATAATCCAGACAGTTATTGATATTTTAATATATTCTAAGTATGATAATTAAAGTTTTAGTTTTAATATAATATAGTAAAAATAAAAAAAACTCAATTATTTAGGTTGAATATAGCAGTTTTTGAGCTAAGCAAAATTTATTATATTTCTTTTCAGTGCAACAATTAAAATGATTGATTTTAGCGTGAATAATGTAAATTTCAGAAATTCAATATTTTTAATTCTCTAGGAATTTAAAGAATTCATTTTTATAAGCAATGTTGTGGTTAAATACTCGTTCAAAACTATTAATTAAAATGCTTTTAAAAAGAGAAATTATTTAAACATTTTAGAGAACCCAGTGAGTTAAAAATAAAAATGGGACCCTTTCTAATGAAAATTTTAAGAAAGCTCTCTACCTTCCCCTATTAACAGTTTTTAAAATTTAACAAATTTTAAGCAGCTACCACAAGTTAAAAAAAGGATAAAATACATATTGTGACATCATTACTTAATTTTTTTTATTAATTTCAAATATTACTCAGGAACTTAAAGAAATAACTAAACATTTCGTATAAATACATGTTGAATACAGTAAACAACAAAAAATATTTGTATTTAATATTAAAAATTGATTTTTATTTCTTTATTAAATCAATTTTATAAAATAATCTTAATTGTATTTACAAATAATTTCAATTTAAGTAATAAACATGATGATATGTTCATTGATATTTTTAGGTATTAAATAAATTAGTCTCCAATTAATACTTAGAATGGATTATTTAAAATAATTAAGCTAAATATGCTAAATAGGAAAAATTTTAGTTCTGTATAAAAAATTGATTTGGTATTTTAAAACATTAATACTATAATTTTATTTAAAAATAGCTGCATTAAAATTGCCAAATTATTATAAGAAACCCCTATTAATTTTCTATCTCACATATTTTTTTTAAACTGCATTAAGGGAGTATTACAAATTGGTTTTCAAAATAAAAAATGTTGTTATGTCAGTTCGAATGATGTTTAAGACATTAAATGTTCATTGCTCAAAAAATTAATAAGAACAAATTAATTACAATTTCAAATGAAACTGATCCACAAGGGTTTATATGTTTAATGAAAAATTACATTAGAGAGGATATATAAAAACCTTTGATAGGGACAGTAAAATTTATGCCATTAATAACATTCGTTGAATTTTAGTTACTATATCTAAGAGTGAATGTTTTACTTATAAATCTTTATACATGATATATTACACTTATTTGTGAGATCTTACTTTTGATAACAATTTACTTCATTTATCATTAATTTAAAATTATCATTATTATTAATTTAAAATTTAAGCTTGAAAAATATTATATATAATAATCTACACACACAATCAACTATGAATTAATTTTAGTTCTTACTGGTATCTTCTAATCTGAAATTTTAAGACGAATGATTGATGCTCACAGAAAGTTAAATATCATAAAACCTACCACATCGTCATTTTAAAATGTATGTTTACTTTGGAGGTTTCCAATTAACTGAGCTCTTTACTTTCCCAAAGATTTTTCAATTAAAAATACTCCTCACTTGAGCTACATAAAAATGTTCCGTACCCAGACACAAACATCTATTCATTTTGAATATTTTTAATGAATAAGAACAACAATAATGTGTAAGTCTCGCCTTTCATTGCTAGACTTCGTTATGTGGAGCAGAAAAGGAAACTTATTTCAAAACTAACCAAGTTTCCATTGCTCATTATTTTACCTTCTTTCATTTAAAATAAAACACTAAAGATTTTATTTGAAGTATACTTTTTTTCTGTTTTCGATTTTTCATTAAGATTTGCGGAGATATTTTTATAGAAACTTTCTTGAATCACAACAGCAATTGCAGTTGAAAAGTTTTTATTAGCCTTCATGCAAATACTTCTTGTTCATATCCTTAAACTTAACGATGAAGTACACGCAAATGCTTTGCGAAGCGAAGATACTGCTTTATCACGAACACTACTCAGAAAATAAGCAGTGGAAAAAAAGTAATTCTAGAAATTGGATAGTAAAAAATCCTACAGAGTACGAAAACGCGTTTCTAGAAAGGGGAAAAGGATTTCTGTAATGAATCATTCTTCATAAGTATTAAATTCTGCAAAAGTCAACTTAAAAGTGAATTTTTTTAAGTTAACAAGATAAATATGAAACTCTCCTCTATTTTTAAATTTCACCATCTATATGGATTATAAGAGAAATGAAGTTGATTATTCAAAATTTCATTACACTCTGTTACTAAAATTATGGAATTTTAAAAATGTTTATATAATCTGGTAATTATATTCAAATATTTCAAAAGAATCCAAATGCTGACTAGAAAATATGTGAAATTCATTAATCTTAAAATAAATCTTAAATTAAATATATAAATGTCACACTGTGGAAATGATATATTATAGTTATTTTATATATTAAAAAATATTCTACGTCATTGTGTATCATTTGTAGTTACTGTATATAATGAAAATTTTATAAATACACATGTACTTAATTATTATTTAAGAGGAATAGATGCAGTAGAATAATAGTTTAAATTTTATATATACAGTAATATAAAATTATGAATCAACAATTGATAATACTTAATTCTTATTCTAATGTTTGTTGACATAAAAAAAAGAAATATTATCAAATAGAGTATTAATTGATTTTATCAATATAACTCAGTAAAATTATAAATCATTGTTTCATGATGATGAATATGATAGGTGTGTAATAAAACACTAGAACTGTTATGCATTAACAGTATATACACTGCGTATCCAGAAACGTCTATATTGGCAATAAAATAAGTAAAATTATTAAAAAAATGACTAGACGCAGCAATTCATTGACTTATGTAAATAATAATAAAATATATTACTTTAGTAACAAAATCATGTTTAATAATTCTTAAACATTTGCTAATTCTAAAAAAATAAATATTGTACATTGAAAGTTGATGTTATGACTGTACAATATTAAAAATATTAAATTCATGGCAGTGATTAAAGTTTAAATAAACGTTCTTTCACACAAAGATACGTTTCTGCAAACATATCCTTAGTTAATTTTAAAGAGTTCATTTAATTTTTTTTAGAATAAATGTGGTCCATATTTATGAGAGAATTTAATTTTTAATGGTAGTTATTAAAAAAAACAATTATAAATACTGATAAAGTAATTTGTGCATGGCATATCTAGAAAATCACAAAAGAAAATTTTAATAGTATTTAAAGTATACTACTTAAATGAGGCACATGTGACAGTAAGAATTTTGACAATAATTTAAATATAGTATTTATATAGCGACTCACACAATAAAGTAAAAAGGCGAATTCTTTTAGACTAACATTATGGGCTTAATGTGCTTTGCTGTAATAAAATATAATGTACATTTTTTGGATTGCGTACAAAAAATTAAATTCTAATCTGTTCCTTTTTAAAAATGCTCAGCAAATTTTTATTTATTGAAAAATAATAAAATAAAAAATATTTTAATGACTTAGAAAAATAAGTAATTGTTGTAAAATTTGTTGATAATATTTAATTATCTATTCTCAATCAGCAGAAAAAAATTATCTTAGTGATAATGACGTATTAAAATATTATAAAGAATAGGGTTTCACATTAACGCTTAAAGCAAAGAAAATAATAAATATAATATCTTGTTCACTATTGCACTAAATCATTTGGTTATGAAATCATACTCTTTGTCGCAAAACCAGTCTTAAATCATTAATTATTTTAAAAATAATTAGTCTACAGTTTCATATTAGCTTATGAAATTTGATAAAACATTTTTATAATTAAACTGCAGTTAATTATGAAACTGGAAAGAAGAGTAATATACGTGTAACCTCAAAGCCTTTCAAAATTTTAATCATCAGTTTCGAAATAAATCTAAAATGGAAGCCAATTAAATGAAATTGAGGTTACTGTTGGAAAATATTTTGAAGAATTTTCTTTTGATATAATTTTTTTATATTAAAATATTTTTCTATTTTTTTGTATGATATCTTACTCCTTATTATATCTGTTCATATGAGCTAATTTCAAAAATGGATTCCAAATTTATTATTTATTAAGTCTGAAAAACAACTTTACATTAATCAGGGATTCGATAAATTAGAGTGTTACAAAAACTATTAAGTTTCGAAAAAGATATATTATTCAAATATTTTTAAATATGATATATTTAAAGTATAATATATATATATTTAAAGTATAATATATATATATATATATATATATATATATATATATATATACACTACGAAATATAATATTTTTTCTATGACTTTAATATTCAAACATTTTATACGGATGAAGTTTTGTGATATTTTTCTACAAACATTCAAAAGCAAAGACTTTTTATTTCAAGAGAAAAAACTTGTAGATTTAGCAAATGATTCATTAACTTTTTTGAAATATATGAAGTTCATGATATATATTGTTATAGATAAAACTTGTAGATTTAGCAAATAATTCATTAACTTTTTTGAAATATATGAAGTTCATGATATATATTGTTATAGATAAAACTTGTAGATTTAGCAAATAATTCATTAACTTTTTTGAAATATATGAAGTTCATGATATATATTGTTCAATTTAACTTTGATGCACCAAAATCGAAATAACGCGGGCATATATTCTTTCCATATACGTAAAATAAAGCATATAAAATGTAGAATGCCATTTCCTTCTTAAATAACAACCAGTATCAAAATTTTATCCATTCTTAAATCTTTACGTAGGCTTTTTTATGATATGATTTTAGTTATATTATTAGTTTTTTATTGTTTGTGAAGAGTATTTTTAGATATTTTTCTCTATCGAAATATTTTGTTTCATGAAGTGCACTCGATTTCAAATTTTAATAATGTAGAAGTGCTAACTCATGTTTTCTATTATCTAGACAATCTGTTAATTGTAATGAATTAAAAAGTAGAAGATATTAAAATATTTCAGGAATGTAAATATAATATACTTATAAGAATCATTTCATTTGTTTCAACATTATTGAACTATCATGATTGTTAGATAATTAGTTAAATACTATCATATCATGTTTTTTTATTAAGAAAAAGACATTTTATTCATATTTTGGTCCCTATTTATTAAATAATCATGATAAGTAGTTAACTTTTCAGATTTATGTGTGTTAAGATTTAGATTAAGTGGCTTCATAAAAAACCTTAGTTAAATTTTAAACTCAATCTTAATGTAAGCAAAACATTATTCTAATTAAGAAGAATAAGATCTTGATAAAAATTGGCTGTCTGTAAAACTAAACAGAGAAATAATGGAAGAAACAGAATTGTTTTTAAACATATAAAGAAAATATTGTTCATAAATAGGTATAATTCTTATTTTAAATAATCTAGCTAATCTATAATAGATATCTTTCCCATTAAGAAATCTACAAAACGTAAAATTAAAACAGGAATGGATAAGTTTAATGCCTGATATAATTATTCATAAAACAATATATATCTATATAATTTGAAGAAAAACTTTGAAAAGAACCAGAGAAACATTGCAATCTAAAAAGAATATAAATATTCAAATAATCAAAAAATATTTGGAAATCGACACTTAAGTAAGAGTCTCAGAAAATATTTTTTCACATCCCAAATAAAGACTAAGCAAAAGTTAACTAAATGTCTACTTGAATTCCTCGCTATAAGAATTCAGAATCAAGTGTTACCAACCAAACTATCAAAACATGAATTCATTGATTTCTGAAAACTTATCATGCTAAGAAAAGTTTACACATTTTTTATTGTTTAAAACTAAACACATAGTGTATGTGTTATTAGACTAATCTGTCAATTTTCTGTTGAATATGAATAATTATCACATGATTGGGCAGAAATTTAATCTTCTTTGTTAACATTACAAATCAATGATAATTATTGATATTTGCAGGAAAAATGTTTATAAATTGTGTAAAGAGTTGGACTGAAACTTTATAGATAATTCAATATCAAAATAAAGGCAAATCTTCTAATAGGGGATTTATTACAGGCAATATGTCCAGCAAAACTTTTTGATAAGGTAAAGATGATTATTATAGCCCTATTTTGGCGTGAATACTTCAGATTTCTAGGAGTTATAAATAGAATAAATGAGGAATGATTGACTCTAAATCTGAAATGATGTAATAAAATTAGAGAACATTCATTTCATTTTAAGATTTAAAACAATCAAACAATTTATGAGAGACATTTCTTAATAAATGAATTTCTATAATTAAAATTATTATAGCATAATAATAAAGGAGTAGTTATAAATTAGATTGTAATTTAATAAACTTGAGTTATTAAACAAAAACATTCTCTTTTAAACAAAAACATTCTCTTTTTTATTTATTAAAGGTAAAAAGTAAAGTTGTAAGAAAGAGATTTTCTTTAGTGTCCCTATTAATTTTGAGTTAATCATTTATCAAATAATTTGCATGTTTTCACTTTTATGTTTAATATTTACAATATAAAACATTCTATTTAAAAATTGATTTTTGAAGTATTGATTTGAAAAGTTTTCCATTTAATATTTGCAGAACAAACACTATTGACACTCAAAATTACTTCCAATAAACTATATTCATATAAGATTTCTAGTACTTTTTTATAAAATGGCGCGATGAAAATTATTTGATAACTTAGAGATTTAAGCACATAGTTTGAAATTATTTACATTCAATTGACATTACGTATTGACATAAACATTCTTATGACCACATGGTAGAAATGAAATAAGTGTCATTCTCGCGATTGAGAGATAATGGGTTCTATACCTGACACTAAGAAAAATCTATTGTCTTTCCAAAGACTGACTCAGCACACAAAATAGGGTATTAGGAAGGTCCTTCAAATTATGTAGTGTGAAATAAATATTAAGTGCCACCTTAGGTTTCGACTATATCACATGATTGTGGTTCATTATTTTAGGAGCATCAGTGGTTATATATGTAGTAGAAATAAGAAAATCTTGTGTAAATATAAAGTGTGCATGAACATAAAAAGAATTTACATACGCTTACACACACTATATAATTATATTCTGTAAGATTATAATTTAAATTATGTTGTGTGTTAAGTGAAATTTAATTAATCCATTTAAACTGCTTAAAAAGCAATTGTTAAAATTAAACCACCTTCATTATCTTACTGCATTTTTAAAAGATTCATATGAAATGAATTTTCAATTAATTAAATATTGATAAAAATACAAGTAATGAAGTTAATTCAAGTAGTCATAATTTAAATAGATTTAATTTCAGGAAGAAAATTAGATCTCATAATTACTAATTATTCAGTTTATAATTTATAACGTTTAGATATCATTTTTTTACCATCATGGAATGCGCATCTTATTTTGCTAATCAGTTTTGGTGATTGAACGTAATGAATTACCCACTAAATCAAGGACATATTTTTTTACATGCCTCAAGTAAGAAAAAGAAAATTTCTCTAATTAAAGTTCTTATTTAATTAAAACTAAGGAAATAATTATTCTGATTTATTAAGATTACCCTTTGTCAGATATCACTGAAATTATATTTGATGTATATAGAGTAATTAAATGTTCTTTAACTGGAATTTCCTTCCCACTTTTCGGCAGAAATGAGCACTTTGTTTATTCTAGAAAAAATAATTCGCATGTAAGTCAAATACAGATATTTTGGAATAATGCAATAAAACGAAATAGTAACTTATGAACTACAAGAATACAAAATTTTACTTCGGAAATCTATTTTAAAATTGAATTAATCTTTAACTTTAAGATAAGATTAAAACGCATTTTGTTTACTGCTTTAATTAATGTACAAAATGTAATTTACACAGTGCGATTAATTTTTTGCTCATTTGTTTATGAAAACTAAATCTATATTAATTTACTTTGAAACATTTTCATAAATTAAAATATTTTAACACTGAAATGTGAATTAAAAGCGAGTAAAATTCTACAACCGTTTATCAGTTGTATTTTTCCCTAACTGCCTTTATTTATTTAATATATATATATATATATATATATATATATATATAATCATACATGAATGTTCTACATTTTATTTAACGCATATGTACTCTATACATTGTTTAACATTTTCTTCCTTTATTTATTTCAAATAAAATCATCTTAAAAGAGGATTATTTATTGTCATAATTGTTTTACATTTAATCTTATAATTAGCAGATGCAGCTTAAAAGTGCATTCCATTAAAGTAAATTTTGTAAAACAAGTGCTTCTTTTCGTTATTGTAAAATATGTTGTGACTTAAAAATAATATTTTAAGTACAAAGTTCATAATACTCCTACAGTATAAAATTCATTCGCATTAGTGATTCTAAATGAAATGATGAATAAATGAATCTTCAGTTTCAGGAAGAAAAGTGCACTTAACGTATTTAAAAATCATTTACATTAAATTCACTTTAAGGAATTAAATGATTATTTCAACTTCATTTACATGATTATTTTTAAATTGCTCGTTTTATATCAAATTAAGAGCTCTTTAAAAGATTAATATTTAAATAATATATTTAAGTTACTTCCTATTAAAAATTTATTTAATTACATTAAAATATGATGTTTACAACATATAGTGATGAAATTTTAGAGTGACAATAATTAAACAACCTCATTTTAAAATTGTCTGTAGACGAAATTGTTGCTTAGGAAGTTTTAAAATTTTTCGCATAACATATTGAGAGAATAGAAAATCATTTTAGAACAATATGGAATAATTTATACTTTCGCCATCAGAGAACGTATTTTAATAAATTACAATTTAAGCATACATTTTAAAAAGTTTTAAATTTGTATTAAAAAAATCTTTTCATCATAGCTGACAACATTTTAGTTTCAATGTAGAATCGTACGGTATCCTCATTCACAAGTGACGGAAGTATATTTTTTGAAAGACTATGAACTATGAGAGAGCATCGGAAACTTGTCGGTAAATCATGTTTGGCTCTTGGATTATTAAGGCTTATGAGATACTGTAAGTACCTCTAACACCAAAACAACGATGAGTTGAATTTTGGTCGTCTAGTAAGCCAGAGATCACAAACTGATAGCTGATTCCATATTATTTTGTGAAATGGTTTTAAGTATGTCCTTAACATAAAGATAAAGTGGAAGAGCTCACTATTGTACAAAAATTATGCATGAACCATACTAAATCTGTACGTCTGTAGACCACCCTAATCTTAAATGTGAGACACTAACTTGCTTCCATAACAGGAATAATTTTTATCAGTAATAATGATTGTTGTCCCAACATAGATGATGTTCTTAGATCTCTAGCAATTAAGCCCTCGAAAACATACAAATCAGGCATAGATAAAGTAGTAGAGCCAAACAACACAGTTACTTTTAGTGACTTTAATGGAACCTATAAAAGTAAAGGAATTTTTTCTCTTTTATGAATAGGTAGTTTTGTATGTAAACCAAAACACCCAAATGAATGCTCGTTGCTTCTTTCCAAAATATATGCCAATACCATTCTGAATAAACCACAAAAGGAACAAGGAAATCAAGTGAAATTCAATATGTCAAGGAAATATATACAGATTAATCTTGCGCCGCTAATGACGAAGAATACACCGCATCACCTTCTAAACAGTTGAATTGGTAATTTCAAATACTTCTGTTTCAAGAATTGTATTAGATCTTGTCTGCTCATTAGAACTTTTAATGTCTTAATTCTCAAGATCAACTCATATTGCTTCTGAGAAACAGATTATTTCTCTTTTCAAGTACAAACATTATAAAAGCGCTTTCTACGAATATGGCCATCCTTAATCTAAGAATTTCGAGAATCAAATGATCTTTTCGTATTCCTTTCAAAGACAGAATTCATCAGATTAAATATTACGTAATTACAATTTGGGGAAAACAATTCGCCCAGCAAAATTTGTTCTTTGAACGTAACAAGATTCTGACTGGAAATAGTGAATCCATTGGAAACAAAAATCTTCCGAATATGTTTTTACATTATATAGTTGTTATAAGCAGAAATATTAAAATTAAAAAATTCCACGACAGTATTTAATTCTGTACAACACCTCTAATGATGAAATTTTGATTATTTTTAATCACTCAAATTTTCATCATTACATTATGTTGTTTATAAAATTTCAAAAATTTCTGATTAACAGTTTCATCAGAAGATAAATTTAAAATATAACAATTTATTAGTAATCCCTATATATTAAATTTATTTTATGTATATTTAAAATGCAAAATGCAGAAAAATTTACAAATATTAGTGTTATAAACATTAATATGAGACATATTTGCGTATTATATAAATGATTCAAAAGTTAGAATATTATTATGAACTTCGGCAATTTAAATATTTAGTTATGTTGTTTTACATCATATTTCTTAGCGTATAAGGGGAAAGGAATTTTGCTCAGTACATATTACGTCTACTTACAAATGGACGTTACAATTCTCAAACTTTTAAATTATTTTATACATAAATCTATTATAGAAATGCTTTTTATCTGAAATCAAATAATTATGGAAATGAAAGGATAAGGATTATTCATAAATTCATAATATGCCTACAGGCAACGGTAAAAAGTTAGTTTTGAAACATATACTGAAAATGTACATATTTACAATTGTCTTTCAGAATGTGTCCGATTATCTAAAAATATAATATTCAGTCTATTGTTTACATATCTAGTGTGGCTTATAAATTTGCTTAAGTTGTTGTTTCTCGCATAAGTTTCTGGTTGCTGTATACAAAAGATCTTTAATACTGACATAACAATACTTTTTAAATTGAATGAGTAATAAATTGCTTAAATATATTGTCATGAAGTACTGATATTTACCATAGCATTTTATTGATTAAATGAATTAATTTAATTTCATTCATGAAATATGTGAATTCACATTTTTAAATCATGTGCAACTAAACATTCAAATACGAAAGTATATTTTTAACATATTATGAATAGTGTTATTGTAACTGAAGCTTACTTGGCATATTTGAAAAACTTGTTGAGAATGACCATATATTCATTGACATAAATTATTGCTATTTTTAATTTAACTAACTTTCAATCATAAAAATTAAAATCAATAAGGACTTTGTGTATTTTTATATTTCCACAGATATATGTTTTTGTAATTGTAACGCATTAAAGAAATTTAAATAGCTATTATAAAAAGGAACTACGAAAAGAACGCTTTGGAAATAAGAGTAAGTATATTTTTAAAAGCAAAATAGAACATTTTATCAGTTGTCTGGTCTTCAACGCTTAGTATTCGAATACTTGTTAGAATATGTGATATAAATTTGGGAACGATTTATTAATGTTATTAACCATCTTAATCAATTATACTGCATTAGTATTAATCAGTATTAATCACTTAGCTTTCTTGTTTTGAATTTTAGCAGATCTAGCATAATCCAGGTGTTTGAAAGCATGATATTTACAAATAAAGTAATAATGGCTTTCATTTATAAGAATCGACAGAATGTAATTTAATGATTCCGAATACTTTTTCTAAATACTAACAAAAAATATCTGAAACAATTGTTTTAAAATTACTCTCGCTTTCATATAAAATTATTAAATAAGTTTGCAGAAAATTCAAACTTTACATGTAACTCATTAAAGCTTTTATAAGTGAAAAGTAAATGTATTTTTTATTATCACTTTTGTAAAAGCTTTCATAATAACAATGAAATAAAATTAATTCATCTTATTTAATTTATAATTTTTAATATATTAACCTCTGATGATTATTAATCGAAAATTGAATTCATAATTCTTTTTCGCAATTTAAAAGATAACAGAAAAATTACAAATCTTAACATTTGTCATTAATGCTTCATTTATACATTTGTTAAATGCTTCTAAAAAACAAACTCAAAATCGAAATTATAAAAACTACTTCCAAATTTTATTACTATCCATTTCAGAAACTCAGCAATAGACAATATAACTTTCATTACTTCTTCACAAGTTGTATGAAATAGAGGTGTAATAACTAGAAACATTTCTTAAAATATGTTATGTTTTTCTTAAGATCAATAATTGATTATTATTTTTATCTTCCTTTCATGTTGACGTATTCTCATAAAAAATTAGATCTGTCGTTATTTTCTATTTTCATTTTATTAATTCGTAATAATTGTAAGTAATGTCAAAGACAAATTTATTTCAATTTTAAGGTGATTAACACAAACAATTAATATTTTATTTTAGGCATACACATTTATTTTAATTTTTTAAAACGATAATACTCGTCCATTGACAAAATTCATTTCTGTTACATGAATGTCGAGGGTGAAATTTATTCTAAAGAATAAAAAATATCATTAATTATATTTATACCTTAAAAGTGTTTAACCACTTGAATATGGTTTTCATTTATTAAAAAATATGAAATATTCATGAACATTACATATTAGGTGGATACATTAAATAAGATTACTCTTTAAAAATAAATTGCAATACATAGACATTTTTAATTTTCAATAGTCTTCATTCCCATAAAAATTCTTAGTGAAAGCAGAATTATGAAAATTCGATATAATTCTCATAAATAAATTAGCTTGTATTACGGTGATGTGTATAACAAATTTTGAATAAAGGCTACCGAATTCTGGGGATTATTTAGACCCACTTTTAAAACATGAATTATAAACAATCTGCCGACCTGTATTTTTTAAATAATATATAATTTGGAACAAGTTTTAAGATGCCTTACTCTTGTTTTATTTGCAAAATTCAAGCTTTTATACTAAATAAAATCAATTACATGGTTATCAATTATTCAAGAAATTTATTTGCAGAGGTATTTAACATTCAGTTTGATTCAAATTTGAAGTAACTGAAATATATCTACTCAATAATAATTTGTGTGAAGATGCTATATGCAGATTTTACAGTACAAATGCATAATTTAAGATTTTCAGTGCTATTTTATATTTTTGATTTGTTGGAGTGCAAATTTAAATAAAAATTGCATCTTTTTGTTTGATATTTAAATGAAATTTCAGTTAACAGTATTAACATATTTATTAATATATACCACTGTAAAATTGTATAATTTAAATTCAAAGTTAATGAGACACTTATTTTAATTTTCTTATTGTTTTCTGGAATGTACAGTCACTTCAAAAATTAATCATATAAAATTATTAAATTTAACTGCAGTTTGAAACATTAGGGAATAGAAAGAATATTTTAAAACATTTTGAAAACTTTCATTGGTAGACAGTGTTATTTAAGTTACTTAACAATAAAAATAAAATACTTTTGCACTATATTTCCCCAAAATTGTAGCCATTTCACTTTACAGGCATAAAAATGAAAATTATTCTTAATAACAGCTCCATTTGAATAATCCTTGTTTACGAGAAACGAGCTAGGTAAATCACGCGTCTGATCCGAATGTTCCGGGCTCATTTCCTCCTCATTCATTTCCTCGTCTTTTCTCTCACGCTCTTTATTTTCTTGTCACGAGGCTGAAAGGTGGAAAACCAGGTGATCCCCAATGAATTCATGCAACGGTATATAACTGACAGAGTTACAAAACATAAAAATAATGACCACAGAAATGCTGGCAAACATTGAAATAACAACAAATATAAATGAATTAATACGCAAGGAAAATGCAGCACTCTGTGTCGGTTGGGAAACTAAACTGACTACCACGTGATAGGTGACACTAGGTCACCATGATTGAGTGGGGGTAGCAATCGTTTTATATCAAATATACTCTCATAGCAATGCAAGATGTCATTTTGTTAATGGACGCTGGATTGGGCGAGAAAATAATGTGTCCTACGTGACCGGACAGGTTATGAGGTGATGTGATTCAGTCACCATAGCAGACCTAATAAGATTTTATGTACTATGCCTCAAGTACATTTCCTTTTTTTATATACTTCATACTAATTTCTTTCAAAAATCCTGGCATTTACTATGAACTTGTGTTAGAAAAAAAAACTTACCATAAGAAAAAATGTGTCTTTTCGTGTTGTAGTAGCGTCTTGAATAAGATTGTATAACTATAGTATTTACAAACATTGCATTTTCTAGAAATGTTTTTGTTTGAAGGAGAAAATGAGAAATCAATTATGTGGAATTCTTTATGTGCTCCTTCATGCTTAAAAAAAGGATTAATGCAAAGTTAACATTTAAATTTGGTTTTACATTAAATGTTGGAGTAGCAGAACTATCTTCTGCAACTACATTAAAACTTGTTTATTTATGAAGGATTGTTAAATTTTTTTTTATTTTGATATTACAAATTAAATACTGAAACTAATGTCTTTATAAACTATCTAATTGAAGTTGAACACTTTAGGAATAAATAAAAGTGTCGCTTCTAAAATAATTATATTATCATATTATGCTTTTCAGTGCTTTCAGTATATATATATATATATATATATATATATATATATATATATATATATATATATATATATTTGGTTCCATTTAGAGTTTTTGACAAATAAGAGAATTTGAGAATTTAACAGTTTATTTAATTTAAATAAGCAATTTAGTAAATGTGAAATATATATATATATAGTAAGTAGCCATGAAATGAATTTCTAACAAACATGAAATTTTTTAAAATGTTTAATATTACATGTATTTTAATACGTTATGTTACTAATAAGAATAATCACATTAATGTAATTTGATACCACAGCAATAACATCTCAAAGATAAGTGTATCCTGACATTAAAAGGGTTCTTAAGGAATATTATTTAAATCAAGTTTAAACCATAAAATAATTAAGTGACAGAATTGACATTTTCTTAAATGAAATGATAATTTTTGTTTTTGAAATGAGCTGGTTTTTTTTTGGGGGGGGGGAGAATAAAAAAAAACAGGATTTGTTTTTGGGAAATAAAGAAAACACATAATTTGTTGTTTCCATGTAAATTTGTAGATATCAATTCATTTTATTGATATTGAATAAAACCTGTATTTTTTTTCACCGAAATATAGCATGCATGTTGTATACTTAACATGTCTAGCGAAATCTTAATTTACAGTTCATTTCTTGACACATAAAATCGCAAGAAAGTTCTTGCCGTTTTCAATATTCCATTGAATGAAGTTAGAATAAGTATGGAAATATTAGCTTATGACCTGGTTGAGAACTGGTCAGTTGAGAATCTCAATATCAATCTTTATAAATGCCGATCCACTGCGCTAATTCATCAATTGTAGAAAAGAAATGGAAGTGTCGAAGGAGCTCTTTAGGTGTTGTTTGCCTTAAGACTTCAAACTGTTCAAAGTGGGCTTATTATTTGCCACATCATCGCCGAATGCGTCAAGTGTTTGGAGATAATGCTGAGAATGAATATACTGTAAGGCATTGGTTTCACAAATTCTGGTCGGGAGATTTGATTGAATATGAGCTGCTACCTAATAGTCACTGGGGACCAGTTCTGTTATCAGTTGGAGAAAATGTGCAACAGACATTGCAATAGAAGGAGCCAGTACTGTTTAAGGATGTACTATTTTTTGTCCAATAAAGCGAGGCCACGTGTCAAGGCCACGAATACCTTACAACGACTTGGTTGGTAGACTTTTCACCATCCTTCTAACTCACCTGACCTTGCACCATCATATTACAATCACTTCCATTACTGGGAGCATCATCTTCGTGTAAAATCTTTCAAAAATGAAGCAGACTAGTTTTGACATTGACATCAGTGAACTCCCCTATACTTAACTCTAAGGAGCTTTTTGAAGAAGCAGACTAGTACCAAGCACTCACGGAATTATTTGCATCAAAATCACCCGAGTTTTTCTGCAAAGGGATTGAACAACTGCAGACACGTTGACAGAAGGTGATGGATACTGATGGTGATTGCTTTGAATACAAACAATATAATATACTTTCTGTAGGTCATGTTACTTTGGGTCATTAAAAACAGCAAGAATTTTTTGGTTTACCTAGTAGAAGGCTTTTTAAAGAAGCTTAAAATAAATTATGTTTATTTAAATATTACTGATTATGTATTTGAACATGACTGGCTTCGTAATAAATCTGAGATCTACAATTTTAAGTAGACATTGAGCCACTACTATCTCTGCGCGAGGAAGGAGATAAAACCACGAACTGTTGAACAGAAGCATTCGATGCCAGTGTTGTTGGGGAGCATTGTTTATGGGCAATTCACAAAGAGACTTTTTTATTCCTTTTTTTCTAATTTCAATATTTTCTCAATTTTTATGTAATCATTTAAAAAGTGAAATTGATCTTCAAATTATTTATCAATGAATTCTTTCAAAATGCTTAAATTTGTAATATTCTTTGCAAATTGTAATCTCTTATAATTCTGATATTACTGAAAATATATTTTCATAGTAATTAATTATTCGAATATTTTACCCACCAATTGATTATAAAAATATATTTTATATATTGTGTAACAGCTCTCGTGTTTCTCTACTCTTTAATTTTCTTAATTAAATAAAGAATGCAAAGGCATGTTGAAGAGATACTATCACTGTCTCTTATATTTAAGACAAATATTTCATCATATGATTGCACGATCATTTACTATGCATGAGGAAAAACGAAATTGTAAGCAGAATTTTAACAAACAGAAATGACTGAATATAAGTACTGATGTATTATTAGTACTGTATAATTTAACAGAAGATGTTTCTTAAGCTTTTTATTAATATGTTTTTTTTAAATCAAAAGAGCATTTTGAAATATACTACACTTAGAAAATGCAAATGTGTTAAACACACTCACAAATGAAAAAAATATAGTAACTAAATATATGAAAGATACATTAATAAAATTTCAGCAATATACAGAAATAATATATACTTCATTTTTTGCTAATGATATGAATTTTACCACTTTAGAGCTTAGTTTTAATAAAGGAAATCTTAAAGAAATTGAGTTTATTTTGTAAAATATCTGCAATAATTGTATTTTATTTATTGTGTAAATTTAAAAAGAAAAAGAAAACTGTTCTCATACTAAAAGTTGGTGGAGGAAAATGACGATCTCTCTCACTAAGTTTTTATCAGAAATTTTTAAACCCAAATAAATTCTTGAGATTATTTTATAAAGTCTAAATTTTCCAATAATTAGTTATTCTTGAAATAGTAAA
The DNA here is from genome assembly GCA_030067965.1 of Latrodectus elegans. NCBI lineage: Eukaryota > Metazoa > Arthropoda > Arachnida > Araneae > Theridiidae > Latrodectus > Latrodectus elegans. The sequence goes on along the minus strand of CM057809.1, from coordinate 57,146,949 downwards.
CTTAGATGCATTCGAATTTAACACATTAAGTTTTTCATTTAACACATTAAGAGCTTTCGAATGTTACTAAAGTCTATTTTCGAAAAAATGAATTCAAAGCTTCGAAGAATCTCACAATTATTCTTACCATTAAACAGGGGCGACAAAAATGACATACTTACCAGACAGAATCTTTTCTGCCGACGCCAATACGACCAAGTCAACTTCCGATTTCTAGATTATGACGTCATTTTTATCACGAAGATCCTACATTACAATTACCAGAAATCTTTCTTTCATAATAAGGAGTTAAAAGTGCATGACAATAAACTTAATCTTACAAACGTTTACAAGAATAATTTTAATAATAAATATGTAAATTTCCTGCAAATATATGCAGTTTGCGTGTTTACCATAAAATTAAATTTAAAATTTCTGTCATTAGTTCGTGAAAAAAAAGGAATCAGGGAAATGTTGTGAAAAATTATTTTTTAAGAAATATTACAAATCTGAATTTTCCCATTTGAATTAAATTCTAAGAAACTAAAAACAAGTATTCGTTTATTATTCAAAATTCTTAAATACTTGAAAATATTTAAGATTATTTTGCAAATTGATGAATTTCTTACAATATGTGAAAAGTGTAACATTATTGTATTTAATATTTTTTCGAATACTATTCCAAATGGCATATTAATATGAATTCTAAAAGTTCAAATAATGTAAAATATGAAATATGATGTTTTGCTTTTCAAGGTAAATTAAGCCTAATTTCATTATTCAATTCAATTCAGAAACCTGATATATAATTTATAAATTAGGCACAAAACAACTGTGATATCAAAATATCAATTTTGTAAAAGATTTTTAGTTTATTTTGAGATCACATTTAAGTGTGCTATAAGAACAAATTTAACTGTTTTTGAAATTTGAGAAAGGGGATGGTGGGTGTTCATAATAATTGAGAAGACGTCACACTGATTTATCTATATTTTTAAGTCTTCCAACTTGGAAATAACTGTATGATGCCCATTGTGTAAGAGAGAGGACTATTTTGCAAAATATAATTTTTCTCATCAGACATTAAGTGATACAATAAGACTATTTCATGTGCTTGTTTTAAAGAGGACACTCAGATAACGAATGTCGATTAGAAGAATGGTAAAAGTGAATTAAATAGTAAAATTATGTAAGTAATAATTTCAAATAACATCCCAATACGTTACCTTCAATAGCATCCTTTTAAATTACTTAGTCAAGAAAAATTTCAAAATATCCTTATTGACTTCTGAATGTATGCTAACAGAAATAATCATAGATATGAAATTTTTTCAGTTATTCATTTATCTTTTTTTTTGGTCAAATTTATTATAATAATTAATTATAATAAAAGTAATATAGTTTAGTTTCATAGCTATATTTATATTTTTTTCAAATAACAATTAAGTGTTTTCTTTAAATTTATCATAATGAATTAATAGTTGATGTTTGCTCTGTAGGTAAACCAGTAAACGTGGGCGTAACAATGTACATCCTTAGTATAAGCTCCGTCAATGAAGTACAAATGGTAAGTTTTTCTCTTGCTGCTTACAGACGATTAGTAGTTTTAAAATTTAAGATGTGATAAAATTTTTGCATGATATCTGAATTCAAGAGATTACTTCATTAAAGATGTATACGCTGATATTCAATTTTACATATATTTGATTTAAAATGAAAGACTTTTTTAAGGGTGTTTCTATCAAAGTATTTTTTTCAAATTTTCAATTTATAGACTCGGAACTGTAATATAAGGGAAAAATAATATCACAAGTCATATTTTTTATTTACGGTTAATTATTGTTTCAGAAATTTTTTACCTTTCAACAGGCTTTCTTCACTTTTAAGACATAAAATATTATCTTAATAACTTATAGAGTTAATTGACATTTAACAATCTTTTCTTTTAAAAATAATGAATTGCTTCTGTATCTTGATATCAACACTTATTATACATATCAAAATATAAGCAGTCAATGTGCTTAATCAATTAAACAAATGTATTGTTTCTTTGTAGTCAAGAAACAACATAATTCGACAATAAAATTTAAAAAACAGCAAAGCAAATCACGAAAATCAATTTCAAGTGAGACTCCCTCTCTAATTATTCAATCCAGAAAATCAATTGTACTTCAAATTTTACGAAAATCAGATAAAAATAACACAGAGGGTGAAATACCGATTCATTCCGCTTTAAGTGGAAGATGCATATTTATTATCCTAAGTAGGAGATACATATTTATTATCTATTCATTTCTAGCAGGAGAAATTTAAAATCAATATGGATTCATACTTTAAAAGTGTTTCCAAGAAAAAGTTAAATCAAATTTCAAATGAAAGTTATACAGAAACCGATGTATTTATTAGCGTCAGAAGTATAATTTTGAAAAATGATCAATAATTATTTGTTTGAAAATCTTTCAATGAATCATGGATCTTTTGTAAAAGCTCTTACAAACGGATGCCACTTCAGAATAACTTATCTTTTGCCATGAATCAGATCAAGGCAACAATTGGAATATTGACACAGATTGCTACAGAGACAAATATTTTATCCCATTTGGTTATTACATTTTGTTTTAATAAAACTAAAAGGAATTTTAGTTAAAAGTGTGTGTGGTTGGGACAGTATGATATTAATTAAAATACTTTGATGCCTATTAAATACATAAATTTTTGTAAAGTTTAAGGCTTATTTATCAGAATTTCTTATAAAAAGGAAATATTTATATGTGTAATGTGCTTAACGGCAGCACATACACAGCAATTAGGTATTGTGAGATGGTTTAGTTTCAACGTTTGTTTGAAGAAATAACCCAAATAAAATAGATACTGTGAACTAGAAGATTAAATGATTACTTATCTTTGAGGCAGTTCGTGTCAAAGTTAAGTAAGATTAATGACTGGAAAGGAAAATTTTTACTAGTTCTTGGTTTTTGAACTGTTTTTACACATCACGGTTTTTAGATCCTTGAAACGCTATCTTACATTTCATGTCTTAGTCATCTTTCACTCTTAAGCTTTTATTTCTCAAACCTTCTGATTTATTTTCTTTAGGCATCGTTTCATAGAGAGATTTCTCCGGAGATATAGTGATTGGATGAAATTCCTCACCTTTATAAAATACATTCTATGAGGAAGACGTTATTTTCGAGAACCATATATTTAATATTTTTATCTGAAATTGTTCTATAATTGATGTCCTCCAAAAGTTTATCAAAAGTAAGAGTTATATAGTATTTTTATGAGATTTTGGACTTTGCTTTAGTTTAAATTAACTTCATGAGAAAAATAAAAATATGTTGAATGGTTTGAAAGGTATTGATAAAGATTAAATAATTGAAGCATATTTCAACAAATTTCACATTTTCCAGTAAAAAGCAAACAAATTTTACACATAAAATAATGCTAAAAGAAAATATTCAACAAAATAATACATCTTAATTTTATTAGTTAAAATCAAAATTTTATTTCTAAATTATAATTAAGTGTTAAGTAAAAAGTTATACACTAGTGGATAAATGCTTACTTATCAACTAAATTTTTATGTGTTCTGATAATGAACTTATAGTTACTCTACGAGGGTGCGTATGTGCTTTTGATTTATCTTAAAATTACACAATAATGTACAATGTAATAAAAATTAACCGGAAATCGTAAAAAGTATCAAAATGCATTATCTTGAAAAATATGAAATGAATTTCAAATAAAAGTTTAAAGTACATATTTTTGACACAAGTAGTACTTAAACTAAGTTTACCAATATAATTGTTTCTTTAGATTAAAAATCTATAATCTTTGTAATAAAAAATACCTTTTATCTTTTAATAAAAATTAGGAAAATAAATTAAAAACAATCTGCATATACCCATGATATTCTAACATCATTTGTTTTTATATTTTTAACTCTTATATTTTTATAATATTTCAAAAACATGTGTGTTTATAATATTATAAAGATTATTATGTTTTGATTTTTTTGATGAAATTTACTTCTCAGCTTCTTCATTTCTGATTGATTTCGTTTGCTCATATTTTCTTAACATATTTTAGTTATGAATTAAAATTAGATTAATAGACGATGTCATTTGTAAATAGCTATCTTAAATTGAATATTTGGACAGCATTTGGTACATTATTTTTATTTAAAAATTGAAAATATTTTAAATTTTTTGCTCAAAATAACTAGATGTTGATATGTATATTTAAATTGTTTTGATTATTCTATTCAACAAAATGTTTTATTATAAACAAAGAAAGAAGAATTATTAAAGCTCTAATTTAATTATAATATTTATTGAAGACTTCGTGATATTATTTGCAAACTTTTGTTAAACATTTTCACTAAAATTTGCTTTTCTTGGAGTTACCTTCAGTAATACAGTTACTTCATTATTTGGGTTATTTTGTTGAATAAATTACAAAACATCTATATGAATTAAGATATTCAAATTCTTGGTTAATATAAAATATATTTAAAATATTAGCTTTATTAATTTTTAGAATAAAGCTTCTAACTGGAATGGAAAAATGCTTTTTTATTTTTTCCTCCATTGTGATGGAATAAATATTTTCCCTAATCAATTACAGCTTCTGTAAATTTCTAGTGTTCTATGTATTAAATAAAAGATAATAATTATAAAATGTTATTAGGTCTGCCTTTCTTCAGCCATGTAAAATATTATTTTTAAAGAGTTTTAAAAGTCAATTTTTATATTAAAGGAAGGTTAGTAAAATGTATTTATTTTACGAATGTAAATTGTATTTCTTGAAATGGCTTTCTTAAATATTTTATTAAATGCAATATATCTCATTTAAATTCATTCAAAAATAAATTGCATAATATAAGCATTTCGGTACAATATATTAATATGTGCAGAAAGTGGACATCATTGATAATATAATAACATATTTCTTTAATAAATTAAGAGAAAATTACTACCAAATCTTTAAAAGTCATTGATACAGGAAGTGTTTATCTTTGTACTATTCTTGATTAAGGAAAAGCGTGTCTTTGTACTGTCTTTGATAAAGGAAATGCTTGCCTTTGTAGTGTTCTTGATAAAGAAAAATGTTAAATTTAACTGAATTCATTTACAAAATCATTTTATTTCAATATTCTTTCTTTTACAATCCGTCTTGTTCTCATTGCTTGGATTGCTGCAGCATTTTTTGCATGTATTTTGTATTATATTCTTGATTCCAATATAACAAATGATTTCAAATAGCATAATAAGTGAAAATAGAACAACCGTTTTGGTTGAATAGCTATAACAAATATTTCTGAAAGTTATAAACCTAAAGAAGGTAAAAGTAGTAAGAGCAATATATATTTTATAACATAAAATCAGGTCTTAAAACATTGACATATAGTTGAGGCATTGAAGTTAGATTCTAAAATAACTTTTAATAGCAAATAAATATTATTTATTGGAAAATTTTGCGTTTGTATAGACATAAATAAATATGTTTTTCTTCAAGTAACTTCGCTATTCAGATAGTAGTATTTTTCTATATTTTATATTTTAACTGGATTCATTTATTTACGAAATATATTATAAAAAAATTTCATAAATTTAGTTAAAAAAAATTAGAGTACACAAAAACTTCTTAGTAAGAAGGAAATTTTGTAAAACTGAAATAACATATGCAATGTAAATTCTTAAGCTTCAAATATAATAATTTTAAGAATCATTAAAATAATGATGTAATATAAGTATTATATATATATATATATATATATATATATATATATATATATATATATATATATATATATATATATATATACATACAAGTAAATGTTTCTAAGTTTATATTTATTGGAAAAAAGTGAATTGGTTTTATTGTTTTCCCAACAACATCATTCAACATTATAAAAATATTTCTTATGCATTTTTAATTGATTTCTTTTTGATAAAATTGAATTATGACAAAAAAATGTTTTTGTTAATAACAGTAAATTATACACCTTTGATTATTTTCTACGAAAAGTATAAATCAACTTTTCCTCTTAATAATTTAATAACCATAAATGGTAAGCGCTAAAACTATTGATTTTGTTAAGGCACAGGTGTCAAAGGAGTTGATCAAAAATAATTATAAGGCTTAAAGAAAAAGCATGCTTTATAAAAATATCAAATACAATTATTAATTCTGGCTCAATGTAGATTTCTCTTAATTTATCTGTAGGTGATGAGTTTCACAGTACAAACGAAAGTGAAAACGCCACATATAATTTGCGTTTTCAGCAAATTTTAATTAAGAATAGGACATTTTTTTAATTTTCTGATATATGTACTGCAGTAATTCAGAAATACATTTTAATCAGTACATTTTAATAATACACTTTAATTGGCTTCAAACATAATGTTAACCTAATACTTTTATTCTCCATGATTAAATACTGCATTTTATTTTTTTTAATCAAGAATGGTGTTCCTTAACGTAGGAAATTAAAATTCATCGCAATAAAATTATATTAAATTTTAATATTAAAACATGCTTAATTTTGTTATTTTACTGTTTTTATATTTTTTTGTTAATCATAACTTCTAATTTAATTTTTTTCAAAACAAATAATATTTATATTTCAAGAATTCAATTATTTTTACATTTTTCAAAATAAAAGATAACTTTCAGTGAAGGTAATTTTTCAAAAGATAATCACAAGGATTAACATCAAGATTCTTTGTAAATTGATGGATTTCTTTGATGTCTTAGTTCATCTAAAAACTTTTGCTATTTATCTTGACATTCCATATTTTGAAGACATCTTAAAGATGAATTTCAAAAAATATTTTAATTTTATAGAAAATATCTTCAATTTAAAAATAGAGTGAGACTAATCCACACTACACAGACTAGTACAGTAAAATTTCTTATATAAAGAATGGGAAAATCGATGTTAAATGTTTGTTATACGTTTAAAAAACATTTGCATAACATTTTAATATATGCATGGCTCTTCATGTTGTCAGCTCATCTTTTTAAATTTATATTGTGAGAATTTGAAAATGTCTAGAATCTCAAAGAAATGAATTTTCTGTAAATTGAAAGAAGCAATATTAAAAATACTAATAAAAACTTTATTGTAAATACTAAAACCTTTATCTCTGCTTTTTTATTTGAAAGAATTAGTGATAAAAAATCTGTAAATTTTTAATACAGAATTATTTTATTCTGTATTAAAAATTTATAATGTATTAAAAAATATCTGTATTAAATATGTATATATATATAAAACTTTAAAATTATATGTTACTGCATTAATTATATTTATAGAAAATGCATTAGGTGAAGTATTTTTGCCACATTACTTTTAAAAGTAAATGAAGTAAACTTAAATAAAAACTCTCAACATATCTATAAACTTCCAATAAAGGAAAACTTTATGATTAAAAAAGACTTTTCTTTCAGATGGATATTTATTCTTACACACACAGACACACACACAAACATATATATCATATATATCATATATATATATATATATATATATATATATATATATATATATATATATATATATATATATATATATATATATATATATATATATATATATATGATTAAAATAGACAAATTATGCGTGAATTTTTATTCCTACACTGCCCGACATTAAAAATGCAGCCCCAAGAAAAGTTTGTCAGAAAGTTATAAAGCACGCCAACTAAACAAAAAAAATATAAAATAAGTGATTACATTATTTCAAAATGATATACTTAATACAAAGTGAGAACAGGATATGGCCAGTCAGTTATAGGATCATCCTGGATGGCGATACACGAAGCAACACGTCTAAGCACATAGTCAGTGAATGTACGAATGGCTTTCTGTAAAATGACTCTCCATCCTCTGTCAGCTATTTGCAAAAGTGCGTCTTCTGAAAGAGGCAGTGATAGAGTCTGCAAATGTTGTCGAAGCATATTCCAAACGTGTTTAATTGGTGAGAAATCTGGAAAGCATGGTGGCCAAGAAAGCAATTGTACACATATCAGGGAATGTTGGATGATGTGAGCAATATGCAGTCTGGTGTAATTCTGCTGATAAAGAATATTGGGTAGCCTGTGAAGATCAGGGAATATTACCAGCCACAGTACATTGTTCACGTAACGTTGGATTGTCATAGTGTCATGAATATGAACTAGAGATGACCTGGAATCATATGCAGTAATGCATCCAACCATGATAAAGCACTGTCATGAGGTGGGGTGTACCGCAGTTGCTATAGCATAAGATCTGTCTCCACTTTAACCCCACTGTCAAATGTAGTGACTGTCTCTCAGGAAACACAAGCGTGACTCATAGGAGAAGACAATTCTGTGTCAATCCTTCGTCCACATCACTTTAATCCGGCATCATTATAGACATTGGCATTTATATTTTGGGGTCAATGGCAGTTTTCTTAACTGACGCTTTGAGCGCAAGTCATTTGCAACCAATGGACGGCCAATGGTTCTGCTCTAAATGTGAGCATCCATGCTGCATAATTTTGGAAGACATGGTTGCCACAGCCTCCCCTCGGACGTGTTGATACACATGTACGTACTGACGTTAATCTAGATGCATTGACATCCCACAAACGTTCCCAAGTCCTTGTTCCAGCCTGTGCGTTATGAACCCGTCCAGGTGTCTATCAGCTGTGATTTTCCATAAAAACCAACTTGCTTTTTTCAGTCTGATCAGCATTTTCCTCGTAAACTCGTCTGTCTGCTGGATGTGATTACTTCGACGATGGTCAGGCATTCTCTGCAATTACAGTCATATTTTGGGGGAAGAACAAACTTTCAACGGTTATTTTTGAAGTAGCAATGATGGCGTGAATATTAGCCTGTCTGCCGGCTTCTCACTTTATATTTTACACTACATGCACAGGAGAGCTACGCATTTTACATCATTTACCTAATTCGGCAAGATGTGTCTAGAATAAAATTTGCATAAATTTCTGGCCACTCCTTCTAGGTAATGCATTTTAATGTCGGGCAGTGTATAATAAATATGTTTCCACATTAGCACGTATAAATCATTGTTTTTCTTATATTTCAGAATTTTAGTATGCATGCATTAGGGCTTTTTTACATATTAATCAAAGACAAATTAATTATTTTAATATAATTAAAAATGTAAGCAATTTAAAAATCTGTGTTGAGAGGATTTTAATAATAAATAAAAAGTTCCGATAATGGTTTAGACGTAAAAAAGGGATACTGCAGACATTGAACGTTTTCTTATCATGAGCATCGTATTATATTATTAATGGTAGAATTATTCCATAAAATTACGTATGTGAAGAAAAGATAAATTGTCTTTAGTTACCTGAAATCAACTGCAATATTACTTGTAAAATGTAAAGAAAATTCAGTTAGGAAAATAATGAGACATCGAAATTAATTCAGATGCTAAGAAATCTGACACAAACAATGTGAAAATGAAAATTTAGTGCTCCTAAACATGCCAAATTTTCTTTTTGTAATACATGCATACACTGACCAATTTAAAAAACCCTGATAAATATTTTACTGGACAAATATTTGTGTGTATAACAGCTTTTATTTATTTGCGCATTGAGTCATATTGTTCCCATAGTGCATTTATGTGAAAAGAATACTACTCAATGGTTATGAAGCTTTTAGATCATGTAAACTAGATGGAAATGAATGCTGTCAGATTCTACTTCCCATCATATATCATACATTTTCTATGGTGTTGTCATAACACCAACAGTTTTCTGTGGGGTTAAAATCCTAGAATTGAGACGGCCGTGGAAGGTACTTCTGCCACAATGTAGAGTTGCCACCAGTTGTATTACGATGTGACTTAATTCATGAAGTAGCCGTTGCTATATCAGAGTAAAAATGACGCATTACAATGTGTATTTGATCTTTTGGTTTATCCAGGTAACACATGATTATTTGTTCACCTTCTCGGACTTCCATGCAAACAAATGATGCCCCATAATATGATACTCCCATCAGCGCGAATAAAACAAGATGATAAAAAGATAGAACAGTGCAAATAAAACAAAATGGATTAATATATCTCTTTTGAAATTCTTGCTAAATTCCACGTGTTCCATCAGTGTAAAATAAGGTGCACCGTGGATCATCAGACCACATTACTTGCTTTTAATCCTTAGGTATGAGTGCACCAACTGGAAGGATACATTTTTGTACCGAGCACCAATTTGGCCTCTACTTCTTAGCTGGAAACAAATAGCTAGATGTCTTCTTTAATTCAAAAGAAGACATCTTTAATTCAAAAGAAGACATCTAGCTATTTGATTCCATCTAAGACCAAACTGAAGATCTCCAATGTTTGTCCTGTCATCCCAAATAATAATATATTACTCGGAGGACTTAGCGACTGTGACTTATTTAGCATGCTCAGACGCCTTGAGTAAACACAACAGATCTTCAATAAAGTCAAGCTTCAAATTCACTATCTTTCGATGAGGATAAAGACGTCCTAAGCAACCTAGTCACAGCAGATTCAATACTCAGATTTATTTATTGTTTTCTTTCGCGATGCCACTGTAAACAAATTTTCACATTTCAGACAAAATGAAAGGTTTTCCCTCAGGCATCCGATTATGCAAGTCTATTCTTTGCTAATCTCTGCTCATGGTTAGAGAAACAATCGTTTGAAGAGAGCTTTGATTGATGATTTTTGTCACTTGAAGCACAGCTGATTTTTTGTTCTGCAGCACAGTTCGTCAGAGACGATGCCGTTTACGGTTTTGGAAAACTGCTCCTTGAAACGCAGTTAGTTCATCCAGATAAGAACTGTGAGTTATGAACCCAACTTTTGAAATTCTTTGATATGGTTGCTTTTGAAAATACAGTAAAATTTGCTGTCTTTGAAATCAAGGTTCCTGTTAAGAGGCAACAAAAATATGCTGTTTTTCAAATAGAGAAATATCGGCCGTTTTTCCCTTTTCTTCATTTATCGTGATTTACATTCTTATATCTCACTTATGCTAGAATTCTAAGGACGAGTATATATTTAATATCATAAAAAATCCATATTTCATCCCTAAGCAAGTATGAAAGAAAAATTCAAAGTGTTCCAATTCATTGAACAAGTTTTGCTTAAAAAGTAATTAGATTAATCAAACAAATACGCTATGCTGTAAGCTGTTGATTATTATGTAATCTGATTGCTGATTCATCAAATACATTAATTCTCAAGTAAAGATATAAATAATAGTGAAATATATGGATAAATATTAGAAAAATATTCTCGTTGTTCGACAATGAATTGATAAAATTTCATATTATAATTGGATGAAAAATATCACGAAGTCATGACAATATTAAAGTAAAATATTATTTGGAATTTTATAATAAACAAATATATTCCATGTTTTTCCAGATTTAAAAAGTTAATTCTATCAATATTAAAAGAAATATTTAACAATACAAGGTCATATACATATATATTTTCTATAATGTGGTAAATAACATTTATTTTTATAAATTGCAATAATTGTTCATAAAAGAAAAAAATGTTAGAAAATAGGTGATGAAATCATATTTAATGGCATAAATTTAGTTTTATTAACTATAATAATATTTTATGTAATCAAGTTCCATAATGTGTCAATAGAACATTATTGGGAAAAGAAATGATTTTATAATACTAAAAATGTGAATAGAAAAATTGAATATAAGAAATATGATGTTACCCAACGGAACATTTTAGCAGTTGCAAAGCAATGTTTACATAGTAAATATTTATTACTGAAGGTACATAGATCTATAGAAGTGTCCTTATACATACCACAAAATATAAAATCTTCAATATTAATAGTAGTTTATGCATTCTTTTTTAAAGTTTTGCTGCGTTACTCTTTCTCTATTTAGCAGTTTATTCACTAGAAGCTTTTTTTCTTAAATAACTTTAGTTTTTATGAGAAAAGAGTAAAATTGAACATGCTTATATTTGTTAATGTCACTAAAAATGAAGCATTTACTGATTTTTTTCAAAAAATCTTTATATATATATATATATATATATATATATATATATATATATATATATATATATATATATATATATATATATATATATATATATATATATATATATATATATATATATATATATATATATATATATATATATATATATATATATATATATATATATATATATATATTGATTGCGAAATCAAACATTGCGATTTGTTTTCTTGTTGGTATGAATTTTATGAAAAAAAATATTTTTTTCACTAAAATGTATTCTCAATTTTCTTTTGAATAGTGATCATTTTAAAGTTTTCCATACTTTTATCTTTACTTGAAATTTTTTTCATGCATACTAGGCATAATTTACCAGAAAACTATTTAAAAAATTAATTAATTTATGCAAACAATCAATCATGTTTTTAAAAATAAATTGCTGAATGAAATTTAAAAAACTTAGCGCATAATACAAAGTAAACTTAGTTTACTTAGAAAATTTAAAAAAGTCCATATAAAACATTTTAAATTATAACTTTGCTTTTGATTATAAAAATAATAATTTTCAAAGTTATAATTACTCTTGCAGTTTATCAAAACTAGTGTTTACTTACGACTAATCTATTACCTATTTATACACAGTTGAAAAATCAAAAGTATCCTACATTAAACTAATAAAAATTTCATAATTCTACATTCTATATGAAAAAAAGTTAATATTTTATTTTGAATTTTTTATTTATTCCTGTTGCATTCAGTAAATATTTTTATTGAAACATCATGAAAAAAAAGTCACAGTCAACGTTAATTTGTAAACTTATAATAATTTTAAATAAAAAAATAGTAATTATGAAATAAATGATAAAGGAAAAATTATTAGTATCAAGCCTAGTTTTTTTTTAATGTTTTATTGGTAATATTAGAATTTATATACAAGAATTTTCGAAACAAGTTACATTAAATTTCCTCTACAGTTTTTATTTCTGTAATTTTATTAAGAAAACAATCATACAAAACTTTCAAATAGTTGAACAAATATGTATCTTGAAACATTGTATCGTTATGTAGCAATTTTACTGGTATTTATATTTCCTGCTGCAAACATTGTTATGCAATTTACAAATTAATTAATGAGTGCGATATATTTAGAAACAAAATGTTGCAATTTTTCCAGTTGCTAAAATTTAGGAGATAAACTTTAAAAATACAATTTTCGTAATATTTTCCCTTATTTCATATGACGTTTTTATTATTCTTCTGTAACCGATAATGAAAATATGCTTTAAAACATTTAGCTACAAATAATAATAATGATTTATGCTAATTCACAATTCTGAAAATTTTAAAAACAATATTTTTCAAATTTTATATTTGATAATACAGATACTTGAAATAACACATTTGTTGTCAAACTAGTATTAATAAGTTAAAGTTTTCTTCAATTTTGTACTTATAAATGTATCATAAATTTAGATTGTTATTCTTTGAATAAGAGATGGTAAACTAAAAAATATATACTCTTGTGATATACTGTATAAGAATGCGTAATTTACAACTATTTTATAATAATAAAAGAGAGAGAGAGAGAGTTACGAATTGAAGTCATAATGATTATATTACAGAACATTAATTTCTCATATTATCTAGATATTTATTTTTTAAATAATTTATTAAAAAATATATTTAAGTAACGTACTGATAGGGAAAAATTTTCATCTATTTAAGGGCAGTATTTTTATAATAAATTAATTTTTTTAAATTTAAAACAAAGTTAAAGTGGGATTCAATCTATCATTTTAAAATTATCTCTTTTTATAAGTCAAGTAAACTAGTTTCAATACTTCTCTAATAATTTGCAAAAAGGTATAAATATCTATAAAAGCAGCTCTAAATTCTGAACGTAAATTAATCTAAACTATATACAAATGTTACCATTTAAACTAAATTAATTAAAACATACCACTTAAAACATATACCATTTAAACACATAAATGTCTGCAATGACAGGAAATGTCTTTAATAATGAATGTTTTATTCAGCTTATGTGAAAATGATTAGTAGAAATAATTTATTAATTTATGAAATCATTGGTTAACTAACATTCTTTTTTGGCAGTGTATCTTAATAAATATTGGGATTAATTCTTAATTTGGCAATTCTCTGTCAACTCTGCAATTATTATTTTGAAATAATTTTAACATTTTATATTTAAATGATATAATAAGAAACTTTTTTAACTTAGTTATACATGTAAATATATGATTTGTTTCTCCAACATAGCAGTATAGTATACATTTCTAAAGTCAAAATTTATTTTATCGTTATATTTTTTAGAAATTATTAATTTATTGCATAATTTCAGTTTAAGGAAGAGAGAAAAATAAGATAATTGACTGGAATATATTTGCTTTCTTCTGATTTTCGTACTAATCTTTCTGAAGTAAGATTTAGCAATATAAGAATTATTTCTCAATTTAAATATTATTAGCAGTTTCAAAATATGCAGAACAAAAAATATTGGTTGTTTAGCGATGAGATATTAATAATATTACAGATTTTGCAGTATTTCACATTATTCCTATAGAAGAGAATAAAAAATAGCTTTCCTTGAAATTTCAGTTAATATTAAAAAAAAAAAAAAGAAAAAAAGAAAAAACAGTTATGTGTAACAAGTCGGGAGAAACATTCGCATTTCACTTTTAATAATAAATATGTAGTTGCAAAACATAAAGCGAAAACTAAAATTAATATAATAATTAAATAGCCATAAAATCAAAAAAACTTAGATATTATTAGTTTTAATATATTTAAATGATTAATAGTAAGTTCGTTTTTATTTTAACTTGTATTTATTAAATTTAATAAAATTACAAGATATCACAGTTATTTTGATTAAAAAAGGAAATGCTTACTGAAGTGTTTTTATAAATCAAACAATTAATCAATTTAATTGGAAACTGAAGGATAATTCGGAACTATTTCGATTTTTTCACTAATAAGGATTGTAAAATTATAAGATAAATAATAATACGAAAATTGTGAAGCGCTTCATATGTAAACTCTACTATTTATTTAAACTTGATATTTCAGTATTTTAAGTTTTATTACTACGATTTAATAAAAATATTAATTAAAATTTATATCTATTTTTTAAAATAAAATACTATTCTTTTTGCAAGGAAGTTATGTCTAAAAAATTATCATTTATATTTTTCCTAAGCTTTTGAAATTTCAGTTTCATTTCTATATGAAAAATGTCTTCTAATTTCATGAAATATTCATTTGGTTCTCACTGTGCAACGTATTTGTTTTAAAATACCTTATGTTCAGGGTTAACCGACGTTTTCCTGATAATAAGAAAGAAAATTCTTGTTTTTCTACTAGATGTTGAAGCTCAAAATTTTTTTTTTAAGAATGAAAGGTCCGAGATCTCTGCCATGTATTATTCATGTTTCATGAATACTTTTAGACTCATTTATTTTTTACACACTTAATAGATGCTACTGTCGCTTCAAAAAGTTAAACATTAAATATGAAATGCACGTGGAATTCATAATTTATCGGTATAAACAAGGATGGCAATGATTTTGGAAACTGGATATGATGTCTTGCCCAACAAGTAGAATAATGTAGTTGAATTAAGTGAGAAATGAATGCATGTAAATCATTTAACTAAAAGTAAATATCTCCAGGTGAATCTCTAAAAGGAGGAAGATATCAAACTAAGTAAATATAATTTAATTTGCATACAAAATAACTTAATTTTTTTCTCAGTAATATAATTTAAGTTCAGGTTTTGACTTTGTAAGCATGTCTTTCCTTGTTACAATAACATTTCCGTTTTAATTTTTTGTTGCGTTTTTATTTATATATTCAAGTAACTTTTGTTTGAATTGAAAGTTATTACCAAATTATAGAAATTCTGAATTCAACACTTATCTTTTATTTGATATACCAGTTTGCAGAATTGTTATATAACGTAAACGTACTAAAATGTGACTTCATCAATTTTTCTTTTTAAATTAAACTTTACTCTTAGAATTCATTGGTTAGCAAAGTATTGTTTTGAAAAGCAGATACGATGATCAATGATTGTTTAGTTTTTTTAAAAATTAATTATGTAGAGACTTCGGTTAATCAGGGATTTTTCCATAATTTAAAGATAGACATATTTTAATTCTTCTATAGATCAAATATTTTATGAGTGTATGATTTTTCTCTACTTAAGAGAAAAGTTACGTTTTCCAAAGGGACTTCTTAATGACATACACAAAATTGTCGATAGTTGGAAAAAATATTTTAGCTTGTTCATGAGAAGGGAAATTCCTAATTATAATAATAATAAGTACCCTGAACAACCATTTACATATAATATTAAATTTGTTTATCAAACTATTTTTTAAATATACCAATATATAAATCGTATAAAATATTTTTACTAAATATATATTTAGATCACCATCATTTGATCTTAAATTTACAAAAGTTTTAAAATATTTTTGTGATTATCTGTTTTATTTAATCACTGCATTTGACACATTTTATAAAAAAAAAACTGCCATGTCACAAAATTAAGCAACAAATAAGCTAATAGCACTAAAAGGAATTCACACAAATAATCTAGCAGCTCTCAAAAGAAAGGCGCTTTTATATGCAAAACAGCTTTCAAAATGTTAAACACTGACAAAAGAAGGAAAATTAAAAGTTAAAGAAAAAAATATTTTGAAATCCTGATCACAAAATAGATTTTAAGTTTTTTATAAGCAGGTAATTTTTAAAATATAATAAGAGATTTCGAAACATGTCTTTGATTGAATTAAAAGAAATCCAATTAAATCTGAAAGCTGTCTAAGAATCTGAATAATAATAATTGGTGTAATTTGTATCATTCTCCATATTAAGCATTTAATCGTAAGAAATTCATGAATCGGGAAATTCGAGAATTCTTCACTGAAATTGGATTTTACATTGAATCTAAATTCTACAGATAATGAAAGAAAGAATTTTTTAAGTAACAGGAAAAAGAAAAAAAAAATTAAACATTTAATCTTTTAAATAGAAGAAAGAAATTAAAACATTTTGAAGCCGATTGGTAGAAATAAAGGACTGTAAAGTATTTTGTAGATAATAATACAATGTAAATACATTTTAAAGAGATATTCACTAACATAATTGAAACTTGTATGTTAATTCGTGTAAGTGATTTACTCTTTGTTACTAGAGAAGTGAAATTGGTGGAAAAAATAGACATAAATCTTAGTATAGCTAAATTGATTGGAGGGGTCATCTGATTCATGCATTATTAGAAGTAATAATTTAATGCCTCAGATTTTTAATTACTCTAGATTTTCTTCAGGTATTATTCCATGTTGTGCTTGTGAAAGCAGTTATTGTGCTTGTAAAAAGTATAATTATTCTGCTACAAATATAGCTGCAGGAAAATCACCAAACTGGTAGTTATAAGAATTGTCTCAGAAGAAAGAAAAATTACAAAGACTTGTACTATGCGCACAGGAAAATTCCATTTCATTATTTTAACATGTTTAACGTCTACATAATTGTTTAATAGTGATGTTGAACATCTACATAAGTGTTTTACATGTTATAAAACACTTATGACTACATTATTTTCACATGTTGAATGTCTACATAGGTGTTTAATAGTGATGTTGAACATCTACATAAGTGTTTAAAAGTGGATTATAAGTGAACATCTACATAAGTGTCTAAATAACAATTACAACTCTCAGTGAGCTTTATACTAACTGATAGAGTTCACGTTATAGTGCATAAATGTTTTTTTTTTATGTTCCATGAGTAATGCTACTTCAGATAACAAGACGCCGTCATCACAAAATTCATCTATAAGCACTATTATTCCGTTCCTAATTACGACTCATCTAAAAGCAATTTTAGATGTCATTTGTCATCTTAGTAATATTTTCTGTACCAAAGCTTTATTATTCCAATTTTTATGAAATCCTCAAAAGAAAGTATGTTACTTTATTCCGTTCTCTTAGCAACTTCATTTCTTATGATACCATGGCCATCTGAAATTTTTTTTACTAATCCATTTTGCTTACTGGTATTTCCTTTACTATTCGTTTCTTATTTAATGTATTCTCAAATATCATTGAGAGTTTATCTTACTACACATCATTGAAATGTTATCAAGCAGTGCATTTAATATAAGAGCAGAAAATGGACTTTCAGGAACCAAGATCACGGATTTCGAGGAAACAGTCTCGTTCCGGAAATCAGCTCGCCATTACTTCAGACAAATTTCCTGTGATTTTTTATAGTTCTTTGACAAAAAAATGACAATATTCAAGAAGCTGAGCAAATGTTTGGTCAAAAATAAACATCATGTAATGATGCTCACAGGAAAATTCCATTTCATTATTTTCACATGTTTTACTGATGTCCCGTTTCAGTTTCAATTTCATTATTTTAATAAAGTTATTCCATTTTCTCTTAGTTTCATATTTAATAAGTCTAACAATTACAGAAAAACTAGAAAAGCTTTTCAAAGCGTCATCAGCAATCTAATTGAGTGCGAAAATAGTTGATATTTATTTATTAGTTCCTCAATATCTACATTTCTTATTATTTTGGGGGAATTTACTACATTCTTCTAAGACCCTGTTTTTTCTTGTATGATTCCTAAGTCATTTTCTCTCCCATAATCATTAATCACTGATGAATCAAGGGATTTAAACAATTTATATGTTGACAAATGAAGTTGTCTGTAGTGCCAATAAAAAATGCGAATTTCAAGTTAGTATATAAAATTGCAAGCGCTTATTAAAAGCCATCTTATGATTCACGTTTTCATTAAAAATACATTGTTAAATATTTATATGACTTTGATAAAAAAAAGTATATTGCATTTAAAAGACTGCTAGGCAAATCAGTTTCTAAAACTAAATTCCTAGTCATAGGGAAAATATTTGAAAGATCCAAACAAAATGATTGACAAATAGGATATCCAAGTACAAATGTTTATTTGTGAAGATGTTTCATTATCAATAAGGTATTGATTAATTTAATAAACTCAATTTATATAATGGATGATTAATCTTACTGCATTACTTCCTGTATTGCTACTGATTCATTGTTCCTTTTATATGTTTTTGCCAAGTGTCAGTATTTCTTGGAATAAAATTAACCTTACTGTCTGCAATGATATAAAGCAATACTAATGCTTCCAATTCCTTGGAAATCCAATTGTGTACTATCTTGTTCATTGTCATTTTAAGTAGCACTATGAGAGTTTAACAGTACAAATCTTCTTACCTCATATATCATGATTATATGGAATAGTTAACCACAGCACCAAATACTTAGCCAGGAAATTTGCAAAAATTAAACAAACTTTCACTGCTTCAAAAGTGCGATATTTTTCGTCTACAATCTAGCTTAAGATATATCATGTCATTTCCATGTAAACGTGAATTTAAACGCTGTTATTAAGTTTCACACTACCTCACGAATGTATGATTACATTAAATTAAATAATTTTGTTCTTGTCCATTTTAGACTGGCTGGATTTATTTTAATTTAAAATGCAATCTTGATAACATTAAGCACTGTAATTAAAAATGGGGAAGTTTTGATAACTATTTCTTACATCGCTTCTCGCCTTTTTATTAAATAAACATTGAAGATAATACATTTCCCTTTATTTCATTTATTTAGTTTCTATATTTGTAGAAATATAGGCAATTCAAAAACTCTTTACAGGATAATTTCTGCACATTCTTAAAAATTTAATCAACAGCAAAGATTGTTTTGTCCTATCATAGTTAGGTTTAAACATAATTTGAATGAAATATCAGGATATTTATAAACGAATGAAATATCAAGGGTTATATATATATTAAAAACAATTCGTGTGTTTTAAAAGTCAGCTGTTATTTTCAAAAAATCAGAATTTCATAAAATTATTTTCTTCAAAACTGTAGAATTTTCCCCATAATTCTATAAAATTACATTCTTTTCATTCAATTTGTTTCCAGACTCATATGTTTTCTATTTCTATTCGATTTTTAAAAAAATTCATGAGTTAAGCTTAATTTTCTTTGAGGTGCTTATTTTAAAATGATTTGATGATAGTTCTTAAGAGCAATTCAGATACTGTGTATCTATTTTAAAAAAATAAAAGAATATATAGCTAAGTACAACACATAACCATTTATAGACGACGAGCAGGCTCCACCCATTAAAATATATTCTAAGACTAGTACGCAGAAATTAAGTGTTACATTAAAAAATTAATACTTATAATAATAAAACATTTCTTAATCCTTATATCTCAGAGTAAATAGTATTTTATTTTTAAAAGTAGAGAAAAAGAATTATTAAATGCATTCCACAGTAACATTAACGTTGTTACATTTGAAGCATTGTTTATTTTTTTCACAAATTCAAACAGTAAAATCATTTTAAAAAAAAAAGGAATAGCAGAATTTTCTATTCCTGTTTTAGTTATAACTGTTATATTTCTGTTTTATTATTCTTTGAGGTAATTGCATTAACATAATATGTATTTAAAATGTTATATATTTATTACATTAAAACGAAAATTTAAAAATAGCAGCTATAAACATAAAAATTATAAGGAAATTATTCAGAAGATATAATTCCATTTCTGAAAGTTTTTCTGTATGTAAATATTTTATTTATATTACTATACTCATAACCATTTATCGAATATTTTACAAATTTTTAATGAGGAAGAATAAAATAACTATTGACATCTGAATATATTTCTAAAGCTAAATTTAACGACAAAAATGTTTATCATATTTATACCATGATAATTTTTCTACAAATTATTATGAACACGAAATTAGAGCTCATCACATAAATTGCACAGTTTTCACAAATTTCACAAAAACAAATCATTTTTGATAGAATATTTTGTTAATTGCTTTATCTCTTTATATATCTAACATAATTGCATTAATAATAGGATATTAAACTCATTCTAGAATTTATAAATAGGCAAACAATGTTTTTCATGCATAAAAATTTAAATTACTAACCACTAAAAATGGAACTTTCTGATGTTGTTTTCAGTTATTGAATTTTGAAGACTAAAATAGATTATCAACCAAGTTTATGTTAATTATGTAATAGAAGAAATTTGTTATTGAATTCTTATAGCTTAAAAATTAAATTATGGAAAAATGTTCACAGAATCAAACATAAGTATTATAAGGAAATATTTCACTATTTTATTCCAAGTTTTTTATTCTTTTCCATTAAAATGGTTCATTATTTAAAAATAATTGAAAATACGTCGGTATATTAGTTTTTGTTATTCCACTAAGTAAACATATTACAATCTTTCAGAGTACTTTATTAACGGAAAAAATAAACGCTGATAAAATTTTCAGTATTAGAAATGTGAAATTGTCATTAAAAAAAATCATACAAAAGAAATAAGTTTTTTTTATTTAGAATAAAATTTTTTTTAGTCAAACACTTCTAAAAAAGTAACATCTTATAAAATGATTCATTACATTATAAAAACAATCAAGTTTTTTACACTATGTGTTTAGTTCGTAACCAATGATCTTGTTACTTCATAAAATCAAATAAATTATATATAATTAATATAAAAGCACAGGACAATATGTGTATATAATTGAGCATTTTTAAGCATTTATTTTAGGAAATATTCCCTTGAAACCCTCAAAAAAGGAGCGATGAATTACATCTGATACGCAATGGTCTGCGTCACCGGAAAGAGGTTGGCATAGAAATATTTAGACAAAACGCGTCTGCGTGCACTAAATCATCCATCTTATATTTTGATCAAGACTCTCCCTCATCTTGTGTGTGATTTTTTTTGTACTCTGAAAACAAAATATCAGACTCAAACGCATCATATTTCAATATGAAAAAGATATATAAAAGAAAACAATATTATTTATTCGGAATGATGAATGTGGAAGTATTTTGAATTATTTTTCTACGTATGTATACCTCTTGATATATTGATAACAAATGACCCTATTTTGATAAGATACGTGTTACTATGATATTACTCTCTTTAGCATTATGATATTTTCCATTTTTCCCCTCTAAATGTATAGTTAACTTAATGCTGTTTATAACTGTATTTTGAATTATATCAAAATGTATATTAAATATAATAGTTTAACATGCAAGTTAACCTTCAATTAATGAAATTAATTTTAGATTATGAAAATAAATTATTTTTTATTCTTTCCAAAATAGTTATTCATATTGTTAACCATTTTTTACACTCTTAAATGAATACATTAATAATAACCTTAAGTGTGTGTACACATAACCTCTTTTAGGAAATCATCTTCAAAAAATTTAAAAACTTTTACAGAATAATTTTGTAATAATAAAACATATGACAAGGCTATCATTGAAACAGAAAGCCATATAAAGCAAAAAAAGGTTAAATTTCAATTAAAAACAAAGATCTTGTTAAAGCAAAGGAACACTATACAAGCAAATTACAATTCATAAATTTAAAGTAGTAATAGAAGATAAAATCTCTTGAAGAGAGAATCTATTTCATCTAGTAACTAAAAATGTTTATATAGACGGGAATTCCCAACTAACTTTACTGTATAAAAACGAAGTATCAGGATGATTTTCTGAAACGAATATTTAGTCAACAAAACTATTAATCTTTTTGCGGTGACATTATTAATTTTGTTGTAATTAAGGTTTATTATTGAATTAATATTTCTTATCAACTTCTCTATAATATATATATATATATATATATATATATATCCATATACTTATGATACTTGGTCAAATTCATTATTTTAAGTGATTTCCTTTAACAATTTATGTTATGCATTAAGTTTTAATAATTATCATATTATTTTAAGACGATAGAAACGCTTTACTTTTAATTGTATTTATACATTTTGTACATTTTATTCACGATTTCATAATACTTTTCAGAAGCATTTTAAATTTCTAGCTGCATTTCTTTGGTTGAGAAGCATTTAATTTAAGGGAGTTTTTCAATTTTTTATACACTATTTTTTGTATAATAAAATAAATGTTAGTTTTATATTCAGCACACACACAAATATATATATATATATATATATATATATTGCTCATAATAATAATTACTAAGACATTCTGGACCATGATTAGAGTTGAATTCACAAAAAGTTAAAATATAAACCAATAACTTAACTATTCTGTTATCAACTCGGTTATGTAGAATTTGAAATTATCACACTCTTTATGATTGTAAAATGAATAAATAATCGATAATAAAGGTGAAATAAAACAAAAAAGATCTACCAATGACAAAATGCATAAGGAAATTAATCAAACAATCATCAAAAACTTTTTTAAACAATAATAAAAACAGACTTATAAAACTTAGCTAGAACACTTATTTAAGTGTGGCAGAAAATGTTTTATGATTTATCTATAAAAATATCTCTAAATAAGGCATTATTAAAACATATAAAATCCAAGGTATATATTGTTAGCTTTAGAGCAAGTACATTATTGTTTGTAATATAGAATATAATATTTATATACTTTCAAGAAACCATACTCTTTTTAGTTCTAGAAAAAATGATTACAAATTAACTAATATAATTATGCTAAATTTATGGTCTTGTTCTTGATATGCTCTTGTTCTCATACTAAATTTATTATGATCTTGTTCAGTCAAGATTCAATATATTTTGACTGAGCAAGATCATAGTTTTTTTATAATACGATATGTATATATATAACCTGGTTGCTTGTATAATATTTATGATAATTATTTTAAATTATTTTGTCAAAGAAATTTATAATTGAATCACATTAAAGGCAAATCTTCAAATTATTTAATCAATAAATTACAATCCTATGTTGTCATTTCTAGCGTGCTTTCGAACATAAAATTATAATTACGGAGAACAATACAATAAAAAATGTTCATTTAAATGGAAGGAATATTTTCTATGCTTTTGTCGGTTTGAATATAGTTTAATAAAAAAGAATAATCTAAGTAAAATTTTTTAAAATGCTTTATTTTGTTTCGTGAGTAAATAATTTAGGTAGTCACAGTAAAGTAACTAATTAAAAGTTGCAGTGTATCCAAACGTATAATATATTTATTCTAACTTATAAGAATTTTTCATTAAAAATATTTCTGAAACTGAAATTTCAGGTTTTTTATTTACAAGATTTAAGAGGAATGAAATTTTATGAATCCTCTGTTATTTTTTTACAAAAAGCCAATATAATTTTACTATTTTATGTATTTACAAAAATGAAATTAATAAATGAGTAATATGAAGTAAAATAATCAAAGTGATCATTGATAAAAAAGTTCATATCATATTATATTACATTTACCTCAGCATTTAATAAGGGTTTTCTAAGTGTGTGAAATAAATAAATATTTTTTGATGACTTTTTTTTTATTTTTATTTTTTTTATTTTTATAATCAGGAAATTACATAGTCTGGCATTGGTAATTTGCTGTTTTTGGTTGGTTTTAATGCAATTCAATACACACACACAAATATGTATATATATATATATAATATTAAAATAATTATCCTAAAATTAATTATCATTTTCCGTTTTAAAAACAATGGATTCCAGAAAATCCAAGGTAATTTAAATGTTAAAAATTCGGAAACAAGATTTTCATATCAGTCATAAAATTTTGTGACATTTTTGGTAATTTGCTAAAAATATAATACTGTAATATGTATTAAAAATTATTATTGTAATCTATAAAAAACTTACATTAAATAAAAGAAATTTAAATTATCAATCTTTTTCCGTCTTATAATTACGCATTTGTGAGTGACAGTTTAAATTTTAATGCAAATAATGAATCATCAATGGGTGAAAGTTATTTCACTGTTTTCTCATATAAGTTCCTTGTTTCAGTTTATTCGTGATTTTTTTTAAATAGTGCATAGGAAATTCATTTATATAAGATTTTCTCCATTACCAATGAGTGATTTATCTCAATTCTTCATGATTGTGTAATTTATATAACATTACACTGTTTCTGTTTCAAACATTCCATGCAACACAGAATTTTCATTTATTTTCACTATACTATTCTTCTTGTTCTAACATTCTAATATTTTCAAAGTGAGAACTGCAAAATATGTATGAATATGAAACATCAACTATGAATTAATTTGTATCTATTGAGAAAATGATATATTTTTAAGTTTTTTTCTACTATTTTGTGACCATTTTACCAAATTAAATTTATTGATTTGATTTTTACTATATAATTAATTTATGAATATGAACTAAATCTCTTTACAGAAGTAACGTTTTTCCTCCATTATTTGCACTTAAGTATTAAAGTAATTTATTAATTTTTGTGCCATGAAAAATTAATAACAATGTTTCTTGCAAAAATTTAATTAACTTTTATTTATTTAAATAGTTCATAATTTTAAGCAGAAATTGGAATAAACAATTACATATTTATAAAAAATTTAGAAGAATATATGATAATAGAATTTCTAATTTTTCCATTCAAAAACATTAGACTTGTTTGATATGAAAGGGGAAACACATCTTGAGATATAAAATAAGATTAATGAGCATTAAATATGAAATTTGTAATGCACCTTTTATATCCATCTTAATAATCTAGATATTACAAAAATTGTATAACTGACATAATAGATCACAATTTCTTAGTATCATATCTGAATCTAACAATACCTATCGTTTCTTAAATATAATCATTCTAAATATTTTGTTACCTTATTAATGGAAATTTTTCAAATTTTTGGCACACACTTTGTGAATAAGTCGGATAGATTAACTAGTGGCAGTATCTTATTCTGCAGAAATAATTTATATACATGCATACACACACAGACACATTATATATATATATATGTGTGTGTGTGTGTAGTATAAATTTTGAATTTAATCGAAATTAAACTTTGCAAAACAAAAGTATTTAAAATCTAATAGATAATCCGAACGCTTCATTAGATCAGTTTAACTTTTCATATATTAAATAAACTTGAAATACCCACGTTTTCTAAAACATTATAAATGTTCATGTAAATTTGCAAGTGAAAATGTAAATTATTTACAAATGAACTGCGTTCAGAGATATTTTGAAAATATTTTGCGGAGAATATTATTGTTTTTCTCAGTAACTCTTTAGAACCACTTAAACGTTTTTCATCTTTTACGTTGCGATTAAATTTGTATAAAACAAAAATTATAATAAATAAACAATAAAAATATCCCTTTTATGTCAGTAATTGGGGATTAAGCCTTCCCTAGTAAGTTTTTTTAATTGAAAACTGCACAAAATGTAGTTCTGAAGACTATGCTAAGAATATGGTGTGCTGCTACTTTCAAGATGTATAATAAGTTTATTTCACAAATTTTTTACATTTCTAGGCGAAGAGATTAATAGCACTAAGATATTTTCATGAAATCAGTAATACCAAAATAGAACAAACAGAGATGGATATTTGTTTTAATAACAATAATAATAATAATAATAATAAAAAATAGAAATACTGATTTTTTGTTCCAAAGAAACACGATGAATGTCGAGTGTTATTGTGATACTAAAATCCAAGATTCGCAGAATGGACTTTCAGGAACTTTGGCATTTATTTATTTCAGGTAAAATAATGTGTTAAGTGTGTAGAATCAACGATGGGAGATATACTATTCATTTATTACACTACTAGAGAATACATTTAGAGTTTTAGAAATCAATTATATATAAATTTCATTTATCATGAAATTGTGTTTGTTAAAAAAAATACCGTAATAAATTTAAATAAATAAAGTAGCTATTTGAACCTGCTTTTATGATACCATTGTGAATTTATTTTAAAATATACATCGAATACACATCATTTTTGTATTAAAAGCATTTTTTTGCTAATTTTGTTATAAAATAATGTAAAAGCTATTATAATAGGCATGGTACTTTTTTATAGTTAATCAATTGTATAATTAAAACTAATGTACAAATTTTCAATATCTTATATAACATTTTTTGTCATTTCTCTTCTAAAAAGTTAATTTTTCTCAGAAATATTATTTAGATAAGCAGCTTAAACAAAGAAAATTAGTAATGCTTGCACACCAACTCATTAACTTTCTATATTGTATAATTTTTCAGCTCTTAATAAAATAAAATTGTCATGTTATTGGTAAACATTAAAAATTTAACTTTAAGATATTTATTTTAAAACGTAGTTTTTTATCCTATATTCAATATTTAAATACTTATTTTTAAAAAAATATATTTTTTTCATTTAAAAAAAAGGAGAGGCAAATGTTTTTTGCTGACAATGAAAAATATTTGCCTTTTGTTGTGCAAAAAATTAATTAAAATATTTCAGATGGGTATTACAACAATTTTAATCCTATTAAGAATTAGTTTAATGTTTTCTTTATACCTTGATATTTAAAAATTAAGAGTATTTATCTTTTTCATAAAGCACTGGAAATCATTTCGTTTCAACATTTTTAATAATTTAAGAACTTCTTGAACTTCGAATATTAGATATCTCTAATATTTTATCTCAAATTTTAAATGAAATAAAGTAAAACAGATTCAAAGCAAATTTAAATTTTATTGAATTTAACCTGTTAGATACAGAAATCACGAAACTTACAAAAATAGCAACTTATTCTAGGGAAAACGCTATTAATAATTCTTTATAGATGTGTTACATCCATGTTGATATGAAATATTATATCAATGAAAGTATACTGATGTGCGAGAAAAAGTTTATAATAAAGCTAGGATAAATATTTTTTCTTTTGCATGAGAAAAATTGAACTGAAGTAATTACGGTTGCCTTTAGGAGAAACATCGGAAAAGAGAGCGAGGAGTGTATGATAGTTGTTAGATGAAAAATGATAAAATTCAACCCATTGCGGCAATCACAAAAATGAAAGAACGTAGCAGGAACGAGCAGATAAATTTACTTATGGGAAAATCGCACTTGGCATCTGTCCACACTTATTATTTTCAGAAAGTGCTTTTGCCACAGTGTGTACTCTTGTGGCATTTTGTAAGGAAGTCTTGTATCACTCCATGATCGTAAAAAATTTATGGTCTTTTTTACAGTTTAAAACAGTTACATATCTGAATGCTTGTATGAAACTCCAGATAATTTCAAAATTTTCAAACTTTATAAGAGAAGCTTTCTTCGGCAAACAAAGTAAAGTATTTTTTTCAGACATTCAAGTTAGAAAATATCCTACTGTGAAGACATAATTATCTCTAAGTTAAATCTTAAAGGCTTTATGTGTGATTATATTTTCCCTTAGTTTTGTTAATAAAAACTATTTCAGGATGTTAATTTATTAGAAAAATCTGATATTAAAATAATCTTTTTTGACTTAATAATTTTAAGTAATGAGTTAAAATTAAAATTTAAATATTTTCAAAAGACAGATTTTGTTTAAATTCAAAGGAGTGTAAGACATTGTAGTCATGTTTTGTATAATAAAGCGATAGTTTATTCTTTTATTTCTGTAATTATTAAAATAATCTGAATTTTTATCAAGTTTTATTCTGGTGTTTTCTTTTATGATACTTGAAATTTTAATTTAAATTATATGGTATCTTTCTAATCTATTTCTTTTCATTTATTGATTAAATCCCACAAAATCTAGAATTAAAGACTTAAGGTCTAAACATTAAATTTCAGTTTGCTGCGTATGAGTTAGAAGGTTTTTCAGACTGGAAAGTTATTTTTCATTAAGGGATTACTTATTAAATAAAATTCCAATCTGAAGATTGAGTTTTCGAAGATAGTAATTAATACGATAAAGATATAAAATCTATCGATTGAAAAATTAAATTTGAAACATGTTTCTTTGATAACTTTATGGGCAAAATGAATGTAAATTTTAGATTAATAATAAATGTATATAGATTGAAATATTATACAATTTACCAGTTAAACAAGAAAGTTCTTCCCGTTTTTAATGGCCCTAAAGAAAATTACGCTCAGAAAGTATAGATTACTGTTAATCCTCGAATGAATCATCATTGGCATACAGTACTTCTGGCGACGTGTCACCTGTTGTATAATCTTCTTGAGGTAAAACTCAGGGATTTTGGACGCAAAGAAATCAGTGAATGCGTGATACAAATCTGATTTATTGGTAAAGGAATTTTCGTAAAAATTATTGGATAAGACCTCAATTTATTGGCTAAGAACATTACACCCTTGAAACTAAGGAGTACCGGCTCCTTCTGTTGCAACGTCTGTTACACACGTTCCAATTTCTGAGAATACATGTCCAAAGTAACCGCTTGGTCCGTTTGTAACTGGTCATTGTAAACCACTTGCCAACTAGTTCACCAAACACAATGCATAATCTTTCACGGGAGCATAAGTGGACTTGCGCTGTGCGGGACAGTATCCTGTAGGAATAACAAATGTTTGGAACACTTGAGAGTACAATACAAGATCCATTTTTCATCACATATCAGCGATTGATTGAATATGGATGTGCTACGGTGACGAGAATGCAATGATAAATAGGCTGGCATTCGTTGTTGCTTATGTACTTCCAACTGCATCTGGAGAACCCACTTGTTCAGCCTGTATGTCTTAATAGGTGCAGATGAGATCCAACTGTTTCGCCGGCAAAGTTAAAATGTCTGGGGAGTTTGCCACTCGTTTGACTACTGTTCTCCTCAATGACCACCTACAAGGCTTCGTAGTCCATTGCATGTGATCGTCCACTGCAAGCTTTACCACAGAGGGAAAATCACCCAACATGAATTTGTAAAACCAATGTCTTTCCTTACGTTTCTGCATTGAACTGTCCTCAAATGCCTGACGTATTCGGCAACTTGATGCAGCTGCTGGTAAGTCCACTTTGAACAGTTCAACGTCTTAAAGCAAACAGCACTGAGCCAGCTCATCTGACGCTTTCATTTCTCTTCACTACTGTACGAGTTTTGATTTATGAATGTGCGTGGTAGACCTGCTTTTATAACGACTGATACTTGCACTCTTGATTTGCCGGTGTCTCTGCTACGTCATAACCTAATTTGCATTCTTATTTGCACTTCATTCAATGGCAACACAAAAACTGCAAGAAATCTCTTGTTTATCATTTTGAAATAACATTAACTATATATTCCAAAGCAAAATGATAAAAGGATCATCTTTAAATATTCTTAGCTAAAACCATGTTTGATAAATTGAAGAGCAGATGATTTTGACATTATACATATTATTGTTAACCATAATTCTAAAGAATACACATTTTGTTAAATTTTCATCATTTTTAATTAAAATTGTATTTTTTAAAATTTAGTATAGGCGATAAAAAAAAGTATTTAATTTTACTATATTAAACATACAATACTGATACAAGTGCATTTATGCATAAAGAAAAAAATGTAAAATCAAATTCCTATGAAGTTTACAATTCATTTTTATTTTTTAAAAATGTATTACAAAGATAGTGTTTTCAACATTTCGCAAAATATTAGGTAAGACGTTCACTTTTATATTATTTCTTATTTACAAAATTAAATATAAAGTATAGAAATTTCGAAAAATATGGTGAAAATTTAATTAAATGTTTGTTATTAATATTATTTCAAAAATAATCTTTTTATTCATATAAATTTAGAAGAAAATTTTCATTTCAAAAGATATGTATGTTAATTTAATTTTATAAAGAATAATTTTTTGTCGTTGAACTAATACCGTTTGTTTAATATTATTTTCATTTCTTATGTTGAAATTTCCATGATACGCCTTATAATTTTCATTATTATTAATATTGTATGAATAATATCAAATTTATGAATTGTGTTTTATTTTTAGTGATTTTTTAATAATTTTGACCTTATGTACATTAAGTTTGAAAATTTAATATAGTTCATTTGAGAAATCCTTCTAACTATTCAATGTTTCATCTTAAAATTCATCACAGTTTACGTTCACATAGAAAAACTTACAATAATAGGCGCATTAATGACTCATATGCATCTATAATTGAAAGTTTTTCTAAATAAATTATGAATTAAAATTTTTTAGATACAATATACATTTAAAAAAAAATTCAGAAAAATGAAAACAAGAATAAGTAATTGAATATTTTTATAATTTGAGTATTATTTTGTTTTTCATTATTCTTGAATTTCCATGCTTCTTCACTTTACATAACAATTATTTTACATCTAAATTTTTATCATAAACTATACAAGTACATTGCATTGGTATAAAAAGAAAAGATGAAATTAAGTTTGAAGCATAGTCAAAAGTTTTTTCACCACATTCAAATTAAAAAGTTGTATTTGCTTATCTTTTAAATACATTGATTTCGCATTTTCGAAAATACATTTATTTTTTGATCACTGTAAGGGAATTTTGAAATGAATTCAATAATTATAAACATATAAAGTAATATATATAATTATAATTTATGGAGATTAAATATCAACTATTGTTATCTAAATATCGAGTACGTAGTGAAATAAAGTTATAACTTTATTTCAGTATTTTATTGAACTGAATTTTATATTTTTTGAACAAAAAATAGTTTGATTTATTGCAATTTTATTGAACAAAAGATATTAATGAATATTGATATAAAGATATTATTCCGTATGACTTATCGCAAAATATTTTTCAGAAAATCATACATAAATAAAAAAATAACCCATGTATAATTGGTCTTAATATAAATATTATTGTATTTTAATATAAATAATTTGTTTAACTCAAATGTGAATCGTTTCCAGAAAGGTGATATTTTCTTGTCAAATAATTTACAACTGAAATTGTTTTCTTTTTGTCTAGTTAAATTTTCAAATTTATATTTTTAATGTAAAAATTAGGATTTTTATAATTTTAATTCGTCTTTCTGTTACATTATCCTTAAAAACGCCAAGGTACTCAAACATCATATTTACATACAAAGGTTTACATAAAATATTTCAAAACTGTTTAAGAGTTTCTTGTGCGTAAATTAGTTATTAGTTTTTGAATTGATAGCATATTATATTCAGTCCTGATTATCACCTAAAGAAGAAAGCGTTATTTATCCAGAAAATCACAATGTATGTGTCAAATAAAAAAATGGAAACTAAAAAACTCTTTCAATAACAATGAGATATCTAATAGTTTCCTTTACCAAAAATCAATAATAATAATGCGTTGTTGTGATTTACGTTAAAACTCATGGTTATCAATATGTCTTTACACTGATTGCATGAAAACAATTAATTCATGATTTTTGAAAATTTGTGAATGAAAGATATTTTTTAAAATGGTTTGATTTGAATTAAGATTTTTGGTGTCAGAAAACATGCGTATAAGCTATTTAGTCAATCTATATACCTGTCAATTTAATTTGAGTATTAGGTGTTGATATTAACATTTATCAGTAATTATGAAATGAATTTCTATGTTAAATTACGGATACCTGATGAGGGATTGTAATCCATTTAACACAGTAATAATTAGTTTATATTGTAGTTACGTTATATTTTAAATCAAAATGCCAGCATTGAATTAATGATCACTTAAAATTAATATACAGCTTCTTTTAGCTTTAAGATTTAAATTGATTATTAGTTTATTCGTGAGAACAAAACATTGTTAAAAAAAAGAGTGAAATATTTTCTAAAAAGTTTAATTTTTATCCTTTTAACAATTCAAAAGCAATCAATGTATAGTAACAAAAAATATAATAAGTTTTATCAAGTACGACTACTACTATTTAAATTAGTTCATATAAGAAATTTGAATCAACAAACAATAATAAAGTGAAAATCGATGAGTAATGTTAACAATTTACTTATACTCAAAGCTAAATAAATTCAATCTGAATGTTCTCAATGAGATCAAAAGTGAATGGAAACACTTCTGGATTGAACAGGTGTTGAACCTGTTTTTTTTTTTTTTAACTTTATGACCTTCATAGCAATTTATTATTTTCAAAATTATCTTTGATAATTAAAAAAAAACTTCATGTCAAGATGATATCCTCTATTTTCAATGTATTAATTATCATTTAATTTAAAATATCATCATTAGTAAGATTGTTAGATATCATTTTATGAAATTATTTTTTAGCAAATAGCATATGTTATATTCGGCATATTAGCCATGCATTATATTATATATCTGGTGAGAAGTTATCTTCAGTTAGGAAATATTTATTAGAAAACAATTTTGACTTGATTTAATATTTTAAACGTTTTCATTAAATATTTTATTACGCATTCAATTCGACCAAACAGAAATTTAATTATTTCAACTTACGTGCAGGATCTTTAATTGTTTATATAGACATAAAATATATTTGGAACTTTTCATCATTGATTTCATTGAAGGGATTAAAAATACGAAGGTTTATGAATATCCTACTTTGTGACCTAATAAATTAACGTTCTTATTTTTTAATTATTATCTTATTAAGATGGTTTATATAATTGCTTTCATATTTCCGGTAACATTAAATTGGTTATGGAATACCTCATTTTAGTATAAGAATTGGAAATACTTTTCCAGGATCTATGTATGCATCAGGTTTTATGTTTCTGTTTGTTTCACCTTATTTTCGATAACTTAAAATATCTTCTTACTTAAATGCAGGAAGGCAATTTACAAATATGTTTTATATCGATGTTTACTTTTGGTTGATGAAGTAATTGAATAAAATAATTAAATTTTGATTTATATTTTAATACACTATTAATAGATTTTATATCAAAATGAGACTTTGTCCATATTACTTTCGCTGATTTTATTTCATAAAGATATAAAATATTCTGTGTTTAAATATTTTAATTTGTGAATTCAAAACATAGTTTTAAAATAAATTCGAACTTAGCATATTTATAACTTATACTATAAATGCTTAAAATGTACACTATATATACAATTTTTTAAAAGTTTGGGTAGTTACTATTAACAAGTATCAAAACTGAATAAAAATGTTTTTTTTTAAAATATTACGATATCATTTCAACACTTTTTGCAAAATTCCATGTATGCTCCTAATGACAAACTTGTATATCAGTTAAAAATATTATCTCAATCAAAATATTAAAATCTATTATCATATCCGTATTAAATTATAATGAAATACCCCGTAACTAAAATAATGGGTTGAAACGAAAAATTATATTTATATATATAAAATATATATATATATATATATATATATATATATATATATATATATATATATATATATATATATATATATATATATATATATATATATATATATATATATATATATATATATATATATATATATATATATATATATATATATATATATATACGTGATTGTACATTTAAAACCCGTTGAAGGAAAGAGCATGCTATAAAAGTGTTCAGTCATCAATTCATGTTTTTAATTAATTAAAACAATGTTTTTGAAGATGTGAGTTACTATTTTCTTAAAAATAATGTACAATTTTATATATAAATATATTAATTATGGTATAACAACACATAAATGTAAAACAATTAACATAATTTAAAAATAGCATAATTAGCTATCATTTTCTCTCAAAATATTGCTTGCAGCCTTACAATATTTTATTCAAGTAATATTTAAATTAAATAATACAAATTGTGTCAAAAGAAAAGCAGTACAAATCTGAAAATTTATGTGCAAAAACAACGTGTTTACGTATGTGGTAACTATTCAGCACTGGTGTAAACAATTTGCTAAGCTTATTTAAAACTAAAGCCACTTCGTACGTAATTGGAATAAAATGTTATTGTATTGTTTTGAAGAGCCTATTTGGACAGAATCCTTTCAATGGTGCATCCAAATGCAGAATTCTATAAATGCTGTAAGCCGATTTTCTAATACAATTAGTAAAGCGCGTTGAAATTGTCATTCAAGATTGCTTACATTCAACGATAGACACACATGTTAGCTTTATCTAATTCAATGAATACTCGATGGCAAACAAATCTCGAAAGTGTTGGAACATGACATGTAATTAAATGATTGTATTGTTAATTAATAATTAAGAGTTATATTTCAAAAATATTTTTAAATTAATTTTTTTACAAAAATATAGTTATTCTACACATAGAAAGCATTTTCCTGTAAATTATGCAACGTAACATTTATTAATAATTATTTTTTGTTCCTAATGCATTTTGGTTTTCCCTCATTTTTACATATATTTATCCTTATATATCATATAATACTTCAACGATTTTAATCATTTTTAGCTGATTCGTCTTGTGTAATCAAACTATATGCATTCTTACCATATAAAATCCAAAGCAAGTGTAAATATGTAAAGTTTAAAAAAATGGCAAAATTTACATTTAATTTTACTGGTGGGAAATTTCTATTTCGATAAAAAGTTTTAAATGGCATAATAATATTTATGGCTGTCATCAGGTCTGTTTTAAAGGATTTTAAAATAAAAGAAAGGAAAAAGAGAACAATAAATTTGATAAACGGATACTAAGAATTGTTTGGAACATATTTTAGTGTATTAACAAAAAATAAAACTCTATTTAAAATACAGAATCCTTAAATTATTAAACAAATTGCATAAAAACTTTCATACATAATATGCTATGTAAAGTACAATAGTAACCTGATTTGTCACAATTTATTTTAACGAATGAAATTATTTTCAAATTATATATTTGTAAAGGATAATAGAAAATATAATTTGATGTAATTCAAAATTACATCAAGAACTTTTTGTGTAATTTTATTTACATTAAATAGATAAATTAAAGAAAACATAATTAAATTTACATACAGTTAACATTAAAAGATTTTTAAAATATTTGTTAATCAAATTATTGAATTTAGTTTATTAAATCTAATTTATTATTGACTTTCAGAATATTTTTGAATATTAATTTTACATAAGATTAAAAAAAACAGATTTCGAAATGCATAACATTAAAAATAAATATGATTGTAATTATTTTATATTTAATATTTAAATATATCAATCTTTCATAATCTTACATGCAAATATGTTGACAATTTTGATTTTAATGTTTGACTTAAATATTTGCTATTC
This sequence comes from Latrodectus elegans, assembly GCA_030067965.1. Taxonomy (NCBI): domain Eukaryota; kingdom Metazoa; phylum Arthropoda; class Arachnida; order Araneae; family Theridiidae; genus Latrodectus; species Latrodectus elegans. Next base: position 57,110,919 of record CM057809.1, on the reverse strand, counting down.
TTCCGTAACTACATTTTTAATATATGATAAATTTAAGATGTAAGTATTATTATGGAACAAAAAATGCTTACAAGTTCTATATTTGAGAGAACAAATTCAATAAAAACAGCAGAAATATTAAATAATAGGAAACTGTTTTCCCAATTTACCAAGTAATCGATTTTACCAAAATCCACGACAGAAAAAGCCTTAACAGTGTAATAGTTTACCGAATACAGAGATATACTTTCAGAAGCAGTTTCGGGAACAGCATAGAAATTGTTTTTGTCAACAGAAACATTACCAAAAGTAAATATGCAGATATTATTTTTTAAGATTTTGTTTATCATAGCATGTTTTGTGTTGAATGTTTGAAGTAAATAACTAATGTATGAGAGTAAAACAGACATTTCATCATAAAAATGCATAAAAATTTGATTAATATATACGTAATTGTTTCATACATTAAGTTATTGTCTTATGAAAAAGTTTTACTTGAATTTAGAATGAAATTTTTGATTTAGTTTTATTTGAAGAAAAAGTTGCTTATCTTAATTCGATTATTAATGAGAAAATAATTGTAAGGACAAGGGAGAACATGTATCACTTATATAATTTTTTAATTATTTTTTAAAATGCGACATTAATACATAATATATATATATATATATATATATATATATATATATATATATTTGTCTAATTAACATATTTATTTTACAGGATTTCACTCTCGATTTTTATTTTCGCCAATATTGGAAAGATGATCGACTCGCCTTTAAAGCTAGACCTGGTTTAGATAAGTTAACTGTTGGTGCGGAAGTCGCAGATCTTATTTGGGTGCCGGACACTTTTTTTACAAATGAGAAAACTGCATATTTTCATCAAGCTACAACTCCAAATACATTTTTGAGAATAAATTATAGAGGAGAAGTTTTTCGTAGCATGCGGTAAGTAACAGTTTACTAATTTAACAATACATATCATCTTAAGACTCTAAAATATCCAGTATTTGAGATAAAGGTCGGTCAGTTGCTTATTCATCCAAATGTTTTTGAAAAACTTTGACTTTGACTTGTTTCAAATTGCTTTACAAATTGAAACATTTTACAATAAATGGAGATCTGAGAGTGCCACAAATTTGATTAAATTTGTTTTTTAATACTCACAGCAACTAATAAAGTTGCAATCACAGTATTCTGTTGGATTTTATACCTCATGTAATTACTATATTACATACTGGCAATCATATATTCACGTTATTTGCATTTTCTATTCAAAAGAAGAAATAAAATGCTTTAGTGTATACGAAGATAATTTTTAGTGAAATTAATTCAAATAATTAATTTGTTATATCATTTTAAATAAACTTTTATTAAAAGGAAATTAAGATTTAAAAAGTAATAAAAATAGCTATTTCATTTTAGCGATATTTTTTATTAGATAAATATCTATATTTTCCTTTAAGTACTTAAATAGTAATTCTAATTTCACTAGCTTTTGCTTATGTGTTTGTGTAAAAAACAATTTTATTCTTTTAGAAAGAAAATGACCAATTTTGTTAAACTCCCTTTTTTCTACCAGCAACTAAATATTTACTCTCATCCAGTAAAATTACTGATTATTTTGAACAAATATAAATATATTTCTATTGAAGGAAGAAGCGAAATAAGCAATTTCATTTATGCAAAATCTTGCATTTTTAACATATACATCGAACTATTCTATACAAATATTTTGATCCTTTATTAATTATATATAATGCTCCTTAAGTTCCCCTCTACAGTAAACACTACAATTTATGGTAACTACAAACTCTGCATTATTCTAGCTTATATATTATTAATCTTATTGTTAATAATATATTATTAAGCTTATATATTATAATTATATCTTATATAAGATATAAGATATTTCTTCGTTTCAGAAGTCATCATTAATAAAATTCTTCTCGTGATTTTAGACTAGACAGAACACAATAAAATACTGATATATTTGTTTGTTTATTCCGCAGTATTTATTACAATTTTTTAAGAACTTACTAAAATAAGTTTTCCAAAAATAAAAAATATATACGATCAATGTTTCGACAAGCTCCAAGGAGAAAAGAAAAATACGTTGACGCCATCCATATCTAGCAAACCAATTTGAGCATCTTTGCGAGTGAAAGATTGTAACATCTCTCCGAAAGTGTGAACATCGAGCTAAGGACTATATAACGAGCAAAGAGGTAACAATGCGTAAAAAATAGCCATAAATTACAAGGGAAGAGGTGTAGCTGACGCCTCTAGGGATTGCACACCATTGTATTAATCAATTGGCTTCTGGTAATGCGAAAAAGAGTGCAATGAAAATAGACAGCATGATGTTTAAGTGTTGTTCTTTGTGGACCCGAGGTCAAAGTGATAGACAACGATAAGTATGGGTTATATAACATACAACGGAATTAAATAAGACGGACTCCTAAAAATACAGGGAAGTAATAACTACACAGACAAATTTTTTAATACTTTAACTAACAATGTACAGTAAACTAATCACATCTATATTTTCCTTGTTTTCTTACTTCATTTAATAATAAAATATATTTCTGTTATAAAAAGCTAATGAATAAATTTTACGTTAAACAAATAAATATGCCCATTCTGTTTTTATTTATATCGTTCAATTAAAGTATATAAATTCTCGGATTTTTAAAAGAAATTAAAAGAAATATCGTGTTATTATGTTTATTACTGAAAACAAATACACTCCGAAGCATAAATAAATGGATTTATTAGCATCTAATATGTGTTTCAAGGAATTAAACATTACTGGAATTGAAATAAAATTTGTAATTCAAATAAAGATGATATGTTAATAGATATGCAGGGTCATTTTTAATATTGATACAATGTTTGTTAGTAAAACTCTAGTTATTTAAAAAATATATTTACATTTACAGTTTTGCGTTCACACTTTGCAAACTGAACATGAATGGCTATCTGATTTAAATTAATATTTTTACTTTGATTTTTAATATATATATATATATATATATATATATATATATATATATATATATATATATATATATATATATATATATATATATATATATATATATATATATATATATGTAAAACTTTTCTATTAACTAAACTAAATATCTTAAAATCACCACAATTGCGTAGAAGCATAATTTAATTATAAATAAACTACTAAATTTTTAAATTAATAAACATGCGTTAAAATATACATTTTAAAAGCAAAATGAAACGAATAAATGAGGATTACTGCTTTTATTCAGGAATTATAATATTCTAATTCAACAAAATAAACATCCTATTAAAAATAAAAAAAGTAATTTTAGCTGTTTACCATAACTTTCTTATGAGCAGTTTATTTTCTTAATAAATGAGAATATTTCTCTTGTCTATAAAAGAGGGTTTAAACATTTGAATAATAGTTGTAAAGACATTCATATGTAAAGATAAAAATGTTTTTTATAGTTTATTTAATAAACATTAAGTTTTAAACTTTCAAATTGAAATGAAATAAAGACATTATTTACTATTGATTTAACATTTAAAAAACACCTTGTGGAACTTTGAAGTATTTGATCAAAACACAAATATATATTAATATTATTAACTTAGAACATTATGATAAATAATGTATTTACTATATGAAACTTGTATGATTGAAAAATCTGGGAACATTATAAAATAATAACGTGTAAGTTGATAACTTTGTGTTCCTCAAAATTTATTCAATTGGTTCAGCCATATAGCATGTTTTTTTTTCCCAATACCTTGCTGATTTTTGGATTAATCCATTCAGCACTACAAGGGTAGAAGGTAGCATATACAGTGGGGTATCCATTGGGCATCACACCTCTGCTCCAAAAACTAAAGGATAGAGAAATGCACGCACACACACTGAGAAAAAAACATCCATACCCTAATTTGGATTCGAATCTAGGACTTCCTGCTTCGAAACTAGGATCATCAACCCCTCCGTCATCCGTCGGCTGAGTTCAAGCATGTAAATACTACAAAAATTAACATATTATGTGATGATTCTGTATGATAATATTTGAATTGCTTTATTTTGACCTAACAAAAACAACTTTTCATCATTTTCTGTAATGCTGATAATTTTAAACTTTGCTCAACTTAAAAGTAACAAGATGAATTTGATTGAAGCATTGAATCTATTTGTATCAAATAACTACTTTTGCAAATTTAGCAAATAAGGTTTATAAGTCCATAAAATAAATGTAGAAATTTTAGTTTAACTCTTGAATTAAAGTATACTTTTGACTCTTTTGTGATTATATTTTGATGAATGCCTCTATTTACAGAAAATTTTACTGACATATATTACTGAATATCGTGTAAAAGTTAATAAAATTGTAAACATTATTAAAAATTTTACCGAATATCGTCTAAAATATAAGTCAGTGGCCTTAACGATTGAAGAACAATGGGTGTACCTTTTCATTGCTAAGTATATCCTGATTAAGTTAATTCTTATTTAATTTGCTTAACTTATTATAAAATGTAGAATATATATTGACTTGTGTGTTAAAATTATATATTGCACATTACTGTTAAAATTATTACATAAAATTTTATGAGGTAATAATAGGTTTATCAAAAATGAAATAGAGAAAAATAATCAAGATTATCCTTTCTTTTAGATATTAATAACTGCGCAAATATGTTTGCAACACTTTAATCTTGATCCCGTTTAATTCTCTTAAAATATAATTATGAACCAAAGCTTTAGTAAAATTATCAGTAATTTTCAAGTCAGAAGTTCAAAACAGGCTCCTCGTTTAAATCTATAAAAAGAATAAATTACTCTATTAAAATTTCACCAGTAAATGTAATATGTTTTATTTATATTAAAAGATTTTTTCTCCTCAGAAATTCGCTCTCTTCGAAAAATTTAAACAATAATGAAATTGCATTTCTCTATCAAACTGCATATAAAATAGATGTACACTAAGTTTGAAGATATACATTTCTGTTCTTCATAATAATAATTTAATAAATTCGTTTGAAATAAAATCTGGTCTCATGTTACATGACATTTTAACTAAATTCTTTTTATTGTTTGCTCAATGTCATAGCAGTGACATCGTTAAATACAGGTATTTCAATGATTGATATTTGACCTTCTCATTGAAGCAGTTTTCCATTTTTAAGAAAAAATACTTTTACTATTAACTATTCGTCGTTTTTTGATGAAAATTATTTCAGTGTCACGCATAAGATTCGTGCAAGTATGATGACTTCAGTTTTAAATGTTCTTCTATCAAATGAAAGCTAAATCATTCTAATGACGAAAAAGAGTCACTGTTATTTGAAACTAAGAGAAATATTTATACATGACATTGTTTACACATATCACCTAAAGGAAAGATAACAAATCAGAATAAAAATTACCAAACTATGATATCAATAATGATGAAAAGAGAAGGAAGGCCACTTTTTTCTTTGAAGTCTGAAGGAATTTGTGGTTTTGGAGTGTAGTTGCTATGGTGACAGGGTGGAGCCTGGATATATGGTTCGCGTGAATCACATAAGGAGGGTGTCAATCGAAGTTACTGATGTCTATTGGGGTGCCCAGTTGCAGAGAATAAATCTCCTTTCTGACAATTTGTTTGACTCCTCAAAAGAAGAGAAAAATAATCAATATTGTGATATGGTAGTGCTGTGCCATAAACTGATTTTATGACCTTTAGTTGGACAGTATATCCGTTTCAAAGAACAACATCAATCTGTTGAATTGGCAGCAATTTGCCAAAATCTGTCTAATTTAGAACAATATGAGCAAAAAGTACTGTAACAATGAACTTTTAGATAATGGATTTTCCTCTAGCAATTTTGTTCGCGACGAAAAAAAAAATTATGTTTGACATCAATAGAAAAATTAATGTATTTTTATGTTTTCAGCAATTCAATGAAGGAAAAATATTTTTTAGGGTTTATATACTTCAAAAATGAGAAGTTAATTCCCTAATCATTAACTTAAATATTTTATGATACACATTTATTTCACAGAAAACGATGGTAAAATATAAACGCATAATCGTTCTCTGGAGATTAAGATACATTTTTGAACTCTTATGAAATTAAACTACATTGCACATATAAATTTAATCTTAAATATTTTAAAATTAAAAGAAAAGTATTAAAAATGCTTGTTATTTTTTAAAGCAGCATTAATTTTTCTTCAAATAGTTTTTCTTATTACAAAGTTTAAGAAAAATGTATCATGACTTCGAACATATAGAAACTAAATAAAATATTAAAGAATATGTATTTCAGATAAAGAGTTAAAAATTAATACAAATTTTAAGGATGTCACTAGAATTATATAAAATGTACTGTTATTAAATTAAAAATAGCGTAAAATTAAAAAAAATATTTGAAAATGACATACTGAATTTCAATATAAAATCTCATGAAGTATTATATATTGTTTCTTTCTCTTTTTGTTTTTTACATATTTAAGCTAATTAATTTGATTTAAAAATTATTTTTATTCGGTTATGTTGCAACTATTATTGCTCATCAAATACTTTCATAAATAAAAAATTGATATTCTATTCAAAAAATAACTCATATTAACATTTGCATACGATTATCATCTTAAAAACTTTCCATTAAATATTACACATTAATTGTATCATGATTGGAATATTTTTTAATTTTTTTCTTCATTTTGAATACTTTTATAAAAATATATAGTATCTAATATTTGAGTAGTAAATAGAAAATTTCTTTAAAAAATGAAAAATGACATCGTTTGTTTTACATATATCTTAACTATTTAATGTCATGTATTATCAAACACTTAACTTCCCTTTTTAGACATCAGTTAAATATTTCATGGTGTACAATTCATAAATATATTTTAAACTATTTTATAATCTGATTATATTATATAGTTTCCCCAACAGCTTTTGCAAACATGGGTCCAGCAACTTAATGTACGTTCTAAAATATCACAATCATGCACATATCAGTTTTAAAATCAATTAAGCGTGATCTGTGGTTCTGACGAGGAAAACAATAATCGCTTAGATGATAACCCAGCTTTTAATGACTTGGAAAAGTCTGATGTTATTGTGATAAACTTCAAGAAGAAAAGAAAACTTGATTAAATAGCTCATACTGTGAGCATATAATTTTTTCGATTTATATTCTTAATTTAAGTAAATTTATAATCAATGAGGGAAATCATGAGAAAGATTATATTTTAATCAGTTTTATATACAAAATTAGTTTTAAAGGTTGTTTTCATCGAAATCTTTAATTTTGTTGTTACACGCTACTAAACGATAATGCATCTATATATATATTTAGTGATTTTTTTAAAATAATGTGTAGCGTAATCAGAAAATTTTTCTGAGGTTTGTAAATCACATTCATGTATTAATTGTCAATAATTGGTATTATTATGCGTCATCTTTTGTTAAGTTAAATAATTTCCCGTAATTCTTTGGTTAAAAAAAATTCAAAGATTAAAATTATAGTTAGTAATTTTAGTAATTTATTACATCCAACATTATTAGTGCATATATAGGTTGTTATTTCTTTTACAAAAATTTCAATTAAAATTTTATTTTCAGATATGATAATAATGCATTTTAAATACACGATAAATTTATCTGCAATTTAAGCTTTAATAAAAAACTTTATAAATAAATCATTTCAATTAACTTATTAATGATTTTAAAAAAAATCAAATGCTCTTTTTAAAAAAATCTTAAACAGCTATAAAAAATGTTTAGAAATTTTAAATATTTACAAGTACTTTTTTGTGAAAACACATTTTAAGGAATGTAATAATTAGTTAAATTCAATCTGACATTCTTGAAAAAGATTGTTCGAACAAGGATGAAATATTGGGGCTTATAAAAAAGCTTCTTGCTTTAAAAAAGAAAAATAGATTATTAACCTTTAATTTTACAATTAGTCAATTTCTTATGTAGCTTACAAGAAACGTTTTTCTTAAATAAGGCTAAATAAATTGTTAACCTTAATTTCTTATGTTAAAACATTTATTACACATTAAGGAAATATTTAAAATAAAAAATTGTTCTACGATAAAGTTAAGTACTTTAAATTGCTAATTTCATTTATCAAAATTTTTCAATAGTAAGAAAATATTCTGAAGCATTCGTAAATTAATTCTTCTGGAAAATCAATGAAAAATGAAATCTAAATATTTTTTTTCAATTTAAGCTAAGAACATACTTATTCTGGGTTTTTAAACGGAGTTAATTTTTGCTAGTCCAGAAATACTTTATATGCAGGTAGTTCAGAAGAACATATTCTAACTCGAAAACATTAGTAATAGGTATATATTTTAAACTGTAAATTATTTAAAGTTCATAAAATTTTGCTAATGAAATCATTTACATAAAGAACGCGTTATTATACAAAACATGGCGAGAAACTTCTTATAGGATTTCTAGGTACACATAATGCTATTTAAAACATTTTTACTGTTTTTTTTTTCAAATAGTGTAACATAGTTTTTGCATATAAATAATGAAATAAATTATTGTAAACAAAACTACAAAAATAATTTCTTTTTTAAAGTTTTTATAATCTGAGTTAAATGATTAGTATTTAAAACAAAAACAATCTAATATAAACGGGTAATGTGCTTATTATATGAGGAAGTAAAATATAATATTTATTAACTTTGTAGAGTGTCTCTTAAAATGAAAAGTGTATACTTGTTTGTAAAAAAGTTTACAGTGAAAATTCATTAAAAATTGAAAGCAATTTCTCGATGATACATAACAAAAGATTTGACAAAACAGCTAAATAATATTGTAGTTCTTGAGTCATCATATATATCTGCATTATATCAAACTAACAGCAATATAAAAAGTGAAATTCAAAAGTAAAATAAATAAATTTCACGTAAAATCATAAAATAAATCTGAATATTTAAAAGCAATTATGGATTTATAATTAATACCAAAATCATACTTTTATTTACTATATTATTATTATTAACACATTATTTTACTATACCTTATTATAGAGTAATGTATATATATATATATGTGTGTGTGTGTGTATGTGTGTGTGTGTGTGTGTGTGTGTGTGTGTATACATAAATAATTATACATTTATAATAAGTGTAATTAAAAAAATTGGCTAAAATAATTTATCAGGATTTTATCTAAGTAATTAATAGCAATGTAAATATTTATTAGACGAGGCCAATTCATTTAAATTAATAGCAATATAAATATTTATTAGACGAGGCCAATTCATTTAAATTAATAGCAATATAAATATTTATTAGACGAGGCCAATTCATTTAGATTCTTGCACACAAAAAGTATTATTTTTATAAGAAATATTAAAAAAAAATAATTTCTACAAAAATATTTATTTCTTTTCAAACACTTATTAAGAAAATATTTTAGATACTGTCCATTGCATTGCGTTGATCTGATGCAAAATGAACAGTGGAAAAATCTTTTGTCAAAACATTTACTTATAGAAGAAAATAGTTCTTAGAAAATTAATGTATTTATACCAATATTTTCAATGCAGAGTACAAAAAAACTTTAATTATAAAAGAAAAATACAAAAAATATACAAAGGCAATATTTTGTACTGTGTATTAAATAAATATTCTTTGTTTTTTTCTATCATAAAAACGCTATATTTGTGTACCATGTGTTTAAATATTTACGAAGCATATTTGTATAATTTTTCTCATAAGATACTGTTTCTGATTTGACTATTATATGCATCATTTTTAGTCTTACTTTCAAATTATTTTTTGTATCCTCAAAAAAGAGATACTTGAAAAAATTTTTCATAATCTAATATGATATCATTTTTATGCTTTAAAATTTTCAGTGCTTTAATTCCAAGAAATAAAAGTAAAATATATTGCAAACGAAAATTAGAATTTAGGCTTAATATATTTTAAAAACATTTAATTATTTTTATTGAAATTTCTATTAGATATGTGATTTGATTGATAAAAATATTTTCTCTCATTTCTTATCTTAAAAATAATGAAATAGTTTACATCATCGTTAGGTAACTATATGAATCGAGTTTGAGGTTGGCATGTATACATGAGTTAGAAATTACAAAAATATTCATATAAATATAAGCATTTATCTTGTAAGTCAAGCAAACTATACTGTTTTTTTTATTTTACATTAGAAAATAAATTTTTAACTTTCATGCTTCTTAAAAATTTTGAAACACCGTGTAAAATCAATATCTTGATTATTAAAAAGAAATTAATTTAGTAATTAACGAACTATAGATAATTATAGATACAAAATGCATTCTCTATTGTGTATTAAATAATGACTGTTTCTTCATATTTTATTTGTTACAAACACTTTGTAAACCAGGAAGAATATTAAATCTTTTACTGTGTGAAATTACTGGAACATATTTAATGAATTTTATGCTTCATTTCTGAGGTTTTATAAAAGTAGCGTTATAAGTATAGCTCCCCCTATTTCATATTGAACATTATTTTAGCATTATTTTAAGTCATGCACCATAAACTGAGAAAAGTTCACTAAATTTTCTAAAAAAATTAAGTATTTATCCCAATTTTCTTTAAATGTTTGACAATTTTTCTTAAATTAGAATATTTTGAATTTTCTAATTTTATGTGAAAAGTTTGAATTTTTTTCTAAATTAAGAATGATGAATATATTTTATGTAAGAACACATAAATGGCAGCCCATAAAAAAGTATTAAGCAATCATACATGAAGTTTCCAATAGTAAAATTTTAAACTAAAAAAAAAACCATTGCAAATCTAAATCTATGAATGCAGAAATTCCTTGTGTTATATGATGAATTATTCACAATGCAGATAGTGTGATAGTTTACCATATTATAAATACTTCTTTAAGAAAAAGGTTTGTCTTATTTTACTTTGTATGTATTAATAAAGTTTACATGAATTGGTTATAGAATTATTAAACATTTTTTTAAAATTTATTTTATATTAGAATATGTAAGAAATCAATCAATTAGATTTTAAGGTAATTAATTTATTTAAATAAAGTAAGCTTACTATAAATTTCGCTGCCTTTATATAAATTTCTTATTTCATCAAATTTGAAATTATTTTAACTAAATATCTTTGTTCAGATGGAAAGAGAAAATGAATAAATGCATACTTTAAAAAATTGGTTTTAAAGTTCTTTAAAATAAAAAAAGCGTGGGTAATGGGTATTTACATTTTATATATTACATTTTAATGTTATTTACTTATTAATGTGGGCTATATACATACACACACACACACATTTGAATATATATATATATATATATATATATATATTCAAATATTAAGAAATTTAATATAGAAACTGAAATGTCTAAAAGATTTTGATATTATAAAATTATTTACAAATAATTATTCTTTAATTTTTATAAGAAGAAAATAATTGAATTATTTTCTTTATCTTGACTTTTATGTAAAGAAACGTTAAAAATTGAATGACTTATTGAATGCCAACTTTGTTAAAACAAATCAAATTTAATGCAAATTTGCATTACATATAATAACTTAAAAATTTTTAATTTAATAAATAAATCAAAGCTAAAATTAATTTTCCTGGCATACAATATTCACAAACTTTCATCATTAAGTAGTATGCAGAAAACGGACTTGAAACAGCTTTTCTCGTAAATCTATATTTAGAATTTTTTTTCGATTAAGTTGCAATGGCAGCGTTTCACTATTTTGAGATATGAAGTCAATAAGTGGCTTTTAGGTCACGAATAAGGTTTCACATCATAATTGGATAAGAAATTCTTAAAAATATTTAAAACAATTTTAGTAGCACTGTTAGAAAATAATATTACGTTTCTTAAAAAAAAAATATTTGATTTAGCTTTAACCAATAATAAAAAAACTGGAGAAGCTAAATTCAGATTTGCAAATACTCTATACATTTTAATTTTCACTTGTTGAAAGCTCTTTAAATGAGGAGTTTCAACGACTTCTATGTTTCCGCAATCCATATATTTTAATCAAACAGATTCACTTTAATTTTCTTATTTCTATTCTGTTTTATCAATCATATAAACAACATTCATTTGTCAAAAATCATTCTTGTAGATTTTCGAACGACAAATACGACTGTTAAATAAAGGAATACTGTCTTTCCATTCAAAACGCTGAATCTCTGGAGTCTGATTCTGCGTTATCATAGAAAAACAACTACTTCTTTTGAAAACCTTCAAATTCCAAATGACTCACTTTCTGTGAACATCATATGGTACACTTTATTTTAGGCTTTATTATGTTTTAGAAAATGAGAGATTCCTAAGATCTGAAATTTATTTCTCTTATGCAAGTAGAAAACATAGCCTGCAGTCTCCGTAATAGCTTAGTCGACTCTTATCTCGTTCCGTTGTATCACATTTCGGGAGCAATACAGCTTTGAACAAAACAAATAAGAGTCATTCTAATGGGGTCTCGTTTTATAGAGCGAGGAGTTTATAGCTCCCTGGGGTCTTACCTACGATGATATTCCCTAGAGGTAAGAAGGAAACATTTTTTCCTCCCAAATCGCAATCAGAAATGTAATTATGAGTAAGAATCTCGATTCACAAAAAAGAAAACGCCTTTCAAAGCATATGTGTCGGTGAGAATGACCTGTGGATAGAACTCGATTTTCTTTCTCCTTTTATTTATGCAACAGATTTTTTCTCAGGTAGGTGATTGGTAAGACACGTTCCTTATAAAAACATCTTTACTATTCAATCATCATTTTCTCATTCATACGTATAATCGAATTTAGATTTCAGCTTTATGGAAATTATGATTTCCGATTATTTAGCAAAAAATGCATAAATTTTCTGATTAAAATGTCTTTTCTTTTATTAAGTATGCCTTTTGATTCTATTTAAAAGGCTATATTTTCATTCATATTCGTAGAAAATAGGGCTAATGATTTTAATTGACACACTGAAGAAAACATTTATTAAATTAAATTTTACAGTAAGAAAATACTACAGTCGTGTGAGTGTGTATTTCATAATTATTTTCATTTTATTGAGTTTCTTTTCTACGTATTATAAACAATTAAGAATTTTAACACCTAAAAATGATTTGTGTGATATAAAATTTTAAAGAAAAGTCTACAGATTAAATGTTGCATTTTTTTATAAATTCAATGAAATTAAATTTGTGAAACTTTAATTATTAAACAGAGTAATTTGTGATATTTTTAAACTTTAATTTGTTAATTGTTACGTCTTCTACAGATGGTAGCTAAATTGTAAAATTTTAATTGAATCCCAAAAATGTATACCTAAAAATGTTTATTGATTTGACAGCAGCTGTGTAGTTTATTATCTTATTTAATTAACAACGCATTATTATATGGTATTATAGTTTCTATATTATATTTTGATTTAAAATATTATATTGAAGTATTTTATTACTAACCTAGTTTGTCATCTCAGCAAAGTTAATCTAAATGCGCAATCTTCTATTTCTATTTACATTACTATCCATAAATAACATTGATTTCCAAGAGAAATATCTAAGTAGTTTTAGCTTTATTTTTAATAATGTGATTATATTTCAGTAACCATTCAGATTTTCTGAGAAACAGAATTTTATTTTCATTTTGCTAGTAAAATTATTTTGAGTTTGCAAGTTATGAAAATGGTTACATTTCAATATTTCAAAATATAATCCAATTCTTGTGTACGTATTGAATATAAAATGTAAATTGCAGTCTTTGCATTGTTATTACAAGCAAATTTCTGCAAGTATCGTAATTTAGTTACGTTTAGTGCTGGATAATATAGAAGATACATTTTACTTAACTTTGAATTTAAATAATTGTAAAACAACAAAATGTCATAATAAATGAATTCATGAATGAACACTAAATCAAATTTAAGGATATAAGCAAAAACTATGCTTTTTGATACAATTGAGTGATAAAATAAAAGTGAATCTTTATAAATCATGATTGTAACTGACAGGTAATATAAAATTTTAATTTTTTCTTATAAACATGTAATTTTTAATTGAAAATTAATTACAACTAAGCACTCAATACTAGTTTAATTTAGAATTAACTTAATTCAGATCTGTATTTACAAATTTATAAAATTGTTGTAAATTTTTTAGCATAAAATTTCAAAAATGATAAATCATTAATCACATTTTATAATTATTAATGTATGTGATAGTGTTTAAGAAATAATTAATGTGTTTAAGAATGAAAATGTCAAAAATGATTGTGTTATTTTTTGTAACCTTTATAATACTGAATATGTAAACATTTATTACAAAATTTCGTTCTTGACTATTGTTCCAAATATTAATGATCGAAATCGTACAATATTCCTTATTTTTACTCTTTCAAATGGGATTATTATAAGCATTTAAAAACTTTAAACTTTTTCATTGTATATGGTATTCTGTATATGATTGTGTATGATAACTGCAGAAAGCTTAATATCGGTAAAATTGTATACTTTAACATTGATTATAAAATATAAATATAACATTGCATATGTTTCTAAATGTTAGAGCCAATATGAAAATTTTGGTTAGATTTTAGGTTTTCAAGAATATTATTAACTATACGAATGATATGTCTAAAAAGAATTCCATGATGCTTTTTACACACACACACACACACACAAAACCCTAATAAACAAATAATTATCACTCTTAAGATACTATTCAAAGACAAGTTATAAGAAATAGTACTTTTATCAGAAATTTATATTTTTAAATCCATAGTGATACTGTTTAAAAAAAGAGTTCACATTATAGCATAAAATGATTAAAAACTATCCAAAATTGATCGATATATGTCAAGGAATATATTTGATGGGCGAAATACATTAATAGGAAAACACAATAACAATCATCCAAAGCAGAGCAAAGAAATTCAATGCAGGTGCGTGAAACTAAATGAAGAATTGTTTTCACATTTTACGAAAAGAAAATTTAATATTTCACAATAAACATGAAGTAATATTTTTGGTTGAACGAGATTATTTTCAAGTCTTGAAAAATCTGATGACATTTATAATTTTGAAAACTAATACAGATTATTGAAAACAAATATCAGCTAATTAACAATATTTATCCCTTCTTTTGAACATAATAGAAGTCTAAAAATGTTATATTAAATATGTAACAATGTAGTTTAGCTTATTTCATTTTAATTTAGCATCAAAAATGAATTTTTAGAAGTTTCTTGAGAAGGTAATTACAGCAGAGAATTTTCCTGAAATAATTCCATTTTTTAAGATAATTGATTTTTTTAAGAAATTATATTTATTACTTTAAAAAAAAGATTATCATAAGTAATACTTTACTCAAGCAATTTATTAAAAAAATTGGATTCTCAAGTGCATCATTATGTGATCAATGAATAATTAAGTTAGTATATTTCCTGGTTAAGTAAATTAAAGGGTTTTTCACTTTATTTCTTTATTATGATGTGACGTTGCTATATAACGCCTGAATACTAGGATTTCCTCTTTAAGCACTACAAAGACCTAAAGATTCTGAACCTTATATAGCGAGACATAGAGTGAGTGTAGCATGGTAGCAATGCAAATGAGTTTTAGTAATTTTAAAGCAATACCTAAGCAATAGACCCTCAGATTTAGCTTTGTTTTTCACCCCCAGTGAGATGTCATTTCCCATGTATGACTTTGCGGCCACGATATATTTAACATGCCCCAGTCTTCCTTAGCGAACACGACAGACATTTGATTCGGGATTCAAGTTTACTATCTTCCGATAAACGAATGCAGTAACTAACCAGGCTAAAGAGGATACTATTTCAAGTTTATAATATATACTATTTCATTTGTAATCTGATAACCTGAAATAGTGTCTGACAAATATTATTTTATTTTACGATTGATAATTTAATTACTTACTTATTGCATTTTATAATTCATTTATGAAAAAAAGTATTAAAAAAATATATTAAGTGAAATCAAAATTGGAAACATCACTACATATTCGATGAAATCAGTTTAATGATAATTTTTCCACTTTTTGTTAAAAGAAAGTAACGAATTGTAATCTAAATATAAAGCAGTTTTTAATTATTTTCATTTATTTCCTACGCATATTTGATGCTTCAATTTCCTAAGATTCACTGTAATAACGTGTAATTATTTCTACAAATGGGGGTGTAACTATGTTAATACTTTTATAATACTTCTCAAATAAATAGCTTATAGTCATTGGTGAAAGTGAAACACGTATAATTATCTTTGTTATCTCTTTACTCCATAGGTTCTTTTGAACTTGGTGTTCTTAAAAAGGTTAAATTTGAAGCCTCCTTTGTTCTCTAGTTTGTCCTTAATCTATTAAAACTTTACTTCCTCAACTAATTGAACCTGAAGCATCCTGTAGCCTGTGATTTGAAATACTCGAATGTGTTGCTGGAATTAAACTCCAAACATAAAAGTCGAAACTATCTAGACAAAGCTTGAGTATTTTCAAAGTTCCTTTTATAACATGGAAAGTTATTGATAAGAAAATGACAATAAGATGTTTTAGCAGCTTGTTCATTTACCTGGGAAGGCAGAAATCCAGTAAATATGTTGAACAAATAACAATATTAATTTACTTTTTATCTACTATTTATTTGGAACTTTATATTTGTTTCAAAGAAGTTATTGTTACAATATTGATAGAAAAATCTTCATTATATTTAATAGCCATGAATTAAAATTATTACCTCAAATGCATCATGCATCAATGTACTTTTTGTTCTTTACACATTTAATTATAAATTTAAATAATCAAATATATTCAAATTATATATAAAGGAATTTTATTTTTATTTAACAAAAATATTAGTAATCATCTAAACTCGTTGTAAGAAAATGTTTTCATTACTTTATTTGAATAAATATAAAGTACTAACCCATTAAAATATATATTTACGGAAATTAATTATAATTCATTTTAAAATCCTCCTACGGAGAAAATTATGTAAAAGGACACAAAATCAGTATCATATATATACATATATATATAGATATGTATATATATATACATATACATATATATATATACATATACATATACATATATATATATATATATATATATATATATATATATATATATATATATATATATATATATATATATATATATATATATATATATATATATAATATATTAACATATACTTCTACGTGAATACTTTGTAAGTTAGAATTTGTAAAAAATTATTCAATCATTTTAGCTTAAACGGGTGACACAATTAATGTTAAAATAAATAACTTTTAAATTCATAATAAACCAATCATATTAACACTATATCGAATAAATACCCAATTTAAAAACAATTTCCATTCTTTATTTATCATAATATTTCGTGATAATGTATCGCTTCTATGATGTGATTCCTATAGATAAAAATATAGTGCTAATTAAATTTGGGCAGCTTTTTATTAAAATATCATATATATATATATATATATATATATATATATATATATATATATATATATATATATATATATATATATATATATATAGATAGATAGATATAGATAGATAGATATATCTTGAGTTCCATTATATTTAAAACAGTCATGTGTGCTTGCTTTTAATGTATAATTTGTTCCCATACTCTTACTACAAGATTCTTAAATAAAATTAATATTTTTATTAATTATATAATTTGAAAGATTCTAATTAATTTTTCTGAACAATCCTCTTTTGCTGTACAATAAAAAATGTATTTGTGAGATGTGGCTAATGATCTATAAAAAGTAAATCCATGTCTTTCTTTGTTAACAATGCTATTTATTTTTTCTTATGCATATTTATTTATTTATTTCTTCATATATATATAAAAATTTTCAATTTGAAAAAAATAAATAGTGCGAAAATCTTTTCAGTCTTATATGGTTTACTTTTGAACAAGTTTTTACTGTAAAAAAATTAGTTCATATCATATTCTCATAACATTCATTATTTGGAAAAAAAAAGTTACTATATAAATCAAATATGCAACGAAACCAAATCCAACCAATGAGTTGACAGATATTATTGCTGCTTCATTTCAGTTTCATTTCCTCAATGCATTTTAAGCGTGCATACGGTCGGAAATTGATAAATTCAATACGCGTTGGACAGACAGTCGCCATTTTTCAACAAAGTATTTCATAATTTTCTCTCTCTCCCTCTCTCTCAAACAAACACAACTGTTCAACAGAAAATGAAAACTCAATTTTTTAGCAATACAAATGCATAAGTACGAAAAAGTAAATGAAAATAAATTATTATTAATTTTACACGAACTAAATTCAACTATTCTTTGCTATATTATAGGTATAAATTTTTAATTTTTGTAATTCTCAGGTAACATTATAATTTTAGTCATATGATTCTTAATAAATGCAGATACTATTAATTTAAATTATATTTCCGCCTTTAACAAATTCTCGAAAATTACTTAAAAGTAAAATTATGAAAAACATCATTTATTTTAATCTATTTATGTTATACATTAATTGTGAACACTTACACAGTATTTCAATATTTTAGATAATTCTAATATTGAATACTTATTCTATAGTTTTAAATATTCAAAGCATTTAAAGATTCAGAATATTGTACTTATTTTCTAAAATAAAATTAGTTTTCCAAAATATTTGCGAGATAAATTGTTGTTCAATTTGTAAGCATTCAGATTTTCTATTTAGAAGCTCGTTTCTTATTTTAGGTTTGGACACTTTTAGTGATTGGGAATTATTTAAAGCCTTATATTAAAGTTTTATATCAGTATAAAAATTTATAACATTATTCAGAATTAAATTACTCTCCGTGTATAATTGTTAATATACAGCAGTTGACAAATCAAAGTATAAATCTATAATAAAATTGCATTAAGTAATGAATTCAAAATTAATTAGAAACATGAATGAAAAATTACAGTACATTAAAATTTCTTATGTTTATTTATAAAATATGCTAAATATAATTAACAAAGCCGTTTTACTTATGAAACAATATTATTTGTTTTTTCTGATTTGAATAGCAAATAGTTATTTCTAAAAATCAATTTAAGTAATTCAAAAAAAAGACATCTTTCTTGTTCAATGTAAAGTTTCAATCAATTTCAAATTTTGGAGAGTATGCTAATCCATCTGCTGTTTCTAATAATTTTCTTTGCTTATTTTTATCTACAAAATATTTTCATATATTTCACATTTTTTCGCTGTTTTCATTCGCATAATTTTATCATGTATTTAAGCTTATTCAAATGCCAAAACAAGTTAATAAAATATTTTTGAGATATTTCTTTATGGTAATTTAAACATTTATTCTGTGAGGATTTTTATTTGTTACAATTTACATTATTCTTAAGAGATATTTGTTTTGTTTTATTGGAAAATAACAAAATGCGTAATTTTGGTGTGATTTTATTTCTATAGTTTGATATTATAATTATTTTTGGTTTTTTATTTTACTTATGCATGTATCTGAAAGATTTCATTCCGATCGATAAATTTATTTTTAGTTGTTTTTTATTACTCAATTTTAAATATAAATACCTTTTTCGCAAGCATTTTGAAGATTTGAAAGTTTATAAAATCTATTTTTTTTTAACGTTTAAAGGCCAGAATTTGCCAAACAATTTTGCTTCAGGGAAGTGTTGTGTTTTACTATAGGAAATTTTCTCCTTTTATTTCTTTTGATTTGAAATAAATTTGGAATTTTAGATGACTTTCCTAACATAATCAATGCATTTTTTTGAGAAATTGATATATTAAAGAAGAATATATATTTTAATTCCTTATAATAATATAACAATCTAATTTTATTTACAAATAAATACATTTTCTGAAAATATTTTTCCAGTGTTATGCAAGAGTAATTTAAAAACTAAGACGGTATATATTAGCAAATTAATGAAGTAAAAATAAATAAAATTACAAATTTAATACAATTATCTAAATTAATCATTTATCTTGGGTATATAATATTATTTTTAAAGAAAATATTGAGCATAAAAGTTTCTTTCTTACGATTCTAAGTCAAAATTTATGAGATTAAAATAATTTAGTTTTTGCATAAAACATATAATTTTTATAAGAAAAAACATAAAATTTAAGCAAAAATCATTGGTGATAAGAAAATATAAATTACATTTTTCATAATTTTCGTATAGAACCTATTTTTAAGAATATTAAAGAAATATTTTATCAAAAAACAGAAACATTAAAATAAAAAATATGTGTCAAATATTTTGTAAATCATATTTTACTTCATATTTATATTTTAGTTTAATTTAATAATTTAATTAATAATTTATATTTTAGTTTAATTTAATAATTTAATTAATAACTTATATTTTAGTTTAATTTGATAATATTACTTTTATGATTTCATATTTATATTTTAGTTTAATATAATATATTTTAATTTAATTTAAAAATTTTAGTTTAATTTTTTAATTATTTTAATTCATATTAATATTTAACGAAACTTAGTATTTAGAATTAAATTTTATTCCTTACTCATGGAATGAACACTCTGAAAATCTGTAACTGATTTCCTGTAAGACTATCAATCATCTGGAGCAAAGTGAAATCTTTTTGAAGAAGATTAATTCCTTGTAAACTTCGATATCATTTTAAAATAACATGAATCATTTTGTGGGATAATGCATTTCTTTTTGAAAAATTTATTATGCGGCTTTAAATAATAGTCGTCACTTTTTTTTCTTCATTGTAAATATTTACAATATCATCAATCTTTGTGCCAGTTTTACCAGGTGAGAAAAATGATATCCAAGATGCAGAAGAGAGATACCTAGGAGTTTATGATGAGAACAGCCACCAGTTGAATTGCTTGCGTGAGGTGCGTGCGACCATCCCATCAAGATACATGGAGTATGCTCGTTGAAGGGGTGGGCATGAGAAAACGCTTTTGTGTAAGAAAACTGCTGAGGCTTTCTCTAGTTATTAGAAGAACATTTTCCTCTGGATAGAAGGAAAAATTGTTATCACTTGCATGCGACTTATTTCATTATGCAGTTCTCGTCTTCGCGCTTTTACTACATGAACTGAAAAAATATTCTATGTGTAAATGATTTTATAGTTACATTTACAAAATCTTTTTTATTTTAACTACGAATATATGAATATGATACACAAATCTATGAATAAGTAGCTGTTTTTATTCTAAAATGAATACAAAAAATTTCTTCAATTGTGTCAAACAAACAATTTCTTGTACATCAACTAATTATATATATATATAAAGAGAGAGAGAGAGAGATGGATAGGTAGATATACATAGATAAGTAGAATTATTGCATTCAATCGTGTGATATTTCCTTAAACGTATAATTCATAAAAACTGCTTAAAACTCCTATACTTTTTTAATTACATTTAATATTCAAAGTTTATATATTGAGTAAGGCATATAATATTCAAAATATGTAGTGAGATAATAACGTAAAGATATGATAAATTGCGTCCAATATATTTTTAAAAATGCCAATTCGATTTGCTCTAAGTAAATATTAAATATGAATGATAAATAAATTTAATTTTATACTTTTAATTGTTTTTATGACGATATAAGTTCTCATTTTAAATTACTTGTTGAATCATGAAAATGAGATTTACGACAAAAACTTAATCGGGACAATTCTTAAAGAATATTCTTGTTGAAGATTGAATTAAATAAATAGTGAAGAAAAATAAACATAATAATAATAACACATTCCAGCTTTACTTATTTTTTATTAACATTTGAAAGTTTAAAAGATAATTGTGTAAAATAAGCAGCCTCATTTTCCCTTTAACTTTATTAACTTTTTTCTCGTTTACTTTATTAAAACTCCTTTTCTCGTTTACTTATAATACTGTCGTGTGATATAGAAATTAAAAAATCCAAGTTTAAAGTGTTTAATAGAAAATAATGAATATAAATTAATCACTAATTCCAAAAAAAATTACAAGGTTCACAATGATTCTTTTATTGCTTTAAATACACTCTAGAAGTTATATACAATTATTATTAGGAATTAATTCAAATTTTTAAAATTTATTTTTACGGTAGTCTTAATTCTTACATCTAATGTTTCATTTTCATTCAGCCACTGATAATGCTTACAATTGATAATGTTTAATTTAAACTATAATAATTTATTTAGAACATTTAATTTTCCAATTATTTTTAGGATGAAAAAAATCAAATCTTGGGAATAGAATAAAAATTGCTGAAAGAAAGTGTATTATACTATAAAAACATTTTATAAATAAAAAATTCTAGAGTGTATTTATAAACTTCTAGTTTAGTAAAACTTCTAGATTGTAATTTGTATTTACACTGGCAGTAAATCACTACAGCACATATTTTTATTATATAATCATCTCATAATCCTCAATATAATCAGCTTGATGATCCCTATTGATGCCTTCATTAGCATTTCATTAACAACTTATCCTATTGGGAAATTTTAGCAAACTCTAATGCATCAAAATGATGGTTAAATATTACTCATTCAATAGTGTTTCTATATTTCTATTTATCAGAAAGCAAACATTTTGGATTTCGTATTCGAACGCATGATTTCTTTTGTTTTATGTAGAAATAATTAATTAAAATATAAAATTGTGATAAAATTTATGAAAATAAATTAAATTTTTATTAATAATTATCTATGTATTGACATAAAAATTGTATAAATGATGTTATTATAAAAAAATTCATACCTCATGCATCTTACAATCGTTTTACTAATGTTTCATGAATGGAAATATTAATTTACTTAAAATATAATATTCTTATTATTTTATAATGATAATTTCATTTTTAATTGAGGACACACTATAGGTATTTAGTTTTATATAGGTGTATTTAAGTTATGCAGTCTTTAAATAATCATCAATTATCAAATATTTATACAAGACTTGTCTGAAAATAACTAAATTCAAATTTATAACATTTTCTTAAGAAAACAGTTTATGAAGTAACATGCGATTTGATAAAAGTGGATTATATTATTTAAACTCATACATCAACCTCAACTATACATAAAATTTATTTTCAATTCAGTAATTTCTAACATTTAAAACAAACTATTAAAAAAATAATCTTAATTATTTAAAATAAATGCGAGCGTTATGTGTTTTAATGGTTTATATTTCAATGCTATATTATTTAATATGATAATTAAGTAAGATCATAACGCTATAAAAATAAAACAATCCTCTTAATAGCTCCTCTCAATTTCGTCAAGATTTACATAAAAAATTTTAACTGTCACTAATCGTTGGCATTCTACTAACATTTTTAAATGCTCTATAAACTACTGCTAAAGAAGAAAATTAACAACCTCATTATTTCACATTATGACATAGTCAACTCAATGATGAGTCAACTTTTCAAGGTTTCACTTTTTATGAACACATCATTATCGGTGCATACACACAAAATAAAATAAAACAATGACATT
The DNA here is from genome assembly GCA_030067965.1 of Latrodectus elegans. Classification (NCBI taxonomy): domain Eukaryota; kingdom Metazoa; phylum Arthropoda; class Arachnida; order Araneae; family Theridiidae; genus Latrodectus; species Latrodectus elegans. Next base: position 57,087,430 of record CM057809.1, on the reverse strand, counting down.
GATGGGCCCTTAATCCTCCTTTTGCAAAGATTTCTTTATTATCTCTACTTCAATATTATTAAGGTACAGCAACTTTTATATGAACATTTAGTATTCATAAAAATAAGGCGCATTATAGCGTATTATCCGGTTCAATTGTAATAAAAAAGTATTTTCATGAAAACTTCAATGTCAACATTATTTTTATTTTATAGTACAATCTTTATGAATGTTCAAATAAGTAAATGATATATTTTATTTATATATATATATATATATATATATATATATATGTATGTATATATTATATATATATATAGAAATATATATATATATATATATATATATATATGTATGTATATATTATATATATATATAGACATAGATATAGATAAATAGATGTTTGAATGCATGCATATGTGCGTATGTATATTTGTGTACTCATAATTATATTTTTCTGCTAGATTGACTGTAACCAATAGTTGTCCCATGGATTTGCGATATTTTCCGATGGATCGACAGCAGTGTACGGTTGAAGTTGAAAGCTGTAAGTAAAGTTAAATCATATTAATGTACTTTGGATGAGTCTATATATATATATATATATATATATATATATATATATATATATATATATATATATATATATATATATATATATATATATATATATATATATATATATATATATAAACTATTAGCAACCAAAATTTTTATTTAACTCAGCCATAAATATATAATAATTACTATAATTTATATAAAGTTTATAGGATAAATATGATGCGCTTAAAAGTAAATAATTTTTCAAGAAATTTTAATGATTACGCATTGATAAATATAGCCCCATTTCTGTCTCCAGATTCATCGTTGATCTCATCATTAAAATCGTTTTTGAGTTTGACATATATTGTTGTGTTCAAGAGTTGCCACTGCTGAATGTTTGTGATTGTAGAACTATTGCCCACTTGGTTTTACGTAAGTTCGCCACAACTCATCGATTTCATGTCGTCAGACTTTCATGGAATCTTGGCCGAGTCGAATAATACTGTAATACAATAACTCGTGTCCGAGTAAACAATAATTCAACCTGAAATATGATATTCGCTTGTAAATATTTCTCATTTTTACACGAGACATCAAAGCAACTTTTCACTTCAGTCAAAACGTTTCAAATTCAACTGCTTTATCAGAAGTTTTCCGTATAATTTATTCAAGTAAACACATTATCAATTTCGCTATCGTCGCAATATTTACATGAATACGCTGTTAATTTAATCATTTGCATATCAAAATATCTTAATATCATATACATTTCATGCATGTATCTTGTCGCATTAACTAAACAAAACACATTTTCATATTGATATGCAACAGTTTTCTTCCAATGAATGATTTTTTTAAAAAAAAAAGATTTTCTATAACTATTCACAGTCTGTGAGTGAGTATGCTATCTATCTTGTGAACACAATTATGCAAATATAAATCATTTCTAAATCATCTACATTTTACTTTCAAATTCTTTGGATACATTTTCCTGTGAGATCAAATATTAATATAAAAACTCTTACTACACGCATAAACTGAATAAATAAAAAAAATTGAGTATATTTGAAGTAAGTCAGAAGAAGAATCTACTATTTCAATCTCCCGTCTAAAGACACTGAGTATATTTATGCTGCTAACAAATCTATTCTACGCAAAATGCACTTAAAATGCGATACATAAATATTTTTTAAAGATAACCTGATTATGCTCATACGTGATCTTGCAATTTTTAAGGTATATGAGAGTATATTATTTAAATAGAAGTATACATATAAATGTGTGTAAATATATACATTATGTGTGTAGATACATTTTATAAGTAGATTTTGAGTGAAAATGTGAGTAAAAAAGACATTTTAGATTATAATCAGATTTTTATATCATATTGAAAAGCGTTTACAAAAGGATGACCAGATAAATACAAATTGTATCCCTTAAAACTACATAAAATATTGATTAATAGTAAACGCGAGTCAATGAGATAGCATTTTGAAGAAATATTGTGTAGAATTTTCATTTATTAGATTTAAAAAATATCAATTTGTGACAGTATTGATCAAAATATTATTAAAATGTTTAGAGAAAACTCCAGCACAACAGAAAAGTATGAAATACTAATTAAACTGCATGACCTTTACGTGATATTCAAATTTGTGCTGTCAATGAAAAATAAGCACACATGTTATGATATCGTTGGTCAGTTTTAAAACAGAACAAAGAAGACTAAAATTAAAACAATAACAAAAAATTTTATATCCTTGAACAGGGAAGAAAAATATTCGTTTTGAGTACAATTACTTGAAATGAATGATATAATCAAATAAAATTGATTTATATTCATATAATTAAAAAAAGATTGACCAATTATCTCTTAAAACTGGCATATAGATATATATTTTTTAAGTAACGTTGATTACTGGGTGACTAATCTTTCGCCACAACAATGCCGGATTACACGGTGGGTAACTATGAACTACAAATCCGTTCATAGGCTAGGCCACATTCAATCATCATCTCAGAATAAAGGACAGAGAAATGCAAAAATAATGAAACATCCTTACCCGAACTGGGATTCCAACCTGCGACCAACAGCCAAGGAGTTGGAAACGCTAACTACTCAGTCATCCGCCGGCATTTTTAAAAATATATGAACTGGTAGAAATTAAATAAGTTTATATTTAAAATGTGTTAAACCATTGTAGAAATAATTCCTTTATTTATAAGGAATTGAATGGATGGCTTTTTAACGCAATTTATGAAAATATTATGAATAGTTTTAATTTGAAAATTATACATAAATATGCTAAATCACATTAATCATTATAAATCAGTAATCATTATAATGCATTTCGACTTCTATGATTAGTTTCTTTCATTAGAATGTTTAATTTTATTAAATTATTTCCTTATTTTTCCTAAGGATCATGATTTTTATTTTTGTATCAAGGCTATGACCCAAGATCTCATGTCTCTTTTATAAATTAAATTATATTTACTATATATTTAATTTATAAAAGATAATATAATATTTTAGCAAGCATTTTCTGAATATTTATATATTTTAACGTTAACTGGTTTGACAAATTAAATGCTGTTCTTCTGATATATTGCTTTAATGCCATTTTTACTTTATTTTAAAAAAATAAATTAGTTTTATTTATTTTATTATGAACTTGGCAGAAGGAATATTAATTAATTTCGTAATTTAATTTATTTATATACGAAGAACATAGAATAGAAGGGCTTCTGTTTTGATTACAGAGAAAGGCTTTTTCCACTGCGTGATCGGATGTCTAAACGAACCGTATCTATGGAAACAACCTACTCGAACTTGGATATGGAAAAATATTTTATCGTCATTTTTGTATACTGCTTTTATATATTTTACGTTTTTCTTGTAACTGAATTACATTTCCTTATTTTAATATTTTTATCCCTCAAAATCCCTTACTTTGTGTAAGTATCATGCGAAACTTATTTCGAATGAGATAAGTATGAAAGAGTAATATACGTGACTGTTCTTCACACACTTCATATATTAAAAGTCCCCATTTCAGCATCTAGTCGAATATATACAATATTATTAACCGCTTATAACCCTCAAGATATAACTTTAAAACATTTAAAGGGAAAATGTACCATATTGTAAACTAATGTGAAAATAATAAATGAATAAAACAAAGTTCATAACTCAATTTAACTTTTCACACACACACACATACACTTAACTTGTTTTCAAACTTAAATATCGAGATCAAACTTCTGCTTATTTGCAATTAAGCACTAAAGTTGTCCTTCAACAGAGTGTAAATTAGGAAGTAAATTACATTTTCGTACTACATATTACGAAAGGTCTACTTTAATACAGTTCATGCAATGAAGTTTTGAAAAAAATACCAGAACCCATCACATATTTAATATTACGATATTTTTTATACAGAAACACTTCAAAGAATAATTCTAAATTACACTCAGAAATGTATGTTTACGTAGCATATGAGTTTTAAAATAAGTGTACAGCAATTTCCAATAAAAATTTCAGCAATCATATATCGGTAGTTGATTGATATTTTCTTAGTAAAGTAACTGTTTTCTCCTCGCACACCGCTAGGAATAACTATTATTCAAATTACTTCATTTGTTTTATAGATATTGGTATCTAATTCAAGAATTTTACGTTTTTTATTTGCTATTTTTAATTAACATTGATCTTAAGGAAGTAGAGGATAAATAACTAAAATCCTCCAACATCCTGAAACATTTGAGTTTTGAAGCTGGGTCCCGCAGCACGCGATGAGATTCTAATACAATGTCCATCAAACTGCAATCATTTATTTTAAATTGTCTCTTGACTGTTGCACTGAACGAACGGGAGAAATTTTTCCAACAAGTCAATTTACAAGGTTTATTTTTCTCTGCTCCCTGTCTACAAAACGCCATTTAATTTCAAAATACTGCTATTTTTTAAACTTATTTTTTTCAATTTACATAGAAGTAACTCACGGATATTACCTCCAGCGCGTTTAAATCATTTCCTTGTATTGGGTATAACCAATTTTCTATATCTCGACAATAGCAACAATTATATTATGTTTTCAAAGTGATCACAGCAGAGACAGCATTGTGTGCAATTAACTATCTCTCTCTTAACCCACACAAAGTTATACATACATACATATATATATATATATATATATATATATATATATATATATATATATATATATATATATATATATATATATATATATAATTTGTAACACACACACACATATATATATATGTTACAAATTCAGAATTGTGATAAATTTTTATGAAATCAGGACTATTTTCTAAATGAAATCTGTAATTAGTTCTTTCGTTTCATAAAGGAATCAAATCAGTAATAGATTAAAAATAATGTTTAATATAAAGAAATTCTGGTAGACCTAGTAAAGAAAGAGAATTTTGAATTTTTTAAAAAAAATTATCCATGCTGTTATCTAATTCCTTGTTATTTTTATATCACTTTTTTCTCTCTGCCTTTTTTTATTATTATTATTTTCATCTCATGGTTTCTTTCGAATTGTTATGTAGTACATTTGTTGTGCCTTCGGGCCCTGTGCAGTATTCCTTGGTGCAAAGGGAGATATTTTTGTTTTCCCAAATAAAAAAAAAATATAAAGAAATTAAAAAGAATCTATAACAAGACACAAAAGAAAGACAAGATGAATTTAAGATATTTTGATAATTTATCAAGAGACTTGAAATTGCAAAAATAGTTCTATATAGAAAAAAAAAGATGACAAACAGCCATCATTACTAAATTTGGACAAACATGATTTTTGGGATAAAATAAAATTGTTATTACATACGTTTTGAGAAAATATTTTAATCACAATCAAAGGAATAAAAATGCAATTATATAAAAATATAAATAATAAGAATAAAACATAAATATTATATAGATTAATAAAATCTATCTATCTATACACAACCAACCACCCTTACCCCCCTTACACACACACACACACATATATATATATATATATATGTGTGTGTGTGTGTGTGTGTGTGTGTGTAAGGTGAATATATATATATATATATATATATATATTATTTATATACATTAATAAAAATGTAAAAATCAGATTAAAATTTATCAGTCCACGATTTTTATCCTAGAAATAATCAAATGTTGAAATTTTAAAAACTAAAATACATTCACCTTTATCAAGATTAAACAATAAAATCAAACACTTATAATTAATTTAACCCAAAAATCATGTTCGCCCTTTTCTACAAATGTCATTTGATATAAGCAATGCACAGGAATAAATAATAATTTAATTGGAATCTTCAAAATTTACAGTTAAAATTTTTGTTAGTCATTTTAGTATCTATTTTTTTAATTATAATAGAAATAACAATATAAATACTGAACCAATTTACTTAGATATTAATTTACTTTAATTGATTAATGCATTGTTTAATAAGAATGAATGTGATGTATTATTGATCTGATTAATTAATTAATTGCATGAAAAATTATAATTATGCATATATATTTTGGCTCAGAATATTTTTACAAAAATTCAGTAAACTTTGTTAATACATTTTTTCTTAGCTAAATAATTTTGCAAAAAAAAATTAATTACTTAATTACTTAAATAAGGAAGTTTTTAAATACTTTCGTCAAAAATATACTTAAATATTGCAATTACAAAATGTAAAACGAAAAGATAAGACTTTGTTTTAAAACTCTGATTCATGATTATATTTGCGTTTAACGTATCTTTTTGATAAATGTATGCTTAAAATTATTTGTTTTTATGTTAGAGTGTAAATTATTAAAAGATAAATTTTGGTTATAATTTTCAGTATGTAATATTGTTGTGTAATATGTTGTGTAAATGTTCATGTAATATTTCTCCGATATAAATTTTAATTTATATCGGAGATTTAATAAAGAATTTTTAGTATTATGAATATAAAGTTTCGGATAGGTAATACGCGAAATTCAAAAGATTCTTGGAATTACTTCATGCATTCATCATTGCTTTCATTGCATTTATTACTTCTCATAATAAATGAAACATCAAAACTATTGCGCTGTCTCTCTTAGTACTTGCTTATGGTTATTAATTCATTTTATCAAATCACATTTTGAAACAATGATTATCTTACACTTTAAACAGCAATGCAAGTCATTACAAACTAAGAAAAATATATTTAATATATGGATTTCTTTTCGACAAAAGAATTGATTATATATTATTTTGATTCCTTCCTTATTATATTCACTTAGACATTAATGGTTAATGATATGCTCACAACCAAATGAATGCATTAAATATGAAACTAATATTAGAAACTGGTTAAACTTGTCAAAATTCTGCAATGTAGTTTTATGAATATACATGAAAAATAATCTAATTGTTCTGCTTAAACAAGATGGTATTGAATATTAAATGTAATGTAATTTTCTCCGATTTCATATGTCTACCAGGTTTTATTAAAAATAATTCTTTATCAGATGAACTTAAATTTTCAATTCTAAATTTTAAACCGCATTAGTTATAGTTAAATATTTTTTACAACAGTGACATTTAAATTACTTATTTGTTAGAACTACACCTTAAATTTCAGATATGTGATTACTTAATATATATTTGGAAATACAGTAAAATGATAATTGTAATTTTTATATATTTACATATTCATTATAATCTTATCTTTAATAATCTTTCTGCAAAATGCTATTAAAATCATTGGTTAATTTTAAAACTTTTTTAAATGACTTTAATATCTGAATATCTGGAGTAATTTGTTTGTGTGTGTGTGTGATAAAAGTATAAAAGTTTATATGTTAATTTTGCTTATCATATCACAAGAATATTGCTTTTAATTTATGACATTCCATAAATATCGGAAATGTAAAATATAAAATATCCTTAAATTTTAATATATGAGATAGTTTTCCCGGTATTTATTTCTATAATTAATATAATAATATATAATTATTTTAATGAAATTTGAAATTTATTATTTCTAATTTAAATATAAATAAACTATTGAAAATATTATTAATTTCTAACAAAAAACTTTTTCATGGCTCAATTTTAGCCTCCAAATGAAGAACTTGATTTCCGTTTTCAAAACTATTTATTATTTCATATTTTAATAAATTTTTTATTTAATTATAAAATCAGCTTTTTTTCCAAAACATTGAAAATTTAATTCATTTCTGTAAAAATATTTTTAGTTTAAGAATACTGATTAAGAAATGCTTTTAGCATTTATATATATATATATATATATATATATATATATATATATATATATATATATATATATATATATATATATATATATATATATATATATATATATATATATATATATAATAACATAAACATTTTAAAGGAAATTGTTATATAATAGTCTTATGATCCTTATTTTAAATCTATTTTTTAAGTGTTAAGTGATTAGCTATTCATTTTCAATTTTAAGTTTTATATGTTTTGAAAAATTATTTTCTGATATTAAGATAATATAGATAAATCTTCATCTAAATGTATTTTACTTCAATGAATAAAATATAATATTATGGTTTAATTGTATTATAGTGACGAATCCGATTTGCCTTTCAAATATCCTATTATAAATTTATGTTTCAATTTCAGAAGTTGGGTCAAACTTTAAGACATCATGCAAAGAAATTGTAGTGCCATTCTCCACAATAATTTCAGAGTTCCTTCAAAACTTAGTGCTACTTATTGGAATTGATTTTAGACAGTATTTGTACATGAGAAAAACTTGTAGCATAAGCTTATAATAGGAGAAAAACACTGTTATCTTTTATGGCACCGTTCCAAAAGCGTCTTTATAAAAGTAATGGAAAGTTGGTTTTCAGCTTAATGGATAAAATATTAGCTTTGGTTTTTCAAAGATAAGTTACAATATGGAATGAATAAAAAGATAAGCATAAATAACTTAGAAAAAGTAGTAAAGGATATATATATATGTATATATATATATATTTATAAAACAAAACGCTTATTTCACTTCGTGTTTCACAAAACACTAATTCATGCATCAAATAGGAACTTGAGTTAGATTTCCATCACATTATAATACCTTGGATGAGGAATACCCGGAAATTTTAGACGTGATTCAATCTTTGAGTGCGCAAATACCTAGTGCTGTGCTATTTACATTATGTAATACTTATTGGATTATTTTGAAGTATATTTTCTACAGAAAATGTATATAAGAAATTCGTTGACGATAAAACGAACCTTTATGCAATAAAAAACATACATTTGCGTAATCCAAAATTTAACTTTAGTATAAAATGTTCCTTCTTTTAATACTTCTTTTGAAAGTATTAATATTTCCTGAAAATAGTATGGAAGAAATTCATTAATTCTTAAGTAAAATATAGCAATGTTTAAATTTAAAATAAAAATCATTTTCTTCATTAGCTTAAAAATAAAGTCATCAGCAGAATGACATTACCGAAAATTATTAATAGCTTTATATAAATAAAATTCTCACTACAAAAAAAAATAGTAATTTAAAGAGTTCTTCATATAAATAAAAATAGAAATCAATATATGAAGTTTGTCACATATTTGAAATACATATATTATTTTTGAATTATCTTTTTGATCATTTTAATTTAGTAAATTTATGCAAATACTAGGAAATATTGATACTGTTTGAAAAACAGCAAAATATTGTTATTTTTAAAGAAAATATTCTAAAACAATTCATATTTATTCACACATAACTAACTTTAACCTGACAAAGTCTCCGAAAATTTTTCCCTTAAGTTTTAATTCTTGATTATAATATTTTCGATCAAAATCCTTAGAATAATTTTAAAAATTGTAATCAAATTCCTATCCGATATACCTTCCTCATGTATTCAGCATTTATATTTTAATGCATTTTTATCTTTAGTTACATTAAATATAATTGCTTTTATCACTAAGCTGGAGCTATTCAATAATCAATTGAAATCTTTCTTCACTTAATGCATCTTTAAAGGATTAAATTTCAAATTGGCAAAAATTATCTCTTAAAAATAAATGACGTGACGTAAACTAATAACTACAATTGAACAATATTAATAAAATCAGTGTAGCTTGCACAATGGACTTTTATTACATTACTTTTTTTAGATATTTTGCAACTTTTTAATTTAGCTTTCTTCCTAGTTTCAAATATATCAGAATTAAATATATTCAAATCGTATTTCTAATATCAATAGGTCAATAAAAAGTTTCATATCAGGCATCCAGAGTACAATATATTTTTAATTAAGTCGATATTAAGAAACAATGTGCATGAAATCTTTGTTATGAAATTTTACATGACATATCTCATGAGAGAAATGACAATTTTAATGTAACAAAAAGACATATTTGATTGGTATGAAGAATACCTTAAGTAATAAAGTTTGATAGTAGATTTTGGAAATAGTTTCATCTGCTTTGGCTCTTATCGAATTGTTTGGTTTTGAAGAATTACATATTTAGTATCATTGTATGAAGATATGGCTGAATGAATTTTAAAACTTCAAATATTTAATAGATAAGTTCGATTTATTTTAATATTCTATAGTCAAAGGATTTTATTATAACGAAATATATAAATTGCATTAAATAGTATTTTAAAAAAGGTTTTGCCTTACAAAAATTATACTTATTTTTTATTAGCAACTTTATTTTTTAGAATTGATTTTTACTACTTAAAAATATATTCTAAAGAATTATTGAATAAATCAATAATCGATAAAATTATTGATAAAATAAGAATTATTTAAAAATCAGTTACATTTCAAAGTATTCTTAAATTTACTGCTATCAAAATTGCAAAAATGAAAGAAAATACTAAACTTTATCTTTTGCAGCTAATATTTTCAAAAATGTTTGAAACTGTCTGAAATGTCTAAAAAATAGAACATGTTTACAGTGCTTGATCAAAATTAATTATTTGAATGTAAATTCTATAATGGTCTTAAAATGAATAAATCATAAAATTTAACTGCGCAAAGTTGCTGATTATTCTATTCAAATATTTCCTGTTAGTTAATAACATTTATTTTCAGTTTAATACGTTTACGCTAGTTTTCTGATTAACTAATGCCCTTCATAATAATATTTGAAGTATAATTCACTTCAATGAAATGGTGAAGAAATCATACTAATATAGCAATTAATACTAATGGAAAATATGAAGATAAATATTTATAGTCTTTTTTTTGTTTTGAATGCATTCAAACGCTTTTATAAATTTAAAATTAAAACTTAGACGAAAATAGTTCAACGATTCTGATATATATCAACTAGTTAATGCTACTAAGATTTTCTATAATTTTTCTTGCATCAATCTAGACCATTTTATTCAAGTTAAGTAACTGAATTAACTTCAGAGAATTTATGTGAGTCTGTTCACAAGTATTGAGCTGATTTTCTTAGAACCCGCTTACATAAAATGGAAAACATGTAAAAAATGGGAGATAAATTAACTAAAATTGTGAAGTGGTAAGTTATTTTAATATAAAATGTTTTAAACTAGACTAAATATCCAAATAGGTTTTTTTTAATAATGTAGATGTTAAAAAACTACAACATATTTGTTTTCAGCAATCTTACTTAAAATAAAGTTGAATACCAATTATCAGAGCATTAAGCGAAAATTTAACTAGATTAATCTTATTAATTGTCTTTAAACTAAAAACACTTTTCAATTTACAATACTGTTTTCGTGTTAATGATATTAAAAGTTAGTGAGGGCTTAGAGTTTAGTTCTCAAACAAATTTCAGTCTCAAATCTATTTTTCATAAAAAAATGAATACTAAAATTAGTTTTAGAATGTGATTGTGTTAATGAATTGGGAATGTGATACTAAATAGGCTCTTTTTGCGTAAATGGAAATTTCTCAAGATAATCGGGAATTTTTAAATCAATTTTCACGTAAATAACAAGTCCTGTGAGTCAATAGACGTAATATACTAAAGGACGCTTTTCTTCTAGATTTAATATTTTCTTTCAAAAAATACTTTGAATAAGTTTAAAAGTTAATTTTATAATATCTACAGGAAATGCTTTTAATATCTTCGAAATATTTCTTATGACTTACAGAAATGTTTGATATTTATTGATACAAATGTCTCATATTAAACAAAGTTGAGTGGCTTATAAGAAAACTTTGTCTATGGAAACTTTATAATGATTAAAAAATAATATTGAATCTTATAGTATAAGGTTATTTACAAAATTCTAAGAAAATACTTGTATAAATTTTTGTGGCAGATTGTGAGTTCCAATTTTACTCAAACGTATTCTGTCAATTTATGAGACGACCGTTTGAGAAATTATATAGATGGGATATTTTAAAATAATTTATTTTTAAAAAAAGTAAATGCTAATGTTAAGTTTAGAATATGGTTCAAAATTGTTTTATTCTAATTGCATCTTGTGACATGACATGTGACGGGCATGATCCAATTCCAAATTCCTCGATATCTTATGAAATTTTTAGTCTGTAGGAAAACGATTGGTTGGAATTAGCAATTAATAACCTTTTGCAACTAGTATTATCATTTATTCTATTACGAAAAATATATTTTTTTAGAAAAACTCCGAAACTTTATATTTCAAGTACTGCTTTAAGCGATCAATAGATTATATTTCAAAAATCTCTGAATAACTTCATTGTTGTCAACTGTATATTAAAATGGTTTTCTGTATCTAGTACCGAATGCAAATTTAAAGCTAAAGCAGCGGTTTTTTTACTATAAAAATATATTTTAGGAGAAAATTTGTTATTATATAGTAGGCGCAAGTGACTTCTGATTCCGGTGAACATTAATTTCAAAATTACAAAATATTTTTAGAAATTCTTGTGTATATAAAAAAGAATGGACTCACTTGTATTTAATAACATTCTATAGTTAATGCGTGTACTTATTTTATTACAGAAAATAAGTTTTAGGAGGTTAATGGGTTTTTTCTTATTGTACCTTTAGAAAGGACATGTGACGCACGATTATTAAATTCAAAATTCCTCGTATCTTACGAAATTCCTTGTCTATAGGAAAACGATTGGTTGGATTTAGTAAATAATAGCAATTTAGAACTAGTTGCAGCATTTATTTTATTGCGAAAAATATATGTTTTGGAAAAACCCGAAACTTCATATTTCATGTACTGATTTATGTGATTAGTTGATTATATTTAAAAAATCTGTGAATATCTTCATTAATTTCAATTTTATATTAAAATGGTTTGCTGTATTTTTTACAGAAAGAAAAATTAAATCTAACACAGCTGTTTATTTTATTACTAAAAATATATTTTTGGAGAAATTTGTGTTATTATATTGTGATATACTATGTATATATAAGATTATATATTTAAGATTATATTATATTATATATATATATATATAAGATTATAATAAAATTTAAATTTAAACCATTCTATAAGCCTGCATAAATTATATTTTTAAAGAAGTTTGAAGCATTGTTCAAAGGTAAATAAAATAATGCAGATCGTATTATTAGCACATAAAATAAGCATCAACTGCCCCAAGTGACTTCTGATTCCGGTGGACTTTAATTTCAAAATACCCTAATATCTTTACAAACTCCCATGTTATATAAACACGAATGAGCTCATTTACTGTTGAAAAACATTCTAAAGCTATTGTGGGTACTCATATTTTTTTTTATAAAAATAGCATTTAAGAGGAAAATGTGTTTTTGGTTCTCATTGCAAATTTTGACAGGACATGTGACGCGCTATCATGAAATTCAAAATTCCTCTATGTCATACGAAACTCCTTGTCTATATAGAAACGATTGGTTGTGTGGATTTAGTAATTAAAAACAATATACTGCTACTATAACACAATATTTATTTTATAACGTAAAATATATATTTTGAGATAAACCCCAAAACCCCAAGACAGCAAATTTCAAGTACTGCTTTACGTGATCAATTGATTACATTTCAAAATTCTCTGAATATCTTCATCATAGTCAAAGGTTGAAGTTAGTATCGAACAGAATTGAAGTATTGTAGAGTGATTTTCTTCTGTTTTAAGCATGTCAAGAATTCCTTGAAAATTCCTGTTAATGACGAGAAAATGACAAGGAGAATCCTAATTTCATAAAGATGTGTAAAATTGATTTCTGTTTTAAATGTATTTGGTATTAACTACGTCTTAAACTAATCAGCCAATACAGACAGATCATGTAATGATTAAAAGAAAGTTTTCTTTGAAGCATATTCTTCTATGATTAAAAGGGAAAAAAGATGCCCATACATTTCATTGGTCTTACCTAAGCCCTCAGAAATAGTTTGAGACATAAGAACAAATTAATGGATCTAAGTTCAAGTAAAAAAAAATACTTTGAGTAATAAAAATTAAAAAAATGCGTTGAGATTTGAAAATTAAATTATAAAAAGATGGCAGACAGTTTCGTGACCTGAATCTAAAAAAATAAAATGTTTGTAAATATTTAGATTTATTAGTTTATCCAAATGTGCAGCTCAAAGTAAAATTAAACATTTATTTCGATTTCTTTGAAATACATAAAATTTTAATTACAATAAAGTTTTAATACGCAATTTTTCATGTTTGTAACGAGTAAAAATGTAATTCTTCCAAAATGTATATGTTTCATTAAATTATTAAAGATTTTCCAATGAGAAACTGTCTTTTTCCTAAATTTATAAAATGATGTGTCAGCATTAATTATATTTCGTAGCTAACGCATTTACTAAATAATGTAAGATAAATATATTTCACGTCTACATACAAAATAACTGAACATAATTCTTTTGGCAAAAAACCTGAATGCAATTTTGGAGACTTTATCTATAAAATTCGTTGAAGAAGTCTTTATTTCATATTTGTAAATATTTAGTTACGTATTTATCATAGCTTACAAAATTACAAAGCATAATTTTTGCAATATAAAACATTTTACGTATTGATAATATGATTTATTTTATCATATTTTGACTTTGTTTCATGGTTTGGTTTGAATTGTGAATTTTAAAATATTTAATATTTATTTTATATTCTTTAATGATTATAAAAATATAACATTTGTTTCAAATCCAAATCTGTGAAGTTAAAACTCGAATGTAAAGCAATTATAAAATAACCATTATTAAAAATTAATTCATGTTGTGTTTCTTTCTTTTATATATTTAAAAATATATCGTTATGCAATTAATTAACTACTCACATTTTGTGTCATTAAAGGCAAAATTTAACTGAAGAAAAATATTTAATCTATTCGTGAATACAAAAATATTTCTATATAACTTTAAAAAAGAGTATACACTATATTATTTTTAATTTGAAAAATTTACATGCTTTTGATTTGAAATAACAAATTAATCTTTAAATAAAAGAAAGTTACCTAGAAATTGTTTATATAATCACGAAAATTTCTCTCTCTCTCTCTCTCACTCCCATATTTTCTTTTCATCGCAACTTGTTTATTTTCAGCATGGATTAGCTCTTTTGACAACAGTTCTTTTTAATAGATATTTAATCTTACAAAGGACAACGAGCTTCTCAAAATTCATGTTTCATTTCAAAAATAGAGTTTTGTAGTAAATTTCTAAATATTTTAGTTATTAGGAAGTCAAAGACATCACATAATTGAAATTTAAACTTAGTTTTGACATTAATTATCCCTTAAATCTCAAACTTTTGAATTATTAATTTTTTTGAAATGGAACTTACTCAATACATAAAATTATATCATATTGTAAATTAAAAATATCTTTTTTTGTCTAAAATAATAATAATTGTCATGCAACAGTAGTAACAAATGTTAAAAATAATATTTTATTTAAAATTTTGAATTTTAATATTATATATATATATATATATATATATATATATATATATATATATATATATACTGGAAAAAATTTAAAAAAAGGTGTGTGACATATATTAATCAAATAATTTATACAATTTCCTTAAAAAATACCCGATGCATGTTTTACATTTTGAAATTAACTGCTAAAATAAAGGAATATTGTTATTTTAATATAATATATTAAATAACATTTGATTACGTAATAAAATAATTTCAAAATACGAAATTCATTTTCATTAACTAATTTATTAAATATTTTGTATTCTTTGAAAAAAACAAAATGAATAATTGAAGTATTTTTAATTTCAGTTGATTAATAAATTAAATTTGCAGCAAATTTCTCATTAGTTGTTTGTAGAAACATTTTGTAAGTAGTTTCAAAATCAATTTAATTTGCGTAAGCATTTAATGTGCAAGTTAACAGTAATTAAAATCCAGTTTCATGTATTGGACACAAAAACTATACAAGATCTATTTTTTATACTATTAATCAAATGAAATGCATACGGGAATGTGCAAATATTATAAAACTTATATATGTGATTTTTATTGTATACTGGTATATGGGAAATTATAGCATCTAATTTTTACTAAACATCTAGAATGTTTGATTTAGATACGATTACCAGAATAAAGCATGCATTATGAAAATCAGCAAGGGATTATCAATTTATGAAATATTAACTATTAGAAAATAATACTTTCTTTATAGGTAAGGATTTGTTCATTTTAATGTAGATGAAAATTATAATTTAATTCAATTATCCTATTTGTAGGTTATTATATTTTATCACATTCTATAGAAGAAACAATTTTTTTATACAAAGCATTTTAAGTTTCCATAATTATTGTGAAAAGTAATTTTGAATTCAATATTAGTAAAATTAATATTAACATTCAGTTTCAGAGTCTTTTATAATGTTTGTTTGCATGCACAATATTTCTTTGCTATTTTTAAGTATTTTGAAACGACATTACTTTTCATAAAATTTTAGTTGTTTAGGGAAATTCAGCTAATATTAACTTCATGTCTGTATTTGTTATATCAATGCACGCTATGTGAAACAAAATCTTATCTTGCTGATATAAAATGTACTAACTAAACATGTCTAGAATATAAAATGAGAGCAAAAAAACTGAAATACATGAAATTGTTTACTGTTTTATTTCCCCTTCTAAAAATATGATAAGATATTACTTACCTTAAGATGGTTGATATTGACACCAGCGAACTCCCTTGTACCTAACTCCAAGGAGCTTTACCAGTTTAATGGGAGCTGCTGGGACTTTTATTTAAAAATATATTCAAAAATGACATTATAAAAATTTTTACAACAGTTGAACATGACTATCTTACAACATGGCTTTAAATATGCAATCAATTTCCGGTTAATTGTAAAAATGAAAACAAGATGACAATATAAATGAGTCTATGATAAATTATAAACAGTTAAAACATAATAATCGTAATTTAGCAAAGTTCTTCATTATAATTGAATAAAAATTAATAAATCATATTCAAAAGTTTTTGGTATTTACAAAGACAGAGCCTTAATTTGGTCAAAATATGTTTTTAGCTAAGTTGTAGAAGAGTTCCCAATCCAACAAACTAAGTTTTCATTCTTCATTAGGAATTCAACTGTTTTATTTAATTTTGTTCTCGCTGTACGATTTCTCAGAATTCTCTTCTTCCAGAGGATCTTCCAATTTTCGCTGGGTATGCGTAAATACCAGGATAATGTTGAGGAGCAAGTTGTCAAGAAGTGGAGTGGATTGCCTTCTTTTCCACAAGTGCAATCTTTGGAATCAGAAATATGGAACCTGTGGAAGTAAGATGGAAATAGTCCGTGCCCCGTAAAGAAAAGTACCTCATTCCTAGTTCAGTTAAGGGATTTCCTGCAAACTTTCGGTATCATGTCGTTAACAATTCTTCCAGTTTTTCCATTATTCCAATCTTCTTGCCAACGATCCATTATCCAATTATCAAGTAAAGATCTGGTATGACAACGTGGTAATGGTAGGACCTGAGAAGAATTGCTTGAGAGTGCAGCCGCTTTTGCAAGTCTGTCCGCTGCCTCATTTCCTTCTGTACCTTGATGGGTCTTTACTCAACCAACCTTTATGATATCTGATGTTGTTAAGAGATCTTGCATTTCTCGAACCATATGACATTTGTTAAGAGGATTAGATAAAGATTTGAGGCATGCTTGACTATCTGACCAGATGTTTGTTGGAAGAGGTTGTGAAGCAGCTACTTGAATGGCTTTACGCAGAGCATATACTTCAGCTTGATATACTGTGTTCTCAGGTTATAGCCCAATACTCCAAGTACTTTGTAATCCGAGTTCAGAGTATACTATCCTTCCGGATCCAACTTTTCCTTCTATTTTTGAGCCATCTGGGAAAATTGTTAGGAAGCCTTCACTGAAACATGGTATATGGTTTTGTTCGTGTATTTTTACTTTCCTCTCTATATTGAAGACTCCAGGGTGGATTGTTTCTCCTTTTATAACTTTCTCTATCAAATTTGGTACAGGAAGAATAGGATCAACTTCACAAGGAATTTGTGCCCTTGTATGCCTTATAAACTTTACCTCAGCTTCTATTTTTAGGTAGAGAGGAGGTATTCCAGTTATAACTTGAAGAGCTGCTGTAGAAGTCGTTCTAAACGCACCACTGATGTTTAGCAGAAATCTCCTTTGAATCGAAGTAAGTAATTGTTTTGCCCTTGTTGTTAATGGCGTTCCCTAAATTGCTGCCCCATGCCCCAACATCATCACTATTACAGTTTGATATAGTATGATTCACTGTCTTTGGGAAATTCCCCTATTGTTTCCTGCTATTCTTAAGAGCTTTTGCTGTAATGCCATAGCTCTATTGGCCTGTGATTTTAGATGTGCTATGAAGTTTAACTTTTTGTCATTTGTTACTCCTAGAAGCTTAATTGTGCGTTTTTTCTTAGCTCTGATGTTTCCTCAAAAAAATTTTGGACCACATTTAAGCTTTGCTATTAGAATATATTTGGTTTTTCTAGCGAAATTTGAGGAAAATTATCATCTGACCATTTTTTAAAATGAACCAGTGCCTCTGTTGCTACTTTTCCCAATTTTTTCTCATTATTTGCCGCTACCACGAAAGTAAAATCATCAGCAAATGCTTGAAGATGTATCATGCTTTCTGTATCATGTTTTCCTATATCACTCCAGTTCTTTTTAAGGGCTATATCTGCAATTAAATTCCATAGAATGGGGCCACTACAAGAGCCTTGTGGGCAACCAATAGTTTGTTCCTTGCTGGATAAACCATCATTAGTTGGCATTGTGATTTTTCTATATTCAAGATTACTGTTAAGTAATTTTTTAATGTTGTAAGAGCATTTTGTGGTGTCTAATATTTGTTTTAATTTGTAATGTTGAACTGTATCAAAGGCTCTTTTGATATCAATCGTGATTACGGCAGTGTGTAATTTTGCAGCTCTGAATAAGTTAATCTTATTAATGTGTGTCATAAGGGCATCGTCTACTGATCTGCCTTGACGAAAGCCAAACTGGTTGCAATTAAAATAGCCAGTAGATTACAAGTAATAATTAAGTCGTTTTGTTGTTATTTTCTCTAAGAATTTACCAATACTGGGTAGGAAAGAAATTGGTCTATAGGATTGTACATCATATTTGTTTTTGCCTTCTTTATGAAATAATATAATTATGCCTATTTTGAGACACTTTGGAAAATAAGACATATGTAAGCATTTGTTTAGGAGTTTGTACAGAAAACCTGGAAAGCTATTATGTATGGTCTTAAGGATTGAGTTATCTATTCCATCATATTCTAGTGCTTTAACCCTTGGTAGAGACTTTGCTGTTCGTGTAAGTTCCTCCTGTCTAAAAAGTATGTCATTCGGAGTAAATTCAATATCAAAAGGTGGTTGCAAAGGTATGGGAATCGGATGTTCTGGGAAGAGATCTTCAAGGATCTTATTTGCTGTGTCCAGTTGAGAGCCTTTAAATATGTTTGAAGATGGGTTAAAAAGGTCGGAGGTTGGAATACTTTTATTGAACGCTGATTTATATACTTTCCCAAATGGGTCTTCTTTTGCTAAGCAAAAATTTATCCACGCATTTTTCTTGGCAGTTCTAATTAATTTATTATAAGAAACCACTTTGCTTTTATGGATGTTACAAAATTGTTCTTTTCCATTTTGTTGGCCACGTTGAATTCGTCTCCTTATGGCCTTCAGTTCTTTCTTTTTGATTTTCAGTGATACAGACCACCAAGTAGGTTTAACACTTAAACTTTGCTTTTTGGTTTTGAAAGATTTTGATCAGCATTCGGAAATTGTACTTTGTAGTCTTGAAGTTATGTTTTCTAGTTTAGTATTTGTGTTTGCTGTATCAATAGACTTTTGGAAATCTTGAATATAAGGACTGAACAGATTAAAAAATTTGGCGTGGTTTCCATAAGATGTCTTGTATCTTTTTATCTTCAAGCATTTGATAACTATGTTAAGAGGGATTGATAGGTATCGCTGAGTGTCTCTTCTTCTAAAACATTCCAGTATATAGTATTCGCTAAGTTTCCATTCGATACTAAAGTTAAATCAGGCAAACCTTGTTGTAATCGATTAAGATATGTAGGTGGTGAGTTAGGGTTATTTAGAAGAAAAATGTTATTATACATAATAAAATCTTGCACGAATTCACCCCTTGCATCATTTTGTTGATAACCCCAGTTAACACTGTGGGCATTTAGATCTGCTCCGATGAGGAAATTTTCTGGTTTTATTTTTCTGACAACTGCATCTAATTCACTAAGCGTGAGTGAAATGTCGTTTGGGACAGAGTCGATGGAAGAGGAGTTTGGTGGTGGATTGTATGCTGAAATAATATCAAATGGTTCGGAATCAACTGTAATTTTAATTGTAATTGTAATCTCAGTGGTATGAATCAAGATTGGCTTTAATTCCCTCATCGTAACTATGATGGCTGCTTTGAAATTTTTCGAAGTCCAGTACGACCATGCTGAAGTAATACCGAAAATTATTTCATTCAGGATGAAAGTTTCTTGAACGAAGAAAACTTTCACATAATGTTTTTCAGCTGTGACTTGAAAGAGATTTGTAGGAGGTTTTGATTTTCTTAAATTTATTTGAAAGATTTTCAAGTTAGGTAGACTATGAATTTCTATGAAATTACTGGGGTTTGCAGTTGTCAAATAATTATTGCATTCCATTCTTACACGTGTCTTTGTGGTGCAATTAGTTTGATTGTTTTCTTGGTTTTTGATAGTTAATTAGACTTCTATAATAGATACAATTTCTGGAATAGGCTGGGTGATTTATTGGATATGTGTTTCCGTTATCATTGGATTTTTTACAGTTGATACAGCAGTTTAGCTTTGATTTGTAATTTTCTGTGCTATGGTTTTCATTGCCTTTCCCACAAAATGGTTTTGAAATGCAATATCGGCCAATATGGTCAAAGCTTTGGCAATTATAGCATATTCGTTTATTTCTGAATGGCCTAACAATTATTCTCCGAAGAACAAATCTTTTTTGTTTACGAGTATGTCAGTCATTTTCTTGTCAGCTTCAATAACTACGTGATGAAGTTCTTCTTAGTATCTGTGCGCTCTAATTTCTGTTATATTTATGGGATTGTCTAATCTTTGTATCTGTGCTTCATCCATCCTCCAATACTTTGATGATGTCTTCTTCTCTCATTGAAATTGGAATATTAAGTAGAATAATCTTTTTGGTTGGGATTCTTGGCTCTTCTAAGGTGTGAGCATCTGCGGTAAGTTGTTGAATCAATTTTGATTTGTCTGTTTCATTTTTGCAAAGAATTTTGATTACAAATCTACCCCAAACAATCCTTCTTGGTTTAATTGAGCAGGAAAAGTTAAACAGTTTTTCCTTATGAATTTCTTCTACCCTTTTTGGGCAGAACTATAACTGTGGTAGCTTTTTCTTTTTCCATTTTATTCATTAATACCTCACTATATTGTGATTTTAGGGTACTTTTCTTTGGTTTTCTCTCTTCTTCGGTGATAATCTTCTTTTAATTTTGATTGCATTTTACATATCTCATTTAGTTTAGTGTTAATGTTAGAAAATTGTTATTGAAGGTAATTTTGAGTAGAGAGTTTCTTATTTGATTCTTCAGAGATGCTTTGTGTGTGGTTTCCTTTTATTTAATTTCACTAAAATTTCTAGATGATTAAGAATTTTGTCTGATTCTAGACGTTCGTGTTCAGATAATACGCATTTCGAAAATTTTTGCTGCCAAATTATCATCCTTAGGTTTTACAACATTTTACTTTCAGGTTCTTGATCGTTGTAATATATGTTGTTTTCAATCTATTTATTGATGCTAGGTTCTTTACCTGGGAAGAGCAAGGCATCATCTTCATACTATAAATTAACTCTCTCTAAGTTTACTACAGGCTTGGTTGTAATTCTTGTATCTTGGGTTAAGATTCTTTTTGCTCTAGTTCCTTGCCGAAGTCAGAGAGAATAATTATCTGTTTCTTCGGCTGGAGTGGTTGAAGGAAAATCAATCTTCTCTGGGGGGTCCATATTTATTTCTTAAATTATATATTTTGAATGATGAATAACGCTGATGGGTAAGTCGTAAGTTCCAAAATTATTTTAATTTATAAAGCAAATAGTTTTATTTTATAGGTAGCTTAAATGGGTATAATTATGGAAGAATTAATATTTTAATCAAGTTTAAGAGCTACTAATAACACTTTGTTGAGGATATTATCTTGTGAATAAATTTAAATGTAGAAGTAGAAAGATAGCTGAGAATTTGAATCTCAAATCAAATGAATCTTGAGGAATTGTTGAACTGCTTGCCAAAATTTATACAAACAGCATTTGAAAATTCTAAATAGATTAAAATACAAGATAATAAGGATCTAATACAAGGAGAAAAAAATCGTGTGTCTTTATGACTGATAGCACTTGAGATACAGGCTTGATTAAAATTCACTAATATCGTAATCAACCAAAAATAATTAGCGGCAAAAGGGTTAAGATACGAACTGCTGATGGAGCATGCGCAGAATCTAAAATTGAACTTAGAAATATACACGAAAATAGCATATAAGATTAAGAGTGAGATTGAAGAACCGTAGGGAGAAAAACAAATAAAACACAATTTCTTCAAGTACTTAAAAATTAATATAAAAGCAAATAATTAAGATATGGTAAAAATATTGATACCAATCAAATCCTAATAAAAAAAAAGACACAATATACCAAAAGAACAAGCTTAAATAATAAATTTAAATGTATGATGACAAACTAAAAGCAAAAGATAGTAGGAGAGAAACGTAAATATTTATTTTTTGCTTAAAACATGACTTTACTTTAAATTTAATTAAAAATCAACAATTGCAGTCAAAAAACCTTTTTGGTATAATTTTAATCACCGGAATTTTAGGATTAAAGCTGCAAAAAATCCACTCAATACAATCATTATTTTTGGATTAATGACTAGTTAATTATGAAAATTCAAAATCTTCAAGTAAGAAAAGAAGAAAATAGGGAATTTTTAGATTCAGAAAATAAGTTATATAATTGGTTCTAATTAAAATTTTGAAATTCCACAAAAAGGTTGCCATTTAAGTATTCAATTATCTAATAAATTATATAAAATTCAGGCACTTACTGTTTTTCATTAATTTTTGATGTTGACTTGAATTTAGAAAATGCTTCAATCGTAAGTATGAATTCAAAATTCAACATAAAATCTTGCTTCATGAAAATATTCGAAGGTTTTTCTTGAGACATTTACAGGAAGTTTGAAATATCCTTTTGATGCAGTGATGAAAATTGAAGTTCTGTTACATTTAGGTGATGAGATATTAATTATTTTGTATCCGCACTTGGAAGTCTCAAATGCCAGTGCAGGGGAAGTGCCGCTTCTGTTGCTGAGGGGAATGTTGCTGCCGGAATTGTAGCGTCACTCAGACTCCATTGAAAATATATTATTATTTTCAGAGTTTTTTGTAAATAACAAAGAAACTATTAGAATTTAGATAGTAAAATTTTGGTATTTTTTATAACTTTGAAAATTGAATCGAATGATGTTACATAAGAAAATATTCAGCTAAGAAAAACCACCTTAAGATGGTAGGAAATTTTCGTAATGCTCAGTAAAAAAATGTGCTTTTTAAAAAATTTCATAATGTAACAAACAGGGGAAATAACATGTTTTTATACTTACATTATAAACCAAATTTTTTCATATTATACCAGAGAGTTTGAAATTCTATTGAAGATAATTTGATTTTTCTTAACGTTTTTATTTCAAAGCTTTTGAAGTAATTAGTTAGTGCAATAATATTTAAAAAACACTTTCATTAAAAATTTTTAATCGTAACGCATAATGGAAATATCTAAGCAATTTAATATTACTGTATACTGTATAGCATCAAATTTCAATAAAAAAAACACCTATATCTACCATTCTAATAAAACACAAGCTTCACACATTACGTTTATAAAAAAAAGACTTAGATTTATATCCATCAAAAAAGCTGGTTATCATTGCACAAAATACGATAAAAACTTACAGTATATTAACATTTTGAAACAAAATAAAACATTCATTTTTTATTTAATTTAGATGAAAAGTGGTATATCAGTTAAAATTATCTGAAATGAAAGTCAAGTCATATTAAATTTCTGATTCGCATTAGAATTTTAAGCATTTTATTCATTGGTACTTAGGCTGTGTTTTATGTATTTAATAGGAAAATATTCCTTAAATTTACTTAAAATTTCATTTATTAATAAACTTATTAAACTAATTTACCAATTAAAACTCTGATATAGGCTTATGCTGATATTTCAAGTTAATATTTAAACTTTTTGAAGAATAATATAAAATTTCAAACAATTATGCCACAATACTTAGAGTTATTTAAAAACCCGATTAATTGTAAAAATATTGAAGGATTATTAACATGGTTAAAATATGTATTGAAATGCAAGTTTTCCTTGGAGGTAAATTTTTTGTCATACTTTCAAGTCTTTTCAACAAGGGAGTTATGAAATTCAGTTTAATATTGAAATTATAAATTTAAGGAACATTTCATTTCGAATTTTTTTTTAAATATTATTTTTTATTATTTACGTATTATTAAGTAATTAATTTGAGAAAATAGCCTATTTAAATAAAATGCATCGTTTTAACTTTCTTATGCTTTATTTATATATTATATTATAAACGTTTTCCTTCTCCATTTCGTTTTTGAGAAAAACCTGATGAGAAAATTAAGAGAAATATAAATCAACGAAAATGATCATTTTCAATTCAAACAATTTATTTCCCACCAAATGTCAATTTTAAAACATTTTAATATGTATGTTAAAAACAGTATCAAATACAAATTAAATAAAATTATTTTAAATTTCAATGATTTATGAGAAAGATGGCATAAAAAAGGATAATCTTCGTAACTTCTTTCGAACGTATTACGTAATGAAAATTATACGTGCATATTACCTAATTGCATTTTCTTGTTATGCTTAGGGAAGAAAATTAAATATCTAATATTACAGTTAAAATAATCTTTTTTGTCATATTGTAATGATTTCTTGTAAAAAAAGGTCAGGACTCTTTACATGTGTAGCATGCCATTGAATTTTTACACTTGAAAATCAGAACACCATTAATGTCAAATTTGAATAACAAGATGCTGGGAAATGGAAATTTATAACTTCACTGGATATTCTATCATTCATATTTGCACTTTTCTTATATTACATAATTTGCATTCAAATAAATTATCAGATTGCACTTAAAAATAAAATTACATTTGAATGTTTTTGATGCTCACGTGGAAATGACAAATACACTGCATTTCTTTCTTAGATTTCAAAGTAAAATTAAAGCTTCCCGGGTTTCCATATCACAAATTAGCTGTTTGCATTTGAGCATTAATATTATTTTAATATTATATTGATAAGATTATGTCACACACACGTACCTATAAAACACCATAAAGGATTTTATGGATTCCATTTACATGTCATTCACAACTAATAGGATATATACGTTATATGCATAGTATTAGGTAATTATACAGTCATGGTAAATATATAGAATAAATATATGTATTACCTTACACAAGACGAATTTTTTCTCATTCATTTTAGTGGCATTTGCAACACCAATATTTTAACCATCTTTGATGCTCCCTTTCATACAAGTGTGTTTCTAGTTATTTGATTAAAAGATAATTGGGAATAAGAATTGTGTTGAGTCATCTTTTTAAATTAAGTCAGATTTTGTTTTCAGTAATTTTTGCTGAACAAATTTTGTACAACTCCTGTTGCATCTGAGATGTGTTGAAAATGATGCCTACGCCTTTACATTCGGGACATACATAATTTTATACTTCAGCAAAACAATCTATGATTTTATCTTAATTACACTCTGTATAGATCATTTTTTTGCAAATGCCAAACATTAACGCCTAAGCCATTAGTTCACGGGCTCTCCAATACTTTTCAACAATGCCCTCATACTGAGAAAGAGCCACACAATTATTTAAATGTTCAAAAGTCATTGGTTGACCGGAGTCACACAAAACATAGTCCGGGGAATCCACCACTCCAATCCTACAGAGATGGTCCCGCAAACAATCATGTCCAGTTAGACCTTTAAAAAGGACCACCGCAGTCTTTCTTGGAAAAACGGGAACAGCTCTTTCCTCCCCCAAAATCTTCCATCTCTTGTGCGTCACACGTTGAACCATATCTTGTTTAAAAGTCTTCTTGAGAGTCAGGTTAACAAACAATTTATAGTTGAATGAAATGATAGAGGGCGATTCATACGTTGATCTATCAAGGCTCCCTTTTTACCCAGTGAATCAGCCTTTTCATTGCCCAAAATATCACAATGGGCAGGGATCCACTGGAAAAAAGTTCTGTGTTCCAGAGCAAAGGTCTACATTCTAAAATTCTTTGGGAACTATTTTGATTATTCAAATGAGTTTGAATCGCAGTCTTAGAATCAGACAAAATGACAGCTTTTTTTAAAAAAAGTGACTTCGAATCAATAGCAGTTGGATAGCCACTGTAATAGCTTCAATTTCACCATAAACGACTGTGGAAAAAGGACCCATTGGTAAATAAAAAATTGAAAAAGCTCACAATGGATACCTGCTCCTGCACGATGTGTTCTTTCTAACATAGAACCATCAGTGAAAACATGCAACCACTCATTTCTCTGTATAGAACTAATTTGATAAAGAACTTATGTGATTGAAAAGTTTTCCAAATCTTCTATCCTGTGACGACTTTTGATCAATGTTTTGCGAACGACTGGTATATCATTACTCTTCCACCACTACATTCCGTGAACTTTGGAGTATCATTTAAGGTGCATGAACTGGAGTACCCGTGCATGACTTTCTGTCTTTGCTCAAATCCATGTTCAGGCCTATAGGTGCTATTATAAGTGTTAGATGCGGCAGCTTTAAGCATTGATTTCTTCGAATCTATATTCATGTTATCTTTCTAAAATTAGCGATATATTATTACTGTTATAACTGATGTTTCAAATGAAGATGCACTCTTTTCTGCTTTCTTCCTGGAGTATCAGTCCTAATCACTAGGACTTAATTTCATAATATTAACCATTGTAAAATCCTGTGATTTATTTGGAATACTTAGACAAACTTTTATTTAATGAAGTATACCATTAACAAATTGCGAAGATTTTTGTTGCAGTTTTCAAATAACTATTAGATATGGAAGAAATAAATAAAGTACATATTTAAAGATTTTTTAAAATATGTAACGGCAAAATATTATTGCCATATTTTACATTATAAAATACAGAATGTATAGTTTGGTCATAACTTTAAAATTCGTTGCATATATCTATGCATTTACTACTTTAGTTCTGTATGAAGAAATGCTATTTCTGTATCAAGAAATGCTATTTTTGTATCAAGAAATGCTTTCTCTGTATCAAGAAAATGGGATATTTTGAAAAACACTACATAGATTTCTTACCTAACCTCTTCTCTGTTTATTTTAATTCTTTCAAATTTTTTTTAACAAATAATAAAAATAAAAATTATTTTATATTTATTTCATAAGAATAAAAACTATTTATAGACATAAAATTTTAGAATAAAACCAATTATATTTTAAAATTTATTAATAGTTCAATATCTAAAGCAATGAAGATGAAAATAATTCTGCATTTGGAAAAACTTCAATACCCTTAAAATACAATCACATTTATATATTTTACTTATTCTTTCATATAAATTTAAATTAAAAAATATTAACTAACTAAACTCACCATTGTAATTTAAAAATATTTGTTCCATTTTTAATCTTATATTTGAATAAACTTATAAACAGTTTCACCTTAACTTCTATTATTTTTGTGACAATAAAGGAGGATTTGAATCACTTTAAAAAAAAAAGTAACAATACAAACACACACACACAGCTTTCAGTAATACCAAATTTTTAAACTTAACGATGTATTATTTTTATGTATAAAAATTCCTGCCTTATTTAATCATTTATTATAAAATATAAAATAAAATACAAAAAGATGAGAAAGAAAAATATCTTCAAATTTCTTCTTAGAGAAATATGAATTATTTTGTCAAAATGTTTTGTGACATGAAGGAAATTTTTCTTTCAAATTGACGATGATAATATGGTTCCATTTTAATAAATTG
Source organism: Latrodectus elegans (assembly GCA_030067965.1). Taxonomy (NCBI): domain Eukaryota; kingdom Metazoa; phylum Arthropoda; class Arachnida; order Araneae; family Theridiidae; genus Latrodectus; species Latrodectus elegans. The sequence continues at coordinate 57,059,285 of CM057809.1, read as the reverse complement.
AAAATATATAGAATAATATTCAAATTTTAATTCTTAGTGCCTTTGAAATCCTACTTATATTTATTAAGTAGAGTTACATCATTAATGCAGCCTCTCGTGTGAACTTTACTTTAGGCTTATTGTTAAAACAAAATTTTCAAAAATTTAAAATAAAAACTTATTTCAATAATAGAGTAATAATCAAATCAGGAAACAAAATTAAGGAGCAATATTGTCAAGAAAACCTTTAAACTGAACATTAAGGCAGTCTATTATCAAATTTACATGTTTTATTTTTTTCTGTAATGAAAACTCAAACTGTTTTAGATATATAAATTGCATAGGATATAATTAAATATATCGGTTCTCAATTCTTTATCAATATCAATAACACATAATTTTCAATAATTGAACTGAAAGTAGTTTATGTAACACAATATAATAGTTATAACTATGAAAAATCATACTAACCTATTACAACTAAACACATTAGATTTTTCTCTATCTAAGTACTTCTCTCACCACATAAATTTAAAATAATAGTATTCATACAATAAATTTGAGTGCAAAGTTTTCAAGATTAATTACGTTTCTTTTTACTTTTCCTAATTATTTATATATTTTTTAATTTTTCTTCAGTTTTCACATACACACAACTTAATTTATAACATTTGTAAATTATTTTATTCATTCCTTTTCTCTTACAAAAGGTTGAATACTAATTTAATTTTATTTACTTAGAATTTCTCATACTGTATTTATAATTATAAAAAACTGCTATTTGTGCAAAATGTATTGTTTATCATAAAAAATCCTAAGGAATAAATATTAACTTCATTTTACTATTAATTTTTTTATTTGTATTTATCTATATATTCCTTAATTTATTCTTATAAGACGGAATTAGTGATAAACATTTCAAGTATATTTAAATTTGATTTTAATAACTAAAAATAGAGTTAAAATAATTGAAAAATCAAAAAATAAAAATATATCACGTTTCAAATTACTAGAAAATTATTTTACTGAAGGTGACGAATATACATATTAGATTGTTTTGAGTAAATATCTTAATATAAACTCATATGTAAATATTCTCCCCTGAATAGTAATTTTACTTTTTGCCGGAACCAATTTTCGTAAATGCCCTGATTGTAAATATTCTAAGCTTACGATATTTTCAAATTATTATTAATATCTTTAATATTCCTTAAATTTGCGTTATCAAAAGGAATGAAACAAATTTCCCATAAATAATACTATATTAATGTGTGATAATTACTAACATTTCATATGTTATTAGCTACATTTATCTACTTCAAATTTGTTAACATATTTTTCTTAAATAAATTAATTATACTTTTTATCAGCATAAAAGGTTCATAATTTTTCCTAAATATCATGGATTTCATTTTTCCTCATAATAACAATATCTAAATTTGATATATCTCAATAATTTGATTTGAAAATTGTCTGCATAACTATTCTACGTTCTAAAAGTAAAAAAAAAAACCATCGGTATGTGGCTACATTTAAAGAAAATCAGTGTCACATTTAGTTTCTGTTAGGATAAATTCATTAAAAATGATCAATATCAATTGGAATTGCATTTAATTATTAATAGTAAGAAATGTATTTAATTTATGAAAATATATTACAATTAATTCACATCTACAACCCATCTGAAAAACTTTCCTTACAATTAAGATTATGAGATTTTAAGAGAGCACAATACAGAAACAAAAGAGAATTTTTAAAATAATAAATATTGCTATTATGTATTTAAAAGCAGTTAATATTCATATTTAAAAGCACTTAAATAAGGAAATAAAACACGCTGCCAGTTTACTTCTGTATCTAGCTGAAAATCTATTTCCTTTTTTCTTACTAGATACAAGGTTGAGAGGAAGTGGATGATTGACTTTAAAAAAGTAGTGGCTATTTTAACAACTTCTGAGAAAAACTTCAACATCTGTCAGAACTTGACAAGTAAGGAGGAAAATAAAACTTCAGAAACAATGTGTTGGCACTTATATGCGGGAAGACAGCTCTCTTTGTTTTTTAGTATAGTTGTCTACATCACAGAATTATTATATAGGGGTTTTAACGAAATTTTAAGAAGGTTGTATAACTTAAGAGTCTTTTCTTAAAGTTTCAGATATTTTCCAACTTTGAAATTCTTTTTCAGAAATGTTTTTCCGTGTGTTTGAAGTTAAACAACTTTTGTTTTCCCTCATACAATTAAAAAAGTTTGCATTTTTTTAGAACAAAATATGAAATTTAATGATTATCAAATGTTCATACGTAATTATTTTGAACTTCCTTAAAAACACAATTATAAAATTGCAAATATAATTTTCCTTGTTCATATATATAGCTATCTATCTATATCTATATCTATCTATCTATCTATCTATCTATCTATATATATATATATATATATATATATATATATATATATATATATATATATATATAAATATATATATATATATATATATATATATATATATATATATATATATATATATATATATATATATATATATATATATATATATATATATATATATATATATATATATATATATATATATATATATATATATATATATATATATATATATATATATATATATATATATATATATATATATATATATATATATATAAATCTATATATATATATATGTTTGTGTATGTGTGTGTGTTTGTCATGAATCCCACAATTTATGGAATTTCTGAATATATAGAGACTTTTAATATTCAAGCTAAAAGTAGCTTCAAATTAAAAAGTTTATATAATTTTAGTTACAATTTTGCTTTATTAGAATAATTCAAATCATTTTAATAATAATTAACAAAACAAAGAAAATGAATTATGAAGCAAGGATAATTTTTTTGTAATCAACATGATATCCCATCCATTAAAATTACCTAAAGCAAATGTATAAGTTTTCTTTGGGTAACAAGTTAATTATTTTTTCCCACTGATTCTTAATTAGAGCTATTCTCACTGGCACCCCTATGATTGAGTGATATAATACTTTCCAAAAATCTTCCAATGTTAAAAAGTATTTCTAGCAGCTGCCATTTCTAATAAATCTGTTTTAATTTTTTCAAATCCAGAAGCCTTAATAAAACTTATTAAAATTTAGAAAACGCATTGATATAACACAATGCTGTTAAAAGCAAGATTTTTAATTGACAATAAATATAACTAACGAATATACAATCGCTTAAATGAAAGAAATTCAGATTTTATCTTTGTTATGCTTAGTATACTCGTGTAGGATTCACATTTTGTTGACGAAGTATATTTAGCTATATGATATTGTTTAAAATAATTTCTCTGAACAATTATAAGATGGGAGAAGTTAAAATTATTTACAAGGGTTAACAAGCAGTTGTTCAGTTTGCAATTGAGTACAATGAGGGCTCAAATAAATATATTTCTAAAAAATTATTTCAAGAGTATCGTTCACAGCCCTGACCAATCTTGTTTTAGCAAGCAAGATAGCCAATGACGTCTTGTATCTTTAGTAGCTTGTGTGTGGACGTTCAATACAATTGAATGTAATATATTCCTATCAGTCCTTTGTTCACTTGGCATAGGTTCTCAGAATGAGTGTTCACGTGCATTCAATGAGCCTTGTAGTTTTTGCAAACACTCACATTTTTTGGTTATTACTATCTATCATTTATTTAAATTGTTATGGTTAGTTTCTTCTGTCATATACGTGTGATCACTTGAATGTTTTACATATTGTACGAAATGTTTTATGCAAACTCTGAATAATATGCCTCCCACGTTATCAGGTAAACATAATATTAAGCGATGATGGTGGGCATGATGTTTTGGTTCATTAATGTATAATATTCTAAGGAATATTAAGCTCATTTAATCTTGTTTCAGGTAGAGGAATATTTTTTCTTTGAATTCTTTTGAATGATTTTCAAGATAATTGTTAAGAAATTTTTACAATGACATGATATATGTTAAACTAAAAAGTTTCGACCTTCTCTGAGTATAGAAAGTTCACGAATAGTTTAAAAGTAAAATAACTGCACAGTTATATTTTTAATAAATAATTTCTTAATTTTTTTATGATTTTTCATGCAAAAGATGTTTTGTAAATGTAGTTCGAATCATTTTGAAAGAACCAGTAGCTTGCCCAGAGCCTCTTCTACAAATGGTTCTTGGTTTATATATTGTTGATTCTAAAATGAAGGTGAACTAAAATCTTGTTGAACTCTTATTTACTTGAGGTGTGATCCATTTTACAAAGTGCTATTTTTCCTTCCAATTAGTGGCAGTTGAGGTTTGCGTTCAATCAAAGGTTAGAAAGACAGTCAAACTTTAATTCAGAAAAACTCTTATCTTCAAACCCATCACAACCAACTTTAATGCTTTTCTCAAACGAAGGCATTCTAAGGAGAGAAGAGTCGTTGGTGTATAAAAATATAAAGATGGTTATACAGTTGTACACCAAACGAATAAAAGGTAATGCATTTGATATGCAATGTTAACAACATACCATGAATCCTTACCTTCATACGTAACCTTCCACCAAAGACTTACATTAAGCTAATCATCGTCACTAAATGACTGAAATCAGTAATATGTGCGTAGAATAGTTGGTGTGCATTGACAAGTAACACTACATAAAATAATAGTAAGAATCAACATGGGATGTATGATGGACCAGTAAAATTTTCCGATCACAGTCATTTATTAAGGCAATATGGCAAAATATTTCTGCAGGGTACTTCTAATATCCATACCAAGTTGAGTTCATACATTTCATCAAAGTAAAGAAGGGCCGAAATGATATGAGAAGGTAACGTCATATATTAAAAAGATTTTGTTGCTACAATTGGAAGTAGTACTAATTTTGCTTAATATTGTCTTATTTGCGTAAATACCACCTGTTAGGACTACAAGTCAATCCTCTTGGCAATTGCTTTCTTTATTGTGGAAGGTAATGTTTAATGTCGTTTAACACGGTCTATTTAACTTTTTTACTAACTATACATATATTCTTAGAGATTACAATTCCTGTGAAATGCGATTTTTAGTCCCTGTGGTTAAAAGTGCATGACGTATATAAAATCTTCTTTCTCTTATCATGTTTTAATTATCGCGTTAAAGGAATTAATAAATAAATATCTTAAGCACAAATAAAAGAAATGACAACTCCCTGTAGATATACATAATTCAAGCTCATTCTATTGGCATCTAAGCTTTTTCATATTGCTGCCACATGATATTTATTACTTAAGTATATTTTCTAAAGAGCGTTAAATGGGCAAAATTTTCTGTGATTGTCATGTGTTAAATTCATTTTTCAATTATTAACTGAAGTAATTTAAATGCTTAGGATAAGTTTATTGAGAGCATAATTTTGAATTTTTTAATAAATATTTAAACTCATATTGTATGTTTTATTATTATGAGTACTATTTTATGCAACTTAAGTATGTTTAACGTACTCATTTTGTTGGGACAAAGAAGAAAAACTTTTAAAAATAAATATTCAGTCGCATTGTTCACGAAACTAACAAAATATATCAATTTGCAGTCTGGAATGTTGATTCATTCAAAAATTATTTATACCTGCAATACCAAACTAAGTGAATGGTTATCTGTATTTTTAATTAGGTTATAATTTATGCTTTTATTGAAAATAGTATATTTTTCCAGAAATAAATTTACTTCAGTTTAATTTTATATAAATGAAAAATATATAAGGAAATTAAAACATTATATATATATATATATATATATATATATATATATATATATATATATATATATATATATAATCTTAAATATTTATTCATAGTTCATTAAAATGTGTCCTGAAAAGTAACCACACGGAGAAATAAATGGAGTGCAAAATTTTAATTAATAGAGTTTTCGGTTAATATGCAAAACTTCTGTCAGAAACAGCGTTTTGTCATTAGCTTATTACTATCGAGCATTCGATTAACATATGAAACTTTAATTACTAATGACTACTTAGCTGTGTTAAAAGAGTTATTTTAATCTCTCAGCTAAGGTATGTAATTAAAATTAAAAAAAAAGCATAAAGGAATGCACACATAGAAATTAAAAAAAGTTACGAAATATTCAGTGACTTAATGAGCTTTAAGAATGTGAGGTAATAAAGAATAAGGGTTATTCTTTACAAGTCCGCAGAAGTACTTTAATGCTAAGCCAATCACACACACACAGATTTTCTGTTTACTAGCGTCAATGTTGCTATAGCAACAGGAAAACAGTAGTATACATTATGGCCCTTTTCTCAATTTTGGGTTGGAAAAACACAATGTATAAAAATAAACATTTGCGCCATAAAGCCATTACCTATGTCCCTGTAAAAGAATGACCGCGTGTACCCGTCACAACAGCATAAAGGCTTTTTAAAAATTATTTATTTATGTTGTGGGGAATCTTAGCTTTTAATAGGGTGTTAGAGAATTGTATGACGTAGAATTATTTGAGTAACCTCAGTTTAATCACTGAATGTCCTCTTTCCTTAATTAACGTTATCTTTAAGCGCTTTTCTTCTGATGGATTAGATAAGCGAACATTTGATCGAAATATAGTGTACTTACATACATAAGAATAACACCATGTTAAAAATCAAAACGTTACTATACTTTATTTTGGGGAAAAATTGCTTAATAATAGCAATGAGATTTTATAATAATTTATTAATTTCAATGAAATTAAAAACTATATTCTTTATTTGTTACCAACAGTTCATATAAAGGTAAAAATGTTTTTCTTCAAATTTAAAATATGCACTTAAAATATTTACAAAATCTAATTTTGTATGTAAGGAATAGTGACAAAATTTCAACTTTTTGTTAAATTCTAAAATTCTGTCTTCAAAGCCTGATTATCATTGACTTAGTTATGGTTCAATTTCATTTATTCTTTAAACACTTTTTTTCAGTAAAAGTACTAAAAAAAGTAAAAGTTAATCAATTACCAGTTGTTTCAGATCAAATGTTATTCTTCGTTTCTTTTTAAACTAATAATTTCATGACTATAACTTTTCATGTTTCATATAGGAAATGCACATATTTAAAATTAATCCAAAATATCTTGATAGAATTTAAATTATTTATTAAATCTTCGAAAAAAATTAAATATTTTTTAAGTAAATGTTAAAAGAAAATATTGCGAACATCAAAATTATCTATTAATATTTGAATTGAAAAATATATTTTACATGTACGAAAAATAAATTAGCCTTAAAAACCCACACAGTTTTTTCTTTCAACGGCGGGTATTTGGGTGTCGAACCCTCTGCCTCAACAAGGCCAGAAACTGATACTCATTGGTGATCACCCAGCGGGCACCTGTGAACCAAAGCAAGGAGGGAAGTAGCGTTGCCCGCGCCCTTCCACCACGAACACGTTTATAGGGTGGGCCACATTCATACATCATCACAGGTGAAAGGACAGAGAAACACAGAGGGAACAGCGAAAGAAGGTAACATCCATGCACGAACAGTGAATCAAACCCGGGACCCTCAGCTCAAGAATCAGGAACGCTGACCATTCAGCCATCGGTCGGCTCTCATACAAAATATTATATTACTAATTCAATGCTTAATAATCTTGTTTAATTAGATAAATTTTAAAAAATATTTTTTTCTTTGTTGTATTATACTTCTTCGGAGCATAAATAAATAAAATAAGGACATACATAAAAGTTAACCTGAAAATTCATTAACATGCAAAATTTTAACAAACTATCAAAGTCATCTACATTTTACTTTCCAAAAATTGGTATTAAATTCTGTATATGTGCACATTTGAAAAAATGTTTCTGAATTTCAACAGAAAAATATTCTTTTCAAATTTATAAGTAGAATAGATTTTCTTTACAGGTAAAAATATTTTACTCTATTTATAAATTTAAAATAATATTTATCTAAAATAAATTTATGTTAAATATTTAAGAGATATTTAGTAGAATAATTAAATATATAACGCGCATTACTGAGAATGCTTTGGGAATTTCATTAATTGTCTCCCCATTTTAGTTTTAATCATCTTATTTAAGCTTAGAAAATTAGGTTGTTTTCGTAATAAGATTGAAAATATTTGTTAAAACTATAGAGACAGTTTTTCCGGTTTTTTTTTTTTTTTTTTTTTTTTTCCAGACTAATTGATTTGCTGTTCCTTTTAATGGAAAAATTATACAACACTTAGTTTCTTTTTTTGTGAATAATTTTTGCAAGCAAAATATTGAAATATAATTTTTTCGAAGTTAGTTTTTTGAAAGTTTCGTTTATGCAAAGCATGAATAAAGAAAATAACTGTGCATTGATTTAATAAATTTCCTCTTCAAAATAAATTAAGCTTGTTCCTTCTAAATTTTTATTCCATTTTGGTAAAACCAGTTACGCTATAAAATTTAAAACTTTCATTATATTTTAAAGGAAAAAGTGTATCACGTTGTTTTCTTTCATAATATAATCATATTTATTGCCTCTTTTTAAGAGAGTGTTCAGTTAAAAATATTTATCACATGTAACTTGCTTATGATTGATAATAATCCGGGAGATTTAATTGCAATACCCTTAAGAGAATAATATTCCTTAGATAAATTTCTGTTTCTTTCTCCATATGTTTTAAAGTTTTATATCTACTATTGCAGTTAAAGTGAAACTTTACTTCTAAGATAAGTATGTTTGATGATAAAATTACAATTCTTCTAATAAACATCATTTATTAATAATTAATATTTCTATTTATTATTATTTTATTGCTGCATTTAGAACAGTTTTGTGTACACCCATTTTAAATTATTCCTATATAACAACATATATATTATGATTTTCTCATGTATAGGGTAAAAATTCTGAATATTTCCTTATATGTTTTTAATCTGTTATTTTTAGTAAAAAAAAAAAAAATCACAAAAGTTGAATGAGACTTTCTAATGAATAAATAAAGTGCAATAATATATTTTTTAATGCAATATAAATTAGTTTCCTCAGTTTTCTTAGAATTTACTTTGAAATTAGCAATAAGGTAATAAAAGTTACTTTTACAAATTTCCATCTTTTATCAAATAATCAATACCTCCGTAGGAAAATTTATATGTATAGTGAATCTAAATATGTGTTTAACAGCGCGTGCGTTAAACATTTATATTATATATATATATATATATATATATATATATATATATATATATATATATATATATATATATATATATATATATATATATATATATATATATATATATATATATATATATATAATCTCTAAGCCCCAATAATGTCAATCATTTTGCTTACATAAATCTGCAAGGAAATTATTCAAATATTTATAACATTAAAAATTAATGTTTTATAGGTAAATTTAAAATTAATGAATATAAATAGAAAGAATTGTTTTTACACTGAAAATTTTTCTGTTTTGTTATTTTATTTTTAAAATAGAACAAAAATTATTCATTATTTAATTATGTATGCATTTCAAAAAATAAATATTTTAAGGAAATAATTCTTCAGTATTTAATCTTGAAATTAACTATTTAAATTACATTGAGCAAAGTGCCTTCTGAAAGCAAACTTGCTTCGAATACTGTACGTGCACCTCCATATTCAATCTGCATCGCGTCTTATAGCATACTAACATTATTCAAGACCTCGATACCTTCCAATTTTCTTTATTCTTTTCCTAAGCTTTGATGCTTTTACATACTTTCCACGCTAGAGGTTTCATCACCGATGGACCTGAGACACGAGAATATAGGATTAGGAGTTTTCGAATGTTTTCAATTATTCATACCATGAAAGGAGGAATAGTTTTACACATTTTTAATCCCAAGTTTCATCACTTTTTTCTTTGACATCTTCCCGCAATTAAGTTAAAAAGACATATATTCTGCGGTTGATTAAAGTGAAGAGGGAGGAGGAAGTAAAACTTCTCGCAAGTTTGGTAATATTTAAGTAAGAAGAAATGGAAGAAAACGAATATGCTCTTCTAAAATTATTTTAATGATTCCGTATTCTTTCTGAACTTTTTAAGGGATATATTTCTTAGCTTATTAAATAATTCAAATTTGATTTTTGTATGGAATTTTCAGTAAAAGTATTCTGAGATATTATGTCTAGCGTGTATTAATATCGAAAAGTTATAAGAAATAATTTTGATTTCAATCATTAACTGAAAAATATAATAAATTTTTATCAAAGTAATGAGTAATTCCAAATAAGGAAGACATTTTCCTTATTTCATATCAAAAGTACTGGTTTAGTAAAATACATTACTTTATAAATACATATTACCTTCTTCAATCCATTTAATAATAGAAGCTTGGATTAAGAAATTGGATTTAAAGAAGAAAATAAAAGTACAATTTTGGCAAAAAGAGAAATAGCACTTAATTATGTCTGTTATAGAAACAAAAGTTAATTTAAATTATTATAATATGTAACTAAGCATACGTCTGCCTATGCAAAAATTGTAATTTTTTTATAACTACATTTACAGTACTTTTAAGTTATATTAATAGTTAAATTTTTTAAACCATAAACTATTTTATATTATTAATAAAGAAAAACTTAATTTAAAATAATCAAAAAGAATGTTTTAAATAATTTTTATGAATACATCAGTTTTATCTGGAATATAAATGGGAAATTAAATTAAATGCATTATAAGCAAATTACCATTATTTTAATTTACATCAATTCTCTAATACGTAAATATACATGTAATATAATAACACGAGTTTTTTTATTTTTTTAAGTGAAATTTAAACTTTAACTGTATTAAACTAAGAAATTATTACACACTGCATATGAAAGTCCTTTTTATGCATAAAAATTGTACTATCAGTTGCATATTACATATCTTTAAATTTTTCACTTGTAGGCAAAGCAATAGAATTTCGAAAAAATAGTGATAATAATTAAAGCGGGATCATTCTATCTATAAATGTTGCTTACAACGTACATGGATATCTATCAAGCTTCAACTAATTATTATATATGTTTACATATTTGAGGAATTTCATTATTATAGTCTTAACTATTTTTGTTTTATTCTTCAAATTTTTATTTATATATATATATATATATATATATATATATATATATATATATATATATATATATATATATATATATATATATATATATATATATATATATATATATATATATATATATATATATATATATATATATATATATATATAATGGGATTAGAATGACAACCAAAGAAATTCTCATTTTACATTTTGGGAACTTCACTGACTCGAAGTAGTATTCATTCAAAACAGAATGCGCTCTTGAAATTATATTTTATTGTGTATGAAAACTCCATAAAACATAATAATAACACGATTTCTTTATCCTGAAATAAAGAAAATGATAACACACGAGAAAGCTTTGAAGTAGTTAGGAGTAAAGTTTTGGTTTGTTTGTCGCTCAACGGTAATTTTTTTGCACACGAGAGCTAATTAGACCGGGACCTATGGTTTAAAGTGGATTCCAAACCACTACAAATATCCATGCCCAAGGTGGGATTCGAGTCCACGAATTGTTGAACCGAAGGCAAGAGCGCTAACCATTCGGCTGCCAGCATGGCTAGTTAGGAGTAAAAGACTTATAAAAAGAATATATATCAGCCAATATAATAAAAACATCTTCTATCTTAAATTTATTTTATTAAATAAATACCACATCATTACTTTGTTATTATAGGCAATGGTATTATGATAATTTAGTTTGAGTTGTGGTTAAAAGGAAACAATGTTGTCTCTTCAAGCTACATTAATGTAGATACATTTAATCTAAGCTATCCATATTACTATATATAATGTTTTTGATTTCATTTGTGTAATAGTTTCGCATTTGTTTTGAAAGAGAAACTTCTCTGTTTTTTGTACATTAATTATCAATCAAATAAGATCGTTTCTGGGAACATAAATACGTAATTAAATGCAGTATTTTCCGTTAACCGGAATCACTTTTCTTAGATATTGAATAGCAATTGCTTATTTGACCAGCCTGTGCTTTAACACTGTTGGATCCAATGAAAGATATTTTTGATATAAAAAGCCAACATAAAAATTTCCTAAAGAATTGTTATTATCAATGGAATAAACTCATTTCTGAGAATATAAATACATAATTAAATGTAGTATTTCCCATTAACCAAAATCATTTTTCTTACTTATTGAATAGCAAATATTTTTTTGAACAAACTGTTATAACACTGTTTGATCCAATGAAAGAATTCTTGTAATATAAGAAAGCAATATAAACATTTCATAAGAGTTATCATTCTATAACTTATAGTGGGTAAAGTATTAAAATATTTTTTCATTCATTCTTAAGTTGAAATCTATGTAACTTGAATTGAGAAACATATGCATTACGTTTTATGTTATGTACATTTCAAGAAGGGTAGTTCCAAAAGAGCTTAAAACTGTGATCATAGGTCCATTGTAATATATTATTTTACTTATAAATTCATGTAAATAATTTAGGAGAAAAATAAACTAAAATTTTATATGAAAGATCATAAATTCTATTTCACACATTAATTTCCCATTTTATTTTTGAAGAAATAATAAAAGAAGCGCTGACATTAAATTTCTCAAAGTTTTTGAAACTACAATTTCTGCATCTGAATCATGAAAAAATGTGTATAGGCACTTGATTTACAAACGTTAGCAAAAAGAGACATTATCTCCCATTCTCGGTGGAGGGTTTTTGCTCATTATGAACTTTTCTGTGCAGAGACAAAAACATTTATGAAAAATCGTATCATATATTATTCCTTTAAAACATAAATTTGAGGAATTATCAGGAAATTTAATACCTTACCTTAAGCATGCAGGGTTTCTAATTTCGTCAATTCATTTTAAAATATTTGTCATCTTAGACATTAAACTTTTAATTTCTTGAAATAATATTTGACTCATTTATAATCTCTCTAATAAAGTTATATAAGATTTCATTACAGAAACTTTAAATTGCTAAAATAATAAAAGGAATTTATTTTTTAAAACCAAATTTATTTTTGAGATTAAATTTTATCATTTTTCTTTCGTGTTTTTTGCCAAAACTTTTACATTAAATGATTTCAAAGAATTATTAAAGAAACTAAAACTAAAAAAAAAAAAAAAAAAAAAAAAACCTTAATAATAATCAGTAAATGCAGATTAATATATGGAATTAATATTAAATAAAGGAACCAAGTATTACATAAATTCCGACTAAAATACTTTTAAATCGATAATGAAGCTAAAAATTAATTGCGTATTTATATAATCTTCTTAAGCATAAGTTAATTGGAAGTACCATTAAAATATATGATCGGATTACGAATTGAGAAAAACATCCGCATTTAATTAAACTTACTGACAAATGTTTTTAGGTATAAAATTTCTGCAGATATGTACCTAGCAAACAATCCTACAATATTTTGCATGAAATATCAAATCTATTTTTGCCATTTTTTTTATAAGTGTCCCTCACATATTTTATTTCTTACATAAATTTTTATCCGAGATTCAGATTACATTTAGATAAACATAAAATATGCTCTTTCTGCAAGTATTCACTACTTATTTAAATCCAAGAGAAATGTCAAAGTTTTAGCTTTATAAGTTCTTAATACTACAATATATCAATGTGACTTTTCATTGAAAGTTTCGCATTTCTACGTCAGAAATTTCATATAGAGTTATGCAAGTTTCGACTTTGTTGCATTATAATATGTTTTCAGATATCCGATATAAAGTTGTTAGTCATTAAAACAACAAATGAAGCCGATATTTTGAGACATGGTCAAATGTTTTCGACTTTTGAGCAGGATTCTATTTTTTTTCTACAAACTTTCTTTATTCTATTTTTTGTCACTATTAACAATGTTGAATCACATTAATTATTAGTGACCAATCAACATTCAGCATGTTCTGACTATCAGTATCTGACTCTCTCTGACTTATAAAAAATAAATTTCTCTACTAATAAAAAAGTGATTATAAAAAAAATTGTAAGGAAAAGCACAAAATGGCCAGTTCCAGAATATCTTCTCATTGCTCTTCTTTTTAAAATGTCATATAAGATAACATAATAAACATGACTCTATATAATTATAATAACAACTTTAATTTTAATAATAAATTTAAATTCCTTGGCACATAAATATGTGTATAAAAATCCAATATATTCAACACAATTTTATTTTATCTTTTTAGACGCATGAATTGAAACCAAGAATTAAATTTAAATTTATGGAATTAATTTTTATTCGTTAAAATTCTACTAAACACTGATAAATATTTAACCCATCGGGAATTTATTCACGTTTATAATTTTATAAGTAGTAAAATATTTTGAAGTTAACTTTTTTTAATTTTCCAAATAATGGCGAATTATGAACTAAATGAAAAATCAGCTTGCAAAATGTTGTTGTTACTTATCTTGTGGGTTCAGCAGCGCTAAACCAGGTCTATGAACTTATTCACTCTCAAGAAGTCCAAAATCACGATCGGGTTTCTATGAAGATCTAGTCTGGAAAGCCCCAGGTAATCAAAAATATGACTAGGAGTCGGTTCCCTGCGACACGTCATCCAGATAGGAAAGGTCTTATTCAGGTTACTGTAACATTGAGATCTTAAATGTATACTTTTAAATTTTGTAATAGCTGCTTGATTGCTTCTGCTATATTAGAGGGACAAAGCCCACCATTCTGTGAAACAAGATCAAGGATAGAGTAAAACAGCAGTTTCTGTTGTCTGAAAAGCACTGAAAAGTAGAAGTCTGACTTGGCTCCGTTGCACCAGGCTTTAGCTGACCATATTAAGGAGGCCCTCACGCTTTGGGTGGCCCTATTAGGAGATTACTCTACTACCGTACATCATCCAATACACCCAGATACACCCCCCACGCCGACTACTAGAGCACACTTTGAGGCAGCCTGTAGTACTTAGTAATAAGAGGATCAAAATGTATTATCATTAGTAAAATTGAGAATGAAAAACTTCTGTCGATATCTTTGGTGTTTGATGAAAAAAAGTATGAAAAAACACTAAGTAAAAACATAGAAAAATGTTAACCAACATAAGCCAAAGAGTAATATTCCCAGAATAATGAAGTTTTTAAATTTTATTTTAATCCAATACAGTTTTAATTATCCTTCACAGTGATTTACGATAACTGAATGCATACAATAAGGAAATTTAATGATCCAGAAAGATGTTAAAAACACGTAATTAAATAAAAATGTGATTACATATTTTAATAGATCATTTGCCGGCCAACTTGTCTAGTGGTCAGTGTTCCTGTCTAGGGAGGTCCTGGGTTCGAATCCCGGTTCAGGCATGGATGTACTTTCTCTCTCTATCCTGTCTTTGTCCTTTCCTTGTGTGCAAATGAGGCGTGAATGGTTGCCTGCCCTATAAACGGGTCCCTAAGGCATGTGTGTGTACTGAAGAAGTCGGACGCCACACCAAATAAGGTTCAGTTGGAAAAGTGGAACAGCGCACCCCGATTTGTCAACCTATCTGGCACACGAGAACAACAACAGCAGACCATTTGACAGTTGATTTTCTGTGTAATAATATATTCACATAATTCAAAAAAGTCAAATACCTATGCATAATTACATAAGTATATACATATACAAATCTATGTACATAACCTTCGAAATTTTGTTCTTAAATTACTACTAGACATAAATTTTAATTTTTTTATGACGTACTTTGCACATTGTTAAAATATTGTCATAGGTAAGGAATAAAATTGTATTTCAAGATGAAAGACATGAAATAGGAAGAGCAAAAATCTTACACCATTTAAAAATGTCTTATTTAACCCCTTAACCGTCTGGGGTTCTGTGAAGAAAGTGCATCATTTTTGCTTCGCGGTGGCAACATAGTTTTGGCTTTCACTGCAATGCAAGTTTTTCCCCATTTAGCACCTGTCAAGAATTCAAAAGTCTCTAATTCTGATGGGACGTATTTCCGTTATACCCTGGACCCCAATAACCACATTCTAATGACTTACAGAGGGGAAGGCTATCAATCGCTGTCAGCTGTAGAAACCCACATATGCTCCCAGTTTGCTTTGTATGAATGTTCTGCTCAAAAATTTCTTCAAGTTCTTACTATAATTTTTTATTACACTAAATAGGAATTTTTATTTAATTATTTTGTAAATTATTATCAGGAAATTTAATTTATTTCTAAGCAATTTTTGTATTTAAAAAGAATCTTAAACTATTAAAAATATATAAGATAGCCAACACAATGAATGTCGTATTATAATTTTTAAATGTCATTATATATATATATATATATATATATATATATATATATATATATATATATATATATATATATATATATATATATATATATATATATATATATATATATATAATTATTTCAATAATTACTTTTTAGAAAATATCATAAAAATATTTTTAATTTCCCAGATAGGTAAAAATGTATTGATTTTAAATAGTGTAATAATTAGTTAATTTGCTGTTTATTTGTAATCGGTAATCGTTGCTGATTATTTTTAAAATCAATATTATATTTTTAAAATCATCAAATACTTTTCAAAAGCATTAAAAGAAACGTTTCTGTTGCTTTAATACATACAGATTGAAGAAATTAGCCATTGAATATTTTTAATAATTTAAAAAACAAAAAGCTAACTTAATTACGTAATAGATTTTATGGTATATAGTAAGCTGCTGACAACATAAAATTTTGGTGAAAATTTTGAAAGCAAATTTTTCATATTAAATTCCTTTTAACGAAAGATTTCCGTTTTTATTATGTAAAAAATATCACTCCATACAAGAACCCGGATTGTTATTAGATAACTTTTGGTATTTCTAAATTGTTTTAGACAAATACTAAAATTAATGGGTCTCTCGTAAGAATATTTGTTTTTCAAAAGGATAAAAATATCAAAAATATAAAAACAGGGATGCACCTTAAAATTATTGTTTACAATAGCATTCTAATATAATTGAATATTTAATACAGAACTTGTCAATATCACATTTTTTACACATTCAAATTAGCCCTTCATTAAATATTTTTTACCTTCATAGAATTATAACTGCTTTGGCATGCAAATTATTATAAAATATAAATTTAGAGAAAGATTTTTAAAGTACTTTTTAGTACAATAATGATTTAACTTCATTTTTCTTTTGATGGTTATAAATGGAAATATTTAACTACTTTTGATTTGGTTAACGAAATACTTTTAGATAGTTTTGATTAAAGATGTAAATATTCACAAAATTATTTTTTTGTAAACATAAATTCACTAACCAGAAAGGAATACTTTGTCTAGTTCGAAAGTATTAATTTTAAATAAAGTTTAACCTGTTAAAAATACATATCACAATTCATTAATTAATCACAAAAATAAAATTTATTTCTTTTGTTATAAACATCTGATTGAAGATCAAATTATTTAGCTTTAATATTAGAATTAATTCATTGAACATTATATTCAAAAATATACTAAAGGAATAAAGAAGCCATAACATAGTGCTTACTTGAAATATTCTGTTTCAAGAAGTTCAAAATATTATCTTGAGTGCAAAGCTGTTAGATATTGAAGTATATGAGAGAAAAGCTTAATGCTTAAAATGTTATCACTAAATTAGTAAATGAAAATATTTCTTTTCCATGATAAAAGAAATTTCATATTTTCCGGAATTTGTAAGTAACTATAACTTCAATTTAAAGATATTAAATTATACTTACAAAATATTAGTTTAAAATATCCTTCATTTTACAAAAAAAATTATTGAAATAATTTGAAAACACAAAATAATGTCAATAAATAATTTAACATGTTCTCCGCTGTTTTCCGCTTAGGGAAAAGTTTGTGATTACTAAAGTTAAACAATTTTAAATATTTAAATTTGATCATTTGTTTTTATGGTGAAATCATATTATAATGTTTCTGGAACAGAAATGTATTTCTTAAATATTTAAGGGAAATGTTTTACTAATTTTTCTGAAATTAGCTGTTCTTGATATCTTTTAATATCATTTGCCAGTCCTATACGAGAATGTAGATTTAGTGAAAGTTTTAATCAAAATAAAAATTGTAATGCTAAGAATAATAGCCTCCTTGTAAATTTTTAGATTTTAATCGTAACAAAATAATATAATTTTATGTGGAATGAAGAGTAACATAAGTCCCATTCTAAAATTTGAAAATAGTTATGTACGAGGATTTATTCCTTCATATTTTGGAATTACCTTGATCTTGGTATTTTAGCCAATGCTTGAGATATGTGTGCTGAAAATTTGAGTAGTGTGAAGCTAACAACAATATGAAAAATTTCAAAACATGTTTAGTCAAATTCTCGAGTAAACAGAAAATTAATATACATGTAGTTAATTTTAAATTGTCTACAAGTAGAATAAAGATAAAAGAATGATAGATTGGTGTTTCTGATTATATCAATTTGACTACATAATAAACAAATGCCTAACTAGGGGAAACTTGGGACTTTTTTTTCGAATTCCGAGGGAAACCGATAAATGTAAATTTATATCAAATGTAGAACTGGTGTAGTGGATGCACATTTCCAATCTAATTATCTTGGAAACATCTGTATCATGATGTATTCCAGGTGGGCGTGTCAATAAATCGCCTTCAATTGGCCAGAACAAATTATTTAAATGCCACATCGTCACTTCCCTATTCTTGTTTGTATATATATATATATATATATATATATATATATATATATATATATATATATATATATATATATATATATATATATATATATATATATATGAACACACAAACATTTATTATATGAGTGCTGTTTCACTCTCAGAAGTTATTCTAGTAGCTAATTGTTTATGTGAAAATATTACCAGATTACGAACAATATGTCTGATTCAAGCAGTGAAGAAGAATTTTATTTTTATTATGAAAATAACTCTTGGGACACGGACTGTAAATTTGATAATCTTTTTGGATCTGGCATTTGGAAACCCAGTCGACAGTTAAGCAGTTTCGATTTTTTGACACGATTTTATAAATTACGTAAGTATTTAAAATGAGATAATTAGTAGCAAGTTAATCAATTTATAAGCTAAAATTAGGTACATTGTAAAATTAAATAATACCTGAGATATTACAAAGATTAATTATTCGCAGAACAAAATATATAATCTAATTGTAATAAAATGTAATCTAATTTTAATAAATGTATTTTAATATTATGTAAAAAGTGAAAGAACTTCTTATAGTTGCATTTTATTAAAATTATATGTATTTTGTACAAAAATCATTAGCAGATTTGTTTAAAATACTAAATTCATTCAAAAGTTTAAAAAATTAGCAGCTAATTTATTATTTATTTTATCCCTTCTAATTTTAAACAAAATTTTTAACATTTTAAAATTTCATATTTTTGAACAAATTAATATTATATTTTAAAAAAATTTCTTATATTTTAACTTTTCGTCAAGTTATATATTTTTATACAAAACTAAAAATATTAGTAATTTAAAAACCTGATAAAAAAAAGTGAAAATTAGTATTATATATGTTGCTTATAAATTTCAATAGTTAGATAGCCTTTAATTACTAAAACTAAACGCATATAAATTTAGAAAAGCAAAACGTAAATAGGTGTTCCTTCCTTGAAACACTTTCTATTTTCGCTAGCATTAGTTAAATGAACCGTAACCGATTAGTAAATAAATTCCCCACCCACGATTTCACGGTAATCCGTCAATTCTGGGGATTGAATTTGAAGTATTGCAGTGAAGCAAGTTGCCCCTACCAAGGGGCTCAGGATCGCCAGAAAACGCACAGAATTGTTTTTCCGAGTTACCTCGGGATAGCCGGTTAAGGGATTAAAAAAAGGCCGAATAGAAGAGACCTTTATTTAGAAGATTACAAATCTCACTGGGTTTTCAAAAGCAGTCATATAGCAGGTCTTAGAATTAGAACCCACACTATTTGACTAGAAAGTCTGACCACGTTTCGAAAGCAATTCCCCAAGGGCGTTATTAGATTCTTGCCCGATCGAGTGTATGGCAGAAATTCACACTTTTGTACTTTAAATAAAAAGAAATTGTCATCAAACTTTTCTCAACATATTTCAGCTTTAACCTAGAGCAGAGAAGTGTAGAGGACAGGAAATGCCTAACTAGGCACCTGTGAGAAAATTATACATTTCTGGAGAAAACACTTTGAATTCATGAATCTATCTTGCCTTACTCGTACAATGTTATTGTTGTTGCACAAACATGCAGCTACTAGGAAGCATGTTGGTGTACTACAGAAAGTATATTGGCATGTTCGAAAATATGTCAGCAATTAAATAGAAACAACCGGGTGGATTCATCGTGAAGTTGAAGCAAGAACCAAACAGAATATCCCTACTACTTGGCCTGACACCCCATAAGGTATCATTTTACTTGTAGGACATTGTGATCACAACATATTTATCGTGTCCCAGCCATCTTTAGCGAACACAGCGGATATTCATTTAAGTCAGGATTCAAACTCACTACCTTCCGATCAGGAGATAGACACCCTAACGAACCAGGCCAACTCGTACAGTGTAAAAGTCAAGTTGAAGAATTAAGAAAAGTATCATGTTCTATTTGAAGGTGAGTAATGGCATTATACGACAAAGATATACAAACAACTATGAGATTGAAAGATAAGCTGGTAAATCAATTCCACCCAGTATTGGTGCATTTTTACTCTGATGACGACAATATAATGATGCTAAATTGTTCAAAATGTGTTCCTTGAACATCTATCTGATTTCCAACGTCTTCCCTAGCCACAAATAAATCCCAGATCTCAACCATATAAAAATGTGTGGAATATGGTTGCAAAATGCATCTGACCGTACTTTCCTGATCCATCTAATTTTTAAGCTTTAAAAAGCTCTGTATAGTTAAAACATACTTTTCTCTGGACATAATTTAAATCCAGAGAAATGTGAAATATATATTATAGATATATGCACAATAAATTTCTCTATGTACTTAAAATTTAAACTAATTAAATACATTTGACCAAAAATTTTATTTCTACTGTGTTACTTTGGAGTTTGTAATTCTGTTATCATGCTTAAGATTGGATGTGCCAATCACCATTTCATTAGAGAGCACAAAAACATTGGAATCATTGGTACTTTATTGGAAATATTTTCAGAACATACGAGTTACCAAAAATTAATTTTAAAACATTATTCTTTAACCTATTATTTTTAGGAATTCATTGGAAAAATTTTCTATGGATCTTTAAAAATTATTCTACGAATGTATAAGATATAAACTTTACAAATAATTAATTAATATAATTTTTATTTCCGTCTTGTTTTAATATAATTAATTTAGATTAATGCAAATATTATCTGTCAGAAGTACATGAAATACTTTCTTCTAATTTCTGTTGTTTTATTGAAAATAATAGTTCGCTACTTAATGGCCTATAATGTATAGATTATAATATACACACACACACACACACACACACACACACACACACACACACACACACACACACACACACACACACACACACATATATATATATATATATATATATATATATATATATATATATATATATATATATATATATATATATATATATATATATATATATATAAAGGAAAATAGAAAATTAAGTTAACTCTACGGAATGTTTTTTATTAATTAGTATTGTAAGATAATGAAATAAAGAGATTAGATATCTTCAGTCAATGGCTTATTATTAATTATATTTATGATGATGACTCTCTTATTTCAACTCACATTCTTCAGTATAAAATGCATGCTATGAAAACTGATGCCAGATATGTATATAATGTATCATCACTAAAAAATTGTCCTTATCACGTAGCAGTAATATATAGTATACTATATTTATCACATTTATGACATAATTTCACATATTCATTTACACTTGTTTAATTGATTCTTATTGTGATTGTCCTTCGAACACAAATCATATCTATATCGCATACTTACTACAATTAGTGTAGCTATTATTGTAATAATAATTCCAAATTAAGAAAAGTATACTAAAATACTTTACATTAAAATATAAAAAAAGTGTGTTTAACTAAAATATTTTAGTAATTTTTTAAAAATAAATTTATTGCTTTTCTTCTGTTTTTGATGTATGATAACATCTATGAAACACAATACTTTCATTTGACTTAATTTTTAAGTATCATCTATCTGAACAGAATAAATTTACGTATGATATATTTTATATTTTCAAAATAATATATTTAATTTCTCACAATGAAATATAAAAAAAAATAGTAAAACTAATAAATAATTCCACTGTTTTAAACTAATATTTTCAAGACATTAAATAAACAAAATCTTAAATTTTGTAATATTATTTAAATAATGAAATTAAATTTATCAGTATGATAGAAAAGACATCTTTTAAGGATAATAAAAATTATTAATAGCCTGAGATTAAAACGGAGCAGCAAAAATGAAAAATCATAAAATTGGTTATTATAGTTCACAAATGAAAAATTTAATCTCAAATTACGCGTACTTTATAAAGCACTATTTATATAATCGTCCATCCTTTAAATAAAGAAATAAATTTCACGGAATTAGTTTAATACCTTCAGGTTCTAAGCAATGAAATAAAAATTAATATCAAATTATTTAAATTGAAGTTGGCAAAAATTTTCTTACCTTTTTAACATAAGTATATAATAAGATTACTTGGGAATTGTATTTGAAATATTTTACATAATACCACCCACACTTTTGAGACTTAGGAAACATTTCATATTTAAAGAAGAGTGTAATGGATTGTGATTCTGTGTATTCCCTAATTTAAATAATATTTGAAAATAAGGATTTTTTATTATAATTGTGTTTTATTTTATAAATAAAACTTAAATAATATTTTATTTGTGTTTTTAATGATTTTGTTTTGATATTTATTAGAGAATTTAAAAAGAAATCAAAAATATTTTTAAAATGTGAAATAGTTGACAAAATAATCTATACAATCAAATACATATATCTAAATTATTCCATTTCATAAGCAATAAGATCAGTAACTAAACTTTAAAATTATTTGAAATATTTTTATATTTACTTCCTGTTTCTTGTGAACATCTAATTTTTCTTAATTTGTATACAAAGAAAATATTACCGACATATTAACAGTGATAAAATAATAAGGTAATTTTATTACCATTGAATAAAAAAGGCCAAATCTATCAAAACTGGAATATTGTAATAAAATATTATAACAACATATTTTTAGTAAGGAGTTTTTAATATTGAATTCAGATAGCTGACAAAACTGAATTCTGTATTAAATTTATGACGAAGGAAATCGATTCCTTTCTATTTGTATTTTTCAATAAAAAATGAAAACTGTTCAGAAAATTTAACTATCAAATTTAATGAAGGAAATTATTTGAAATATTTACTGTAAAACTTATAATTTTACTAATATGTATAACTTCTAATAGGAAAAATAACAAACTTTCTTGGGAATAGAATAGTATTATCCATGAAATTTAAAAATCACTTCATCTCTTCAAATCTCCGGAAATCAAAATATCAGAAAATAAATTATACACATACATACATCATATCTTTAAATATTAGAAATCTATAGTTTGTCAATAAGTAAAGTTTACAATATTTTTTATCAGTATTAATGCTTTGAATTCTAGTTTAAATTATATTTAATCCAATTTTATTTCTAATTACAGGATATAAGGAATGATTTTAGAGATTGCCACTCATAAGTTTTATCCAGTATTGCCATATTTTTTACTGTGTTAAGGAAAATTTTTATTAAGAACAGTATATTTAAAATATGTACCCAAAACAAACAAAAAATTTATTTATTGGAATCTTCTGACTATTACTAAATTTTTGTCTAACATTCCTATTGAAAAGTACATTGATTTACCTCTGGCGTCAGGTCAAGGATAAATAACAGTCTAAAACATTCTTAATATATATCTGATGAGACAATTTTAAAATTTAGTAAGAATTTCTTTTAAATAATTGAAACACACTCGCAGAATTCAAGTAACGTACTTGCTAGTAATATTTCACATAATTAATATATTTAAACTCTGGATGTGAGATTAAAAAAAGGCTAACAGAAAATGCTATCAAGTATATATATATATATATATATATATATATATATATATATATATTACAAATTTCATTCTATAGCTTATATATCAAAGAGTTTTTACTAAAGAAATGTATGTCTCGTAAGAGCTCTCCAAATTTAATTACTGTAAAGTGATAGAATAATTTTTCTAGTAATCTGAATAATGTATACCTATTTTTATGTATCAGCTAAAGTTTATTTAATGATTGTTATGTTATAACTTTTTCGATCATTATTAATTATTTCTGCCTAATTTCTCCAAAAAGTCTTAAGACATTATAAATAAATATATATAAATAAATAAATAAATAAATAAATAAATATATATATATATATATATATATATATATATATATATATATATATATATATTTACTGTCGAAAGATAATTACATGATAATTTGAACTGCTGAATAAAAGTATATTCAAAATTATAGAAATTAAAATATTAATTTTGATGATATGAAAAATTTCATTAGCGCAGTCAATAAAACAAATATTACTAAATATAAATCACATAATTATTTTTTATACAATTTCAAACTCATAATTTTTTTTTAATTTTTCACTAAATGTTTTGTGTTATTATCTAATTATTTGTTAAATTTTATTAATTTGGTTAAAGACCTTGCATGTCAATAAATAAGAGGTGAGAAATAAATAATCTATAACTGCTTGCTACTAAACTATTTACGAATTCACATTCTGAAACAATTTAGTAATAATTTCGGAATTAAACTTAACTTAAGCTGTTATTAAATATTTTCTTATAATTAAAAAACAATCAACAAACAACATTTGATTTTTTGAGTTTTTCCAGATTTTTTGTTGAAAAATTATATTTTTTTAGTTAGATATTTACATAAAGCTAGTATTGTATGTTTTACATTAAATCCGTTAATTAATAAGGTGATATAAGTGATTTAGAAATTAACACGCGTTATGCTTTGTTTTTCTTATTTCCTTTTAATCATTATACTACTCGTTGTTCAATATAAAAAAGAAAAAAAAGTTTTATTAGTTTAATTAAATTGAACAGTTGTAA
This sequence comes from Latrodectus elegans, assembly GCA_030067965.1. Classification (NCBI taxonomy): domain Eukaryota; kingdom Metazoa; phylum Arthropoda; class Arachnida; order Araneae; family Theridiidae; genus Latrodectus; species Latrodectus elegans. The sequence goes on along the minus strand of CM057809.1, from coordinate 57,034,055 downwards.
AAAAAAACGTATACAATGTTTCTTAGTAGTTCTATTCTCTCACTTATTTTAGTTTTTCTGAATTGTTGCCATGGAGAATTGATCAAGTATAAATCTGGTTTTATTTCAATCTATGACTTATTTACCCTATAATAATTGATTATAATTGTGAATTTTAAATAAAATAAATCTTAAACTTTCCTGATTATGTGCAGTTTAGAGTTTTAAAATAAAGATAACATTTAAGGAACATAAAATTCAGAAACTAATCAAGATAAGAATTCTTCAAACTACTTTATTTATAAGAGTTTATTTTATGGTTTATTAGTTTTCGAAATTCTATAGATATCATTCATAATGTTTGTCCAGAATTAAAAATTTTTGCTACTTTTTTCCATTATGTATATATATACAATCTCTTACAATTTCAAATTATATATATATATATATATATATATATATATATATATATATATATATATATATATATATATATATATATATATATATATATATATATACATATATATATATAATTTGAAATTAAGAGAGTCGACAACATTTTTTTAAATTAAAATATGCACTTAAAATCATACTTAGTTAAAATAAAATTGGTTCACAGTTAGAAATTAAATTTTTAAATTTGGTTGTCAATTAGGCATTTATATTTTTATATATATTACTAATTCAATATTTCTCTTGAAATTATATATGTATTGCTAGAAAAAATGCTTTCATTCTTGTATTATCGGTATAAATGTTTGGACACTTAGTTTAATACATATGAATTACTAAAACTTAAATACGTGTTGAATGTTTGAGTGATTTTACTATAATAATTCATGTTATAGTTACCTAAAAAAATTAAACAATGTTTTCAACGTTTTGAGATGATAAATTTCAAAATAACCTATAAGATTTTAGAGAAACTATTCTAAAAGTGAAGAAAAAGGGCATTGTTTTAGAAATGGAATCTTTATGTGTACGAATAGAGTAAATAACGTGAGTTTATGCATTTTCAGTGAATGTGGCCATGATGTAAATTTATATCTTAATTTCAATCAAAAGAATTGAAAATGAAATTTCTAAGATAATTAAAGTCTTAATTTTAAAATAAAAGTTAGTAAAAATACGCTGTATTTGTCAGTAAATTTAGTTTTTTTGCACAAATATAATATTTATAAATTCGAAAAATCATAAAACTAGTCATTTTCAATGTTTTTTCTTCCATATCAATAAAATAAAATTTTTTATTTTTTCATTCATTTATTACTTTTTAAAATAATAATAATTTTCTTAATATTGTGTTGTTCCTATTAATTTTGAAAAATATTTACAAATGTAAACCGTGTTTAGAGATAATGCCTTAACTTTTAATTCGTTATGGTTAGGGAGTTGCAACAGAAATTCCCATGTTAGGAAACAGAATAGTTTTCTAAAATAAATTCGATACAATTTGTACGCTTCAAGTACGTTTTAGCACAAACTGTGTTAAAAGTTTAGTTATTTTAAAGCTTAGGAATTTCACTTTTGAGCACAAATTCTTTAACCTAGAAACAAGTTTAAGAATTTAAGTGTAGTACTGAGATTTTCATTGCATTATTTCACAAGCTTCTCTTCCAATTTATTTCTCCAACATCATTACACACTTCTTACCTACGGTGTGTGGTGTCTTAGAATTTTTCTAAGTATATACTTATAGTTATCATACTTTTTTTACTTTCACAAATTTAAGCATCAAATTTTAAATGTTAATGCTCCAAATTCACGATTTATTCATGAGAAATATTTTAAACTAATTTTATTTTATAGCCGAAATCTCAGGTTTTGGTACGAAACAAAACATAAAAAATGCTCTCTCGATTTTTTGTTTCTCTCATATTATTTAAGAAATAAACTAACCTCTATAACTATCAAATTAAAGAACAGATTAACGATATTTAAAATGTTAATTTTTTTTTTTTGGTTTCATGACTGAGCGTATACCAAAAACTTTGAAATCGTAAATATTAAACGTAACACAGTGCAATTTTATTTCATTTAATCTCCTCCCTCTGTAACAAATTAGTCATTTTATAATTGTTCGTTTTTAAATTCATTTATATCATTTTGTATGATTCAATATACTTTAATATCTTAAGAAAGTATTTTAAATATATTTTTATAAACTAACTGAGCTAAAATTATAGCTTTAAAAGCAAATTACCCAACGATGACTGAGAGATAATGTGTCTAACTTCAAAGCAATAGGTTCCTGGTCATATTCTTGAAAGCGTTGGTCTCCTCGGGAGAGATCTGATGGAGAATCCACTTATGGTACTAGACTTTTTAAAGGGTACGCGCTCATGGACCTGGTCTAGCGCTGCTGACCTCGGGGGCATGCAACAACAACAGATTCCTGGTTCCGGCATGGATGTTCCCTTCTCTCTGTGTCTGTGTTTCTTTATCCCTTCACCTTCGGGAAGAAAAATTCACACCCACTGGATGATCCACTGTGTAAGATGCCATCACTTTCGCTCATTATAGCACTGAATAGGTATCTATATCCAAGTGCAGCCGGGCATTATAAAAAAAATCTATAATTCTGAGTAGTGGAAAACATCTTAATAACATTTTATTTCATTTAAATATTTATTGATGATGCATTTGAGTCGCTGTTGTTTTTATGATTTAAAATTATTAAATTAGGTTCAATCTCATTTGTAAGACAGTGGCAATACAAGTAATAAATTATTTAAACCGAATTATAATACATTAAGGGTATTTTCACATGAACTGGAATAAAAAAATGGAATGAAAAGTGTAATTGTGAATTAAACCTCATATTAAAAAATAACAAAAGTATGTTTATTGAATAATAAAGAGTTTCTAGGCATAATTTTTTCCAATGTAAGTACAGAAATTATGATAGAGTGGAATTCAAAACTGTAACTGAAAATTGTACTAACTCCGTCATTAATATTGCTTGCTTTTCCTGACAACAGAATTTTTCTGAGAATTTAGTATTCATATTTTGTAGAAAAAAAACTTATTTTATATATCTTATCATTTTTAACCTAAACAACATTTTAGTGACATTAACAGCATTATTACTCCACTTAAATTTGGTTTTAAATAAAATAAAGATTATTTGTAACGTTTTATTCCTGTATTTTTAAATTTATTTTTGTAAATATAATTAACAATTTTATCATTTTTTTATTTGGAATTTCTGTATTTTCAAAGGATTTTACATTTTCGCAACCCTAAAAATAAGTACAGTGAAGAAATAAATGCAAAATTTATATTTTTTAAAAAATATTCACAAAATTAATTCTAAAACAGTAGTAATATGCCTAAAAAATTAAAATGTAAATAAAAGTTTTGTATAGTTAAAATTGAGTTTTTTACTCTAAATGAAGTGTTAAAAAACCTCACCTACATGGGATATAAACATATGACTCACTTTACATAAGATTAGATTATATAATAGCCAGTTAGAATGGTTTTTGGAAGCATAATCGAATTCAATTTTACAAAATTTAGCAATTTAGATAAACACTTTTTGTTATACCTCACAAATACAGTTTGATAACTTTTATTTATATTGAATCATGAAATAGGCCAACATAAAAAATATTTACGTAATATCTTGTATAAAAATGAAAGAATATTTACTTTTCTGAATTTTTATTTTTGACACTCCTTTTTTGAACAATATCTTTGTAAGATGTAATGGATTACAGTAATCCTAAGTGAAAAAATAAGATTTTTGTCTGCAGAAATTGGAAAATTAACTTTTATCCTCATTATTGGCATGTGTACCATAACAATGAAAAAATAAATTGATTGATTTATTGCTAATGTTGCAAACAATATATAAAAATAGTTATATTATTTTCATACCTATTTCACAAATACAAAGAATGCAGGAATTTGAAAGAATATGAATATATAAATTGAGAAAAAAAGATATAGTTTTATTTCTCAAACAATAATCTATTGGAAGTGGATATGGAATGCATTGGTAATAAGATAGGATATTTGTACATGGATATCTTGTAATTAGAATGACATGTTAAAATTTATTAAACACAACATTGTGCAATATAAGTGTCATTAAATTATCTATTCGTTTTCTTAAACATAAACTATATCAATACAACCATAGATAGCATCCATACAATCCTTGAAAAAAATCTGAAAAGCAAAAATCAAAAATATTTGTAAATATTAAAATATCTTTTTAAACATAACTGCTGAAATTTAATGTAAGTTTTGATTATATTGGATGTTTCTATTGTTGTTTCTGATTTTGCGATGTTGTTTAAAGACTATTAATATTAGGACACACTTCCCAGGTTCATAAAACTAGATGAAAAGTGAAATTGAAGACATGTTATACACACACACACACATATATATATATATATATATATATATAGATAGATAGATAGATAGATAGATAGATATAGATAGATAGATAGATAATTTTTTTCTATATTTAGATATAAATGTTTTTTATGACAGAAAACAACAATACATCATATTGTGAAAGTCATCTAAAGTACATTAGTGACTATATAAAGTGCATTTTGTCGCAAATAATGTTCTTTTTACATTAGAAAAATTACGTGCACAATAATATATATATATATATATATATATATATATATATATATATATAAATTAGAAAATTCTTTTCTTATTATTTCCACATTATTACATGTCATATTTTGATTTATTTATATGCACATAAAATTATCTCATTTATTAAAAAAAATAACTCCAAATAAAATTTTTGAATATTTAATAGGATCATTCATTGAAAAATTTGATTAAATTAAAAAAAATTTAAGCATTCAGTATGTTTTTTACGGAATTAAAATTTTATACACACTTTGATGCAAAAATATTCAAGAGAATGGCATATCATTCTTATTTATAATATAAGATGGTTTGTGAATTAAAATATGAAGTGTTTAATAAGTAAAATCGGGATAAATTAAATACGTATCTATTATTGTTAATATTTAGAATTTAGATTTTATGACGGAACAAAAATGACTAATTTTTGGAAGATAGTAATGAGAAAAATAAAAAGCATTATGAGTTGGTTATATATATTTTTAAATAGAAATTCATCTAATAAATTATTCAAAACATTTATTTTGCTTTTAAAGAAATTTTTCTAAGTAAAATCAAGTTACTAAGCCTGAAAATAAGCATTTTATTCTAAGTAATTCTAAGTTTATAATATATTTAGTTTCACAATTTAATGGAAGCAAATGTTTTTAAAGTAAAAAAAATTGTTTAATATATATATTTTTAGAGATATTTTACATATAATTCTAGTAAACCTCCTCAGTAATAAATCAGTGAACTAAATACATGAGTAAGTACTTGTATGGATATTCAATATGGAAGATAAATTTATTGAAGAAATATAAAAAAAAAAATTTAAGTGAATAAAAAATATAATCTCAAAATTTGCACGTGACTCTTAAAATAATGCAAACGTTTAATAAATTGCATGTGAAAGTTGTTTATTTATTAGAATCCCTTTAGGAACTAAAGTTTGAATAATTACTTCACTGTTGGCCAGTCAAAATGTAATACTCTGAAAGAGCAATGCAATTCAAGAGAAATTTACATCATACTTGTGGAGATGATATACGCAAATCATTTGCATTGTATGGCCGAAGTACAGTATTGATGAATGTCGAATCATCTGAAATAGCAGTATAACGTTCAAACCGAGAGATTGCAAATTTAATGTACATGAATTTCTTTATCATGTTTATATTTGCGTAAGTTGTTTAACTAAACCTTTATAGAAGATAATTCTGATGTTAAGCGAAAAACTATATTAGTCTCTATAAGAATTGCATATTATCTTTCAGAAAAATCAGTAAACATGTTAGATGAAACAGATAAAATTCGTTAAAAATCTGTAATAGCTTGATGCAGGTGAAAGAGGTAGTACAACAAGACCAGTTTAACCTACCTCGTAGCACCACATCACGTGATAACAAGCATATCTTACGGATGACGGTGATGGATTGCTCAGGCAAATCATAGCACAACAAATTTCAAATATTATACATCATGTATCCACTCGTACCAATCGACCTCATTTGCAGCTGAATGGAATATTCGCAAGCCATAGAATGCTCCATTTTCACTTGACTAAGCACCACAAGTATTTGCATAGCCAATCATTTGATGAGTGACTAATATGGGCAATGGAATAGAAAGATCCTGTATTTGCTGACGAGCCCCGCTTGTGTCTACAACTTTCCAATAGTCGGATTTGAGTCTAAAGACACTATGATGACAGACAGCTGAATCACATTGAGTTATGCATAGCCTAACTTTTCCTGTACATGTTATCTATTATTGGATTTCATTTTCACATCACTTTAATATTAATTTCCGGTACGCTAAACATCCAGTACTATATCTCTCATGTATCGGAACCAGAAGTGCTAACGTATTTTCATCACATGCCATAAAGTATGTTACAACAGGACAATACTCTATAACATGCGGCGTGTTCAAGAATTTTTCTTTAACAAGGATTTCAATTCATCAAATTGTATTTCCTCCTTAATATATTTGTTCACCTAATCTATTCCTAATTGGCATCGTGGGATCCATGCCTGCACAGCAACTTCTCTAGAATACTCGACTCATCACTATATAAGATCAATTTTGGCAATATCCTGAAGACGCATAGACTGTTATATCAAAAGGATAGTCCAAAGGCTTTTATTCTATTCCAAGTCATGTGGCAACCATTATAATTAGCAACTGCGGCTGCATTAACTAATGATTTGGCAATCGTCTACACTTTATAAAAGTTTACTATTTCACTCATTTGATGCATGCATAATATGTTATCTGCCATTAAAATTTTTCTTTGATATCTCTAGTTTCTCTTAATATTGCATTTTGTGTTTCCAGCAGTGTAATTTCGGTTAGTATAATATTTAATATTACATACTGATTAAATAATACTATTTTTATTCAAAAAAAAAATTTATTTTTATTTTATATGGAACAAATGGATGTATAAAATTATAATTTTAATCTTAATCCTCATTTATCTAATAAAAGTAAAATTTTTATTTACTCGAAATTTAACTAATTTTTAAAATTTACTTTCATTTGAATTAATTATTATACATTCTAAATTCTAATTAGCTTTTGAGAATATTTATTTAAGTTTTAATTACTAAATATTATTTCAGAGAAATATTAAATTAAAAATTTTCATGCATTTTTGGAAGTATGGAATTATCACATGCATGGTAAATTTCAATAAAATTGCAAACTTTTATTTTAATAGCGAAATGAAAATCAAAATGCAATAAAATAATTCAGTTAAAATATTTAGCGAAAATAGAAAGAAAACTAAGAAGCATATTCATCATGTAAAAGATACCCAAATAAGAGATTTTATGAGGAAAGTAATAAAAAGAAATTGTATGTCTTTCGCTAACCTCTAAGTTTTTTACTAGTTCTTTCTCATTTAATTGAATAATATTTTTTTGTATTTATCATATTAAAAGAGCTCCGATATCATATTTAACTTTTTACATTCATTTCAAAGTATTATTTTTTGAGCAAAAAGATTTGTTTACAAGGTATAGAATTTCAGTAATATGAAGATATTTTTCTGTTTTGTTCATTTTTTATTAGCTTAAAGATTGAATTTCTTCCTCTACATTTTAAAGAAACACAGTTTATTTTCCTTTTTTTATAAAAATAAACTAAACTTTGTATGAAACTTTAATAAGCGAAATTTCCTTTCTGTTACATTTTAAAGCATTTTATTTTTCTCTTTGGAAACATATAGATAGTTATTTATAAAAGATGAAAACGAGTAATCTTAGCAACAGTTCATACATTGATCAAAGTCATAACATCTTTAGGGTATTTTAAAAAGTAAATCCTAAAAAATCATATATTTATAAATTAAATTCTTATATAAAATAACCTGATATATATTTTCTATTGTCTTTCTTGGTTCTCATTTAGTCCCACACTTCAGCATTAAGCGATTAAATATGTTCTTGAGGACGGGATAAAGAAATAATGAAAATAATTATCTAATTTAAGGAAATTTATATTCAGATAAAATGTAAGACTTATTCAATTTATAGTTTCATACAGTTCTTAATATTGAGAATGCGGGTGTTTTAAAGCATGGATTTCCTAGAATTTCTTGGTTATGGGAGAGAGGAAAACAATTCTTCATTGAATGAATGGGAAGGTCTCATTTTTTTCTGAGGGTGAGTGCTGTACTCCCACAATCCCCTATTTATTCTGGGATTGCTTTGAAATCGAAATACTCCCATAGCTCAAACAAATCTTTTTTCACTGTTGACTGAATGCGATAAAAAGTCAGACTAGACAAATTTAAGAACCTTGTATTGCAAACCTTCTTTACACTATAGATTCTCTCTATGCACAATATTTAAAAACGGTTTCACACTTTGCAACTATTTGTGATAAACTTATACGAAATTTCTTTCTAAATATACAAACACACGAAAATCATAATTTCTGCATTTGAAGTATACAACTGAAATACAAATAATAAAAGGCAAAGTAGAATATCCATGAAGTATAAATAAAATTGAAATTCAAATTTAAAAAAGAAAAAAATAACATAAAGTTGGAATTAAGTACAAACATGCTTGACTACAATAGAATATTAGTCACATTTGCGCAAAAAAGTATATATTTTTTAAAAATTCAGAAGAATAATCATTAAAATTATTCCTAAAACCAATGTAAAACCACAAATATGAAATCAAAGACAAAAATAGATCGCAATAGATAAATAAATACAAGGAGAAAATATAAAAGGAATATTGTCATTCAAGCAGTTTTGTTTGCCTTAGTACTACAAAAATGAATACTAAAGCAAAAACACTGCGCCTATAAATACCGAAAGGAACTACTACGTGTATATATGTATATATATATATATATATATATATATATATATATGATTAATTAGTAATTTATCAGCGTCCCTTTAAATTAGGATTTTTCTAAAGCTATGACACGCAAAAGTTTAAATGTATTTTTAGTTGTAAAAAGAGGAGCAGGTTACTGAATTAAGGTTTCATTAAAAGTATTATTTGAAATTTTTTTAACTTTTGAAACATCATAATTAAATGATACATTTTTTGTAGAATTAACAAATAAAAAAATTCATAATTTTCATCCAAAAATTTGGAAGTCAATAAGCAGAAAAAATCCGGAAACTTAAGCAATTATTGAATGAAATCTTAAGAGATTTCAGAAACTTGATCAACTTTAGATAAAATACTTTAATAAAATCTCTATATTTTGCGACTAATATATAGAATATGAAATATCAAAATAGGAATATCTATAAAACTAATATATATATTGAATATTATATTATATTAAATAATTATACAAAAATATCTATTCACAAATGCAAGCTAATATAATCGTTAAATATTCTATAATATTAACAATGGATCTCTATAATTTGCTTAGAACAGAGTGATTTAATGGTCTTAATCAGATTTTTTGCCTTTTCTTATTATGCAAATATTATTAACTACTGGAATGAATTTTAAAATGTACTTAAAAATAAGCGTATAACAGTAATTTATTTCTCGTAAAAATTTTTACTATACACCTCTTTGCATTTCTGTAGAACTTTACATTCATCTTATTTAATCTTCTATTTTTTAGCGTGTTTTAATACATAAAGTAAATACTACGTTAAATTCTTTCAAGTTCATATATATATATATATATATATATATATATAAAATCCGTATTTAAAAGTATTTCATTTTAAAGTTTTTGATGAATAAGCGTTTGTAAATGTTCAGATGTAGAAAACTAATTCCTATAAAGAGAAGTGCTATGAATTTCAGTATTTTCTTCTTAAACTATCACAAAAAGTAGTAAAACCTAATTTTAAATGTTTCTTTAGGTATATCATTAATTAAAGTAAAGGTTAATCAACATTATCGTTCCTATGAATATTGTAAAAGTAACACAAAATTTCTTAATTAAAATTTACTTTCAATCTCTCTCTCTCATATATATATATATATATATATATATATATATATATATATATATATATATATATATTGACAGATAGATTAAGAATAATTTTTCGTATATTACTATATTACTGTGCATGTTGAGACATTAGAAATTGTTATGTTTGTATATTGTAAAGTGCAAAAATTTCATGCATAAGTTTTATTTCAATAATATTTTATTTGATTTAATTGCTACAACTTGAAGTTCTCAATTCATACTCTGTTTTAAAATGTCACTCATTATTCTTTAATTGAAGAAAAAAATATTTATCTTATATAAAATCACCTATTTGTCTAAAAAGTCTTAAAAAATATATGGTTTACAAGGTTAAATTTTTTAATGATCGTAAAATCTGAATTTAAAAAGATTTTATTTCATAATTTGTCACAAACAAAGATTTTTAAATATTTAATCTGGAAAATCGCTTCGAAAAATGAGAAGTACCGTTAATTAGCATGCTGATTAATGCACGAACGAGTTATATTCATTTTAAACAAGTGTGCTTTAAATCCTTTCCGATTATTAGGGATAATAAACTTTATTTTTAGTTTTTGTATTTTTTCTTCCAATTTAGACTACATTAATGCTTTAAAGCTTTTTTAAAGCATTAATTCTTGCGCTACAACTAACCACATATTATCTGCTGTTGACAGATTTTCGCTCGATGCATTTACTTATGCAAATGTCCCGAATAACTGCTCTTAATTATACATATAGATGCCAACTTCTAAATAATGAAAAATTAAAGAATATACTTTAATTTTTCTAACAATTATTGCATAAAATTTTCATGAAAATGTTTATATAAATATATATTTATATATATATATATATATATATATATATATATATATATATATATATATATATATATATATATATATATATATATATATATATATATATATATATATATATATATATATATATATATATATATATATATATATATATATATATATATATATATATATATATATATATAGTCAAAATTAAGTAAACATAAAAAATTTCGTCAGTATTACAGCTTACATATCGTATTTTTAAGGAGAAGAAAATTGAGAATGAGAGAAAATCATGTTTATGTTCCTATATTAATAGCAATGTTTTATCTCTATTTCTTTTAATAATGCTTTATAATTTCTAAGATTAATTTTATAAATATTAATTTTCAAATGTTCCCCGAATTTGATGTATTAATAATTGTTCTCATTTCTCATATAATAATTATATAGATACAAATGATTTATTTGAAAAAATATCGATGCGTATTTTTAAAACAATAGAAAATCTAATGTGAGATCATAATTTCTGGAATAAAAATAATAATTTAAAATAGAGATGTAATTCCTTGTGTTTAGAATTATTATGCTCAAGGTCATAGCCTTTAATTCTTTGTAGTATAAATAACTTAGTGAATAACTATTACATTCTACACAACTTTCAGTAATCATGTGGAAATTTCAAACAGTCCTACCTCATTACAGTTAAAATTTTTAGAATGCATCTTGTTGTTTTTCAATGATAAGATTTTACAGATTACACAGGCCTACAAAAAAAACTTTTTTTTTGGTGCTTAGGATTTTAGAGCAGATTTTAACTATATTTTTATTGCTGAATCTAAATATGAAAGCAGTTTTTCTGTATCAGCTCTAAATTTTTAGATAAATTCACTTATCTATCAATGCTTTTTTTCTATTTAGTAGTTTCAAGTACAAGTGTTGAAAAATTTATACAGGGAAAAATTCTTGTATATTTGCCCTATTGTCAGTCTTCTTTTGTAACCAATTGAATTTAAAATAATAATATTTAGGAAATAACTAATTATTATTTTTAAAAATTATTATTTTAATTCATTTATTATAAAAAGAAGACAAGCAATATGAGATTTATAACTGATTAGTTGAAAAATTCTTAATAAATGGGATTGAATCTTACTTATTAGTGCTATCCAGTTAGTTCCATAGAAATCCGATAGATGGAGATGTCTGTCCACTATCTGAAGTGACCTTCAAATCTTGTTGAGAGTTGAGAACAGTTCGTGAATTCCGGCGGTGCAGATAGATAGAGGTTAGCGTCATATGAAATTTCTTTTTATTAACGAGTTGTTAAAAAGTAAATCTAAGTATTTGTGTTGTTGAATAGAAATAAAATGAGTTCAAGTAGAAGAAGCTGTGTACATCATCCTGATATTTTTTGCTACATATGCGGAGAATACACGCTACTGGAAAACAGAAAATCTATTAGTGACTTTTTAAAGAGGGCTTATCTTGGATATGTTGGTGTTAAACTTGGTGATCAGGATAAAACCTGGGCACCACATATTGTCTGTAAAACTTGTACAGAGCATTTACGACAGTGGATTACCGGGAAAAGGAAAAGCCTGAAATTCGGTGTACCAATTGTTTGGAGAGAACCAAAAAATCACTTTGATGACTGTTATATCTGCCCAGTAAATATTACTGGAATTAATTCGAAAGAACCGTAATAAGTGGACTTATCCAGATTTAGTCTCTGCAAAAGACGCCCTATCCCTCACTCAGAAGAAGTGCCAATTCCAACTTTTCACCAGTTACCAGAACTCTGTGAGGACGCTTATTGTTTCTCTGCTCAGAATTCTGATGCTCGATTTTGAAACGATATCATCAATTCCTCAATGTTTCAACCAAGATGAGTTAAATGACCTCACTAGAGATCTCAATCTGTCGAAAGAAGCTTCTGAATTACTGGCTTCCAGGTTGAAGGAAAAACATTTACTTGAACCAGGAACGAAAATTACATTCTATCGCACAAGGGAGAAAGATCTGCTACCTTTTTTCTCTGAAGAACAAAATCTTGTATTTTGTCATGCTGTTAGAGAACTCCTGGTAAAAATGGGTCTTCCTGAATATTTTCCAGATGATTGGCGCCTATTTATTGACAGCTCAAAGTGAAGTTTGAAATGTGTTCTTCTACATAATGGGAACAAATATGGGTCAATACCAATTGCTCACTCAACGAAAATGAAAGAGCAATATGACACCATAGCTTTGGTCTTGGAAAAAATAAAGTATCGTGAACACCAATGGGTGATTTGTGTAGACTTAAAAATGATAAACTTTCTCCTTGGACAGCAAAGTGGCCACACAAAATATCCTTGTTTCTTGTGCTTCTGGGATAGCAGAGACAAAACGCAACACTGGGTTAGAAAAGAGTGGCCTAGGAGAGAAAACATGGATGTTGGGGAAAAGAACATTATCAACGATCCTTTAGTTCCACGAGAGAAAATCATGTTTCCACCACTGCATATCAAGCTGGGTCTAATGAAGCAGTTTGTAAAGGCTCTTGATAAGAATAGATCATGTTTTGCATATATAGGGAAAAAATGCCTCATCTGAGTATGGAAAAAATTAAAGCAGGAATATTTGATGGCCCACAAATAAGACAGCTGATTAAAGACCCTGACTTCATAAATTCAATGAATGAGATTGAACAAAAAGCCTGGAATTCATTTGTTTCAGTTGTCCAAAATTTTCTGGGTAAACACAAAGCTGAAAACTATGTTGAATTAGTCAATGAAATGCTGAATAATTTCAGATCCCTTGGGTGTAACATGAGCATTAAGGTGCACTATTTACATAGCCACTTAGACCGTTTTCCTGATAATTTAGGAGACATTAGTGAGGAGCAAGGTGAAAGATTTCACCAAGATATAAAATGTATGGAGGATCGCTATCAAGGAAGATGGGATACTCACATGATGGCAGATTACTGCTGGACTTTAAAACGAAATTGTTCCAAAATACATCCAAGAATGTCACGCAAAAGAAGTTTCCAAAATGTTCATTGAGTAATTTGTTTAAATCATGACCTTTTCTGTTTTCTTTTGTATTTAATAAGCAATATCTATGTGATATAATAAAAATTCCCTGTTTAATTTGTGTTTGTTTAAACCATGGTTTTTCTTTTAAAATAGTGTAATGCATGATTCATTAAAATGTTGATATCTTAAAAATTCAAGCTGATAGGCAAACATTAATGGCATATTTGGATTCAGCGCATCGAATTCGTATAAAATCACCTCCAAAATCTTTGGCACCAAAACCACTGTTGACCAGTGTTATCAATCATACATATTTCTTCTCCCTATAATCTTTATAAAGAATGCGAATTTTGATTATGAAATATAATTTTCATCTAAGAAGTAAGAATTATTTTCTATGGAAAAGAAGAGTTCAGCAATTCGAAGTACTATTAGAAGTGGTTCACTGTACTATTAGAAGTATAACTCCAAGAAATATTCTAATGATCCCGAGACAATAGCTTCATTATACAATTTGCATAAATTGCTTAAGTCTGTATCACAATTTTCTGATATTTTAAAGATTTACTTGTGAATAAATAACTACGTAATTTTATGATGAATATATTTGCAAAAATATTTTGCTGCAGTAACTAAGACATTTGTGTGTGTGTGTGTGTGTGTGTGTGTGTGTGTGTGTGTGTGTGTGTGTGTGTGTGTGTGTGTGTGTCTGTTTGAATATTCATTAATAAAATAATGAGAAAATAACCTTTAAATATGCCAAAGTTTGTTTTAATTTGAAGTAGGATCTAATTACAAACAATTATTTAATGAAAAATGACCTGCAATGAATTTTTAAATTGTTTATATTTCTGTCAAATTTTTGCTGTACTTATAAAGTTGCGAATCACGGTAAACCTAATTTAATTGATAACAGAAAGAATTTTATGTTGGTTTGTGGGAACATATGCAAAAATCCTTAAATCTTGCTCCAATTTCTCAGCATTTTTGTTTAGTGATAAGCAAGAAAATATATAAAAATTTATCATATTTATTTTACCAATTAACAAATAAATATATTTGTGAACAGGTATAGTTTAACTATCTGCTTAAAAAATTGTAAATACGTTAGTTAACTTTAATTTTCGATTTTTAGTACATAATTTAATTGAAAACATTACTTAATAAATTCTGCGTTTGCTTAATAAATTACATTATTTTATAATATTATTCCTACTGTACAGATGTCTTTATATCTAAGCATTATTCATTCAATTAAATTTTCTTTGATATTCTATATTGTTCAAAAAAATATAGTAAAAAGTTTAGCTCATATTAAGTCTGAAACTTAAGATTTAATCATTATTACATGCACTATATATACGTTTTATTTGATAATTAATGCACACATTTATACAGTATATAAATCAAAATAATTTAAATGCATATGAAATTTAATAAATTTAAAATCCTCATGTATAGAAATTAAGAGAAAAATTCACATTTTAGTAATAAAAAATAAATTGTTTCTTCCAATTTTCTTTAATATGCATCTAAATTCGAAGAATTGTATGACATCAAAATATAGTATGAAACGTTATTCTTTAAAAATACAAAAAACTACTAAAAGTCAATTCAGGTTTGATATTTCAAAAATCTAAGATAAATGTTTACTTTATTTCATGATATATATATATATATATAAAGATAAATCTTATCAAAAAGTTAAATAAAGATATTTCTGCTCCAAACTTTAGTTTCCAAAGCATTATACTTAATAATTTATTCTTTCTATCCAAGGGAAATAAGATATTATTTTCTATGATGGTAATTCAGAGAGCTATATCTATCAATAAACGCCTATTCAGGTATCATTTTTCTCTATCGTTCAAAAATTTAATATTATTACTCTTTAGAATTTTTAGAAGATATTCTCTATTGAATTCCGCAATACAATAATTCTAGATTGGGTTAAACTGCCTTTTTATTGAATATTTAACCATGTAGAGAAAATTATCTAATATTATTTTGATAGCTTCAATTACTTGATCAAGGAACATAAACTTGCTTAGAAAATTCAATTCATTATTTTATTTTGAAATGCATCGTAACTTTAAATTTTGAAATATTTTTTCATCCATGAGTTTTTTTTAATATAATTCGGAAAAGTTATGCTTTTTTCCTGACAAGTCTTATGCTAATACAACTACAACAAAACAGTAAAATAAATTTAAATAAATTAATATTCAAAATTATAAATATTTCTCTTTAACAAATTATATCTTCACAATAATTATAAATATTATGTTTTTAACATGTCTTAAATATACCTGCAAATATTAATAATTTTAGTAACAAGTATACACCAGTACAATTTTTGAATTCATTTTTTATTTTCTTTAATAATTTAATTTCTTTTTATTTCTTGGGAAGTAAATAAAAATATAAGAATAATTTAAATGTTTAAAATAGCATTCTATATATAACTATTGTATATATATATATAGATATAGATATATATATATTGTATATATGTGTATATATATATATATATATATATGTGAATATGTATATATATATATATATATGTATATGTATATATATATATATATATATATATATATATATATATATATATATATATATATATATATATATATATATATGTATATGTATATATATATATATATGTATGTATATGTATATATATATATATATATGTGTATATGTATATATATATATATGTATATATATATATATATATATATATATATATATATATATATATATATATATATATATATATATATATATGTGTGTATATATATATATATATATATATATAATATTCCTACTGCACAGATTACAGATGTCTTTATATCTAAGCATTATTCATTCAATTAAATTTTCTTTGATATTCTATATTGTTCAAAAAAATATAGTAAAAAGTTTAGCTCATATTAAGTCTGAAACTTAAGATTTAATCATTATTACATGCACTATATATACGTTTTATTTGATAATTATTACACACATTTGTACAGTTTATAAATCAAAATATTTTAAAAGCATATTTCAGTGCATATATGTATATATATATATATATATATATATATATATATATATATATATATATATATATATATATATATATATATATATATTTCAATACTATATAATAGTTCAAAACTGATACTTTTTAATATATAAGAATATTTAAGTTTTCTTACGCTAGATAATAATGATTAAACTGGTTCACAATACGTTATGATTAGGTAAAAATGAATTATTCAGTGATTGTAGGATCTTAATGTTCCATGTGTGATAGAACTGCATGTAATTTATCACTTACACTTGTCAAACAAACACTAACACCAATTCATTTTTTGGGCGCGGCTCTTTTTCATAAGGACTATGCAAAGAATTTCCGTGTGAACTTTGCCGATATTGATCAAATTTCTTACGATATTCATGAAATATATTCCTCGCAACGAATTATTACATTCTAATATTGTTTCACATTAATATCTAATAATAATTTAGATAAATATAGTCCTAAAATTGTTGAATTTCCTTTCTGTGACAAATAATAACTCAAATAAACACAGCATGTATATAAAATAAAATAATTCAGTTTAAATGTTATAATCTCGCATTTTTTTGCAGAAATGCATATTTATTTCTTTGTAATTTCAAGAACAAAATTGAAAAATATATTCATTGTATTTGATGATTATTATACCTATTTGGGGAAATCATTAAAAGTAAATCAGGTGGGACTTTCATATCATATTATAATTTTAAAACTTAATGAGAATTGATAATATGTTAAGTATTAAAAAAGCTATCATATCACGGTTTTTTATGAAGTTAACGCATATCATCAAAATACTTATTTTACTTGTTTTATGCTGATGTATGATGCTTATATAAATAAAAAGTTCAATGGATGTAGTTTATAAAACGTTTGGTAAATACAGTATAAATATTTTAATTTATGATATGTAGAGAGAATTCACAATAATAATTTCTACATTTAATAATTCAATATTTTACATAAAATTATCCTCTTTGATTGACGCAAGTAACACTTATAATTGTTTGATTCTCCAGAATAATTTTTTTTCTATTTTTAACTGCAAAATCATGAATGCAAGAACCCATCAAAATATATTCTGTAATAGACAACGTTAAGTAATAAATAAAGATAAACAAAATTAGATAAATAAAGTTCTGTCAAATTTATAAAGATAGCTAGAATGCATTTAATTTTTTCCTATAATCTCACTTGTGGATTTTTTTCAGTTTTTTCACTTACCCCTGGTTCTCTTATGTTGTATTTTTGTAAAGATTCGGAAACATGGAGGTACTCAATCAAAATCAATAGCATTCCCTCATCATGTAGATTAAACTTTGACAATTTGAAATGATAAGTTATATAATACACTGAATTTTTAATTTCAAAATATAAAATATTAATTTTTTGAGGATAATTCATACTTCCAAAAAGTACATACATTCGTTCTCTGCATTGAAAAACTCAAATGCTTTACTATTTATAAAAAAAAACGTTGCTGATAATAACACTGAAGAAACGAGAGTAATTATCTTTATTTAAAGATATGCTTATAGATTTCTTAAATTTTAAGCAGTTTATAAATTCTAATATATAAATATATTTGCATATCTGTATAATCTATAAAGTTTGAAATGAATCGTTTAAATTTTATTTTGATTGGTTGCATTGGTCTATAAAATGAATTCAACATAGAGTTTAAAAAAAAAAAAAAAAAAAAAAAAACATCTAAGTAAAATTCTGATTGTTGTTTGGTGTGTCTTAAAAAATTTATTTAAAATAATTTTTTTTAAAATACAAAAATAATAAGAAAAGAGGAGAAGTATTTTTGAAAAAGAATAAATAAGATGAATGGAAAAATATCAATCTCCTTCAGATTAAGTTTTTGTGTAACACAGTCATCTCCTCATCACCAGTAAATGCTAAGTAATTCATTAAAACAATCACATTATTAAATGGTTTGAGCTACGAAATATAAATATAAATGAGAATATTTTATCTAAAAAAATTTCTAATACTCGCATTATTCCATAATCTTTTGGGGCATTTCTAACAACATGAACAGTTATTATGCAATTCAGAAGCTTTTGCAGGTAGCAAACATTTCAGAAAATATTTGAAACAGTCTACTGAATGTCCTCCATCATATTTAAAAGTGAACTGAAAATCTCACAAAGATCACTACCCCTCTCGATCGCGTATATAATTTGATGAGAGCAACATAAGAGAACTAAAAATAATAGAATTTAAATCGATAGTGATTCAGAAAGTATGCATACTTGTATATAGAGTATATGTATATATCAGTTGTTGTTCTTGCCACCATATAATACTTCTGTGTATCTAGTTCTGGAACTGGGCTCTACCAGCTTGGTAGAAGTAGCCGGGTGGAGTCTTCGTGATTTTGAAGCAAGAGCCATGCAAAAGACCCCAATACTTGTCCTGTCACTATTAGAGGTATCATTTTACTTGGAGGACATAACGACCACGCTCAGTTTTATCGTTCCCCAGCCATCTTTACCTAACACGACGGATCTTCGGTTAACCCGGGTTTCAAACTCAATACATCCCGATAAGGAGAGCGATGTCCATACCAAACAGGCCATGTGTGCGTACATCAGTAAAAGAAATCATGTAATCAAAATTCTAATACTATTGAAAATGGCAGGTTTGAGCTTAGAAGAGCTCTCGCTCACTAAAATATTTCAATGACTAATGTTTCTTCATTGTTCTGAGATTCTCATATATCATGTTTTTGAAGAAAATCTAAAGTTTCGTACCTCTTCATGGACATGTAATTGCGCAATATTCATGTCAGTTTCTAGGAAACTATATATATTCGTTGCTTTACTTAGCGTGCAAAATCTACCATCATTAATTTAAAAAAACGCTAAGTATCATTTTCAAAATTCGTTGATAGTTTCTTGTTTATTATAGATAGATATAAAAATCTCACTTGAGACAAAAATGTGTAATAGTAATTGCCAAATATTATCATGTTATACATCTTTCGCATGCACATATCTAAACTCTAACATTACTGAAACTCAACATTACGTTTCTACATTACATTTTTTTAACATAAATTTCTCATCATTACATTTATTTTGTCTCTAGTTAGGGTAGTTCTGATTTTGATTACTAATCTTATAGTTTGAAGTACTCATCAGAAGAAAATGTTTCATTTTGCAATGCATTCAACTATTAAACAAAAATGAATAATAAAATATATATATATTTTTAATTTTACTAAATGAAAACAAATAAATAACGCTTTTGAAGAATATATATAACAACAGCATTCAGTTATAAGCAACATGGATTCCTATATTCATTTTAAAATTTAGTATCAAAATTTTCAGTCTAATCTATTTTATTTGATTTTAAACTGTGGTTGCATGCAAACATTATTCAATAATATTATAATATTAGTAACAGTAACTTAATTCAATAACTTAATTAAGTAAAATTATTTTTTCAAACACTAATTATATTTATTGAATTACAGTTGGTTATACTATGGCCGACATAACATATGAATGGCAGCAAGGTGAAAAATCAATTGGAATGTCAAGTGACGTTGAGCTTCCTCAGTTTAAAGTCATCGGACACAAGCAAAGTGCAAAAGAAGTGTCACTTTCAACAGGTAAGACAATCTAGATTGTGAAGTAATTAACCAGAAAGTTTTGAAAGGTATGTAAATATGTAGACTAGTTTACATATGAAATCATGAATTATTTTGCTAAAGTGAGTCTTGAACACACAAGTGAAGAAGCTTAGATTTAATGTTGAAGAGGTATGTGTGATTGAGGTATTTTACATTTTGAATTTTAATTTTATTAAAATAACAATCTTCAAAATATCAAGAAAGAAGGTAACGTATTTATTTATCCTTCTCGCTTAATTTTTAATTCAAAAATGTATACATATTTAGTTTCATAGCACTGATTTTCTTTCTAAATATAGAAATAACATATGAAAATAAATACATATATTTATATTAATAAGTAACATTAAATATATCATGTTATTGATTACTCGTATATATATATATATATATATATATATATATATATATATATATATATATATATATATATATATGAGCAACTTATTACGAAATATATTTAAAATTATATCTAAAATTGCTTATTAGTTTCTTTTTTTACAAAACATAAGACATTATTTAAATAAATATATTGAACTATTTGAATTATATTTTTAATATTTCAGAATTTTTTCCATTAAGGAAATGAAATAATGGTTGCAATTATTTAAAAAGTAGATATGGACTATACTAAAAATAACTACTGGGTGATGCCCAGATATTAGTCTTTACGGATCTTAGTTTCTGATGAAAACCATATACGTAACTATGAAGGGAAATTGCCATTTAAAAAAAATATTTATATATACCATTTTTAACGATCTTTTCTATTTACTTAACTTTGTATTGTTATGAGCCAAGAAAAAAAATGATGCATAGATTAGCTAAAATTTGATCAATTGAGATACTGAACACTTGAAAATTCTTTCCGTTGTGAAATAATTCAAATACTAGGGGTTCGGGATTCTTTTCATCTGCGCTCCGATACATTTATTTTCGGTATTGAGAAATATATAAGCACATTTCGCGTTTGTTTGTCATTCAACAGTCATGGTTCGGGCACCTAAACATATAGTTTACATACAGTCATGTTAATTACACCTAAACATACAGTGTACATACAGTCATTTTAATTACACCTAAACATACAGTTTACATACAGTCATGTTAATTACACCTAAACATACAGTTTAACGTGGATTCCAACAACTGTTGAACTGAATGTTAGAAGATTTGACTATTAGCTCGGATACTTTGTGAATGGAAGCGTAACATTTTTTTTCAAAACTTGTAAAAATTTATTAAATATTATCATTATTTTCAAATAATTACACTGGGAAAATATAGGTATAAGGGGATGATTGGTGTCTAAATATATTTTCTCTGTACCCAACAGAGATAATTTTTCTGTGTTCTTAGAATATATTCATAAATGATAATTTCAGAAGTGGAAAAATAATGTGGTTCTTTTCCCACTTCCATTCTTGTAGCCAGATAACTTCCAAAGAGGAATCGTTTAATTAAATGCAATGTGGCATAAGTAAATTGACAAAGAATTCAGAGCAGGTCTAATTACTTTACATTAATTACAAATACTTTAATCAAAATTTTGAAATGAAACATAACTCCTTTAAAACTAGACAGAAACAATTGATATAAATTTTCTTCCCTTTCAAGCAGCCTTTCTTAATTCAAATCAAGAAGAGATTTGGCAGAAGAACAAATAAAATATATTTATATACATAATTATATAAAATATGTTTTATATACGTGTAAAAAATTGCTTAAAATGTATTTTTTATAATAATCCATCATTTCGTTATACATATTTTATTAAGAATTAAATAATACAGGATAAGTTTCAAAATTAAAAACAGGAAAATATAAGGATATCTACATCATGTGTGTTTTAGTGTAATATACAGTTTTTAATGCAACGAATTCTGGATATAAGAAAATGCATAATATATAATACATATGTCTTACTTTTTAAATTTTATATTAGTGGAGAATTTATAATAACTTAAAATATTTAATTTGAAACAGTGGGAACTGATTTGAAGTTTTTATGGCATGTTAACATTATAATATGGAATATATATTTAGTACCTTCACTCATTTTTGTGAAATTACTAAATATATTTAAAATTACAAGTCTTTATATTATTTCAAATAAATTTACTTAAATTTGTTTTTAAAGACATTTTGTTGTTGAAATAAATTACATAAATTCAGAATATCAAGAAGATGGTATCACAAATATGATAATTTGTCGCTTTTAATGCAAAAAAATGCTAATTATTAAAAATACCGCATTTTTTAAATTTGGCATTGCTATGAATTACAGCTTGTAGTAATTCATTACCTGTTCTGTTATAATCTATATATATTTAAACATCATCAACTTACTTTATTTAATTTATTTTTATGAGAAATTTGTATTTATGTAATAAAAATTTATTTTAAAATAATTATTCAAAAATTCATTATTAAATTTAAATTTATTGACGTCCTTGTTAAATTTCTATCAATGTAAACTGGTCAATTAATGATTATATCTATTAATCACTTATACTAATTATTGTTTACAAATATATCTCTAGAGTTTATAGCAAACCATGTAAAAACAATAGTATTTTGATAAAAGTAGTAACAGTTTCTTATGTTATAAATCAAATTTATTTTTGGTCGCCAAATGATATTATTTAAGTTATTTTTAAAGATGAAGTAATGGAGGTTTAAAAATTTCGCCAAAAAAGGCTCCTTAAATGTTTCCTAATGTTTATACTTTACAATGAAATTTACTTATTTCATCAGCATTTTCATTTAAGAGCTTGCATATAATACCAAATATTTCTGTGAAGGATTTTCATTGTAACACAATAAGTAGCACTTCTTGTGAATTAAAAGTCAATTAATTGCATTAAATATTTAAAAAATAAGGATAATTAAAATATCTAAGAAAAATTAAGTAAATATGTAATATAACTTGGAAAGAAAAATTAAGGGCAGTTTTAAATTCCGGTAATTCTACAACATTCAGATATTCGATCTTCTAAAAAGAAAAAAAAAATAGTGCATATTCTTTTAGGCATAACAAGCTACATATATGTTGCTATTACATTTCAACATCAAACAATTCAAATACCATTGGAAAATACCTGAACAATTATTTCTACTTCATTAAATTTTCAAATCACTGTTGCTTATTAATGAGAAAAACTGTTGTATGAAAGTCTGCTACAACAATGCAAAAAAATCTTACTATCTGTGATAAATAATTTGCTTATGATTACCTTTTCCGAGACAGTAAGTCCAACTATTGATCTGATTTTATCAAACTCAGTAACTTCTGTGATGGAAACAAAATAAGCAATTATCGATGTTTATATAGCAGAAAGAGATTCAAGCCAAAAATAAAGGACGGAGACGTGAGATCAATCCAGATGACAGATGTTCCTTTAACTTAATGAAATTATGATCAGATTAACAAAGATTATATAAATGATTTTATTTAAAATCCTAACAGTATTTAATGCATACGGAAAAATATTATAACTATAAATAAAAAGAAACAATAAACAAACATACAGAACTGCAATGTTTAAAAATATTTACCATTAATTATTTATAATCATGTGCTGATAGAATATAGTAATTGACTTATAATAAATCAATTTTGAGCTGTTTATTTACATAAATATGCGAGGTGGATTTATAACTGTGAAAGTACTTACCTTTTTGAGGATTAATTTACGTATTCAACTACATATAATTTTGTAATAAATTAAATGCTAGAAAAAATATAATGAATAATTAATATTTCCTATCTGTTGTGAGAAAATCAGCAACTGACTGTTATGAAACACGTGTGAGCAATATACATTAACATAAGCCAAATTGAAAATGTATAACAATATATATAACCCCACATACTAAATAAGTTACCATTAAAATATCCTTTAATAAAATCTTTCCATGATGATTAAATCTGAATTTAAATTTTTATATTTAAGTTATAAAGTAAATCAATTTAGTAAAAATAAAATTCAAATATACACATAAGTTATATATATATATATATATTATAAATAATTCAAGTTGAAGTACGAAATTAATTTCGAAATGATTAAATAAAATATATATATCAACTTTTAAAGATATAAAATAGAGCAAGATAAGGTACATATACGCTTTAACTAATATCTCAACAAAATAAATGTCATGAAATTCTAGTTACCTAGTCTTGTTACAATGAAATATTTGTCATTCTTTGTGAGTACTTAAAACTGTGACAACTGTGTATGGTATATAGCAGCTTCACCAGCGATGGTTATTAAACTTCCTGTTACAATCACTTTGCATTCCTTCTATAAATAGCATTGATGTAATTTAAAAGAAAATATTAATACAGTTGCAGCTTATATTTTATACTGTTTTTTCAGTCACTACGCAGAAGTAGTGTTTCTTCAGAGAATATTAAAATTAGAGTACAACGTTGATAATATATTTTTATTATGTTGAGTTTTGTATCAAGGAATATAATACAAAAGAATCATATTTTTTCAAATAAAAGCAAGGAATAAAACATTGAATGAAAACCATAACCATATCATATTTAGCCTTTAATCATTATCAAAAATTTGCTACTTGCTAACTACTGAATTGCATAAAATTTGAAGGTATTTCTTGTTTTAGTTAACATTTCCTTATTGGAAAAGTGATGAATTTTTTCTGAAATCGCTTTCATTTTTGCTTTCCAATGATTGAACAAGTTTGATACCTATAGAATTCCCCTCACTGATGCTAACTCAAACAAACAAATATATATATATATAAATATATTATATATATATATATATATATATATATAGGTTTGAGTCAGTGTCAGTGAGGGGAATTCTATAGATATCAGACTTGTTCAATCACTGAAAAGCAAAAATGAAAGATATTTCATAAAAATTTATCCCTTTTCCAATAAGGAAATATTAAGTAAAACAAGAAATATTTTCAAAAATTATTTATAAATTTGTAACAATACATATATATATATATATATGTATATATATATATATACATATTGATAGATAGATAGATGTAGATATAGATATATATATGTATGTATGTATATATATATTGTTACAAATTTATAAATAATTATTGTGTTTGCCTTAAAATATCTCAGAAAGATCAGATATATTCACATTTTCAGCAAAAATTGCGGTATTTAGACGTGTTATACGTTGAATGAGAGTTTTCTAATGATTTGGTGACTTGGCATGTTTTGGCAAGAAAACTTGGTGACTTGGCGACAGTTGGCGAGATTTTTGGCAACTTGGCGAGAAACAGATACTTCTGGAAACATCCATCACTTAAGCTCTAGGACCAATATTTAGTGAGATAGCCTAGAAGCTTCCAGAAACTTGGCGAAACTGGTAGATTTCTCCGTGAAGTCATGTATAAATACCGCAGCTCGACAGAGAAGAAAAGCATTTTGTAAAGACAGTGAGTGAAAACGATTAGTTGGGACTACTAGTGTAAAGAAGTTGTTCTTTCTCTGAGGTATTTGAGTCCTGTGATTGGAAGCTGTTACTTATTGTATCTGATGAATTGTAGCTGTATAATTGTGATTGTTACAGCTGGTATATCTAGTGGAATTTTTACGAATAAAAGTCTTGTGTTCATTAAGTGGCTGTTTTATTCAACTCTCAAAGACACGAGCCTCGAAGCTCGGTACAATATATATATATATATATATATATATATATATATATATATATATATATATATATATATATATATATATATATATATATATATATATATATATATATATATATATATATATATATATATATCGAATTCTTAATCTAGAATTAAAGTTTTGCTTGATTTAATTGCAATTTACTTGAATTTAAAGTAATATTTTCCTCCGAAACAATTGAATTAAATGTCCTTATAGTTTTAACATATTCCTTTTAAGTTGCCTTAAAATATATATTGTTTATTTGAAGTATATATTTTAGAAGTATTCATATTTTAGTATCAAGAAAATTTACTCCTGTTAAAGTAGCGAACTGAAATAATTTTATTTTTCAAGAGATTTCAAAAATGAAATTGCCATCATGAGAAACATGTTATATATAAATTTTGCATTTTTCATCATTATATTTTCATCTCTGTATGAGTAGTATTAATATACAGTCTCTTAATTTAAATAATTTGAGAATAACAAAATTTAGTATATTATTCAATAATTAACTTAATTAAGTTAATTAATTTAGTTAGAACCCTAAAAGAAATTGCTATGCAATAAAGTATATTTACTATATAAATGTTTACTTTTTCATTTACTGAGCATTATGTTAACTTAATCCTATTTATATGTACATACATAAAAAATATTATAAATAATTTGCTGCATTGTAAAAATTGTTTCAAATAAAATTTTCAAGATTATTTCATTTCTGATTGTAAGACCTGTTCATACCTTCTCTTTTCTATTTTATAATATTGATTTATTTATATGAATATTAACTAATTATTTTCCACATTATAACATCTTTGAACATTTTAATTCGTATGGTAAATTAGATAAGTGTTATGGTAGGAATGTGCAATATTTAAGCAATGCTTAGGAGCTCAGTAAAATCAAAGTTTACCGCATTTTGTAACTTTTTTAAATGGTTTTCCAGTATATTTTACAAATGTAATTCATTATGTAAAGTTTTACGGATTAGGAATAAGTAAATATTTACTCTTAAATAAAATCATTTTTTTATTCAATTATATTTTTTTCATTTTTTCCTTATAATTTAGATAATGCATTGTATTATACTGAAGTAAGAAATTAACTTTGAAATACTAACATGCTTGAATGAAGAAATCTTAACTGAAAGGTAATTTCCTCAGAACACAAAACTTGGTTTGTTATCATGAGTAATGCTGTTTTCAGTTTGTCTTTCTTTTTGTGTTCTGGAGCTATTTTTTATTTTATTTTTCTCTCAAGCTAAAATTCTTTTCGGGGATTAAATTTAAAAAGCGGAGTGTTTATGGGTAAAAGAAAGTCTTCTTCAATTGTGAAATTTCCCCCTTACTTCCTTTCTTCATGACTTTTGGAGCTTCTTTTAATTAGAATGATTTTTTCCATGCATTTAGTTGTTAATATTTTCGTTTCCCAATTATGTTGTTTTCGTCTTCTTAAAGCAGACTATTTCTCAAAGGCTTGATGTATATATCAAAAATAAAGTCCTTTTCTCTGATAAATGTATCTAAGAATTTCTCATTGTTTACTTTTAAAAAGTCCATTATTATAGAATACAGAAATATTAAAGCGTTAATTGTAAGGAAATAGTGTCTTCAAATTATAAAATTTAAGTGTAAGCTATAAAAAAAATCAATATTAGAAAAGAGAAAAGGGAATGAATGAAAACTTTTTCAGCTTAAATCACAAAAATGTTTTATAAATTTTTAGGGATTATTTCTTCATTTAAATCATTAGAATTTTTCCCTTAATATGCACAAATTTTAATATACTTTATTTATTAAAACATGTGAATCAGTTACCTCTATGCAACTATGTGGGGAATTTTAATTAACATTATTAGAATCTAAGCAAATGCTATAGCATATACTTTCAGAAATTAAATAAAAACATGTTTTACAATAGATATGAGTAAGGAAAATGTATGTTGATAATCAGTGTTCAGATTCATGATCCATTCTTTACAATTAATATTTTGTGTAAGTGCTGGCAATGAATCTACTGATTTGCATAAGAGCAATTTTTATTCAATTTTGTTTTATTTATCATACACACTCGCTTCCGGAAAATTCCATTCATAAATACATGTCAAATACTTTATAAGAATGCACTGATTACATATATTGTTTTGTTCATTGATTCAGTTTAATGAATCAGATATTTTAAAAAATAAACATAATATACAGAGAGTATAATAAAATAACAAAATTGTATAATTTTCAGCTTTGTATTCCTTCATATAATTTTTGACTCTGAAATGATCCATTTCTTTTATATTCCAAATTATTTTAATACCAAATCTATCACAATTAGAATATGAATTTACGAAACATTGAAGAATAAATTAAATAAATTATAGGAACTTTGTGTTTATAGTTTTATTGCTACAACATATCAGGACTTCATTATTAAAAATTTACTTCCTATTTTAAATATTTCACCGAAGATCTGTTATATTTATCTGTACTAATTTCATAATTCTTCATCATATTTATTCGTACTCAGTTTCAAAAATAAACAGAACTCAAATTCTTTAGCTTATTAGTATTTAATCGGAGTGATATTAATAAAAGAAATAAGATTTAATGTACTCTAGGTAAACTTACAAATGTCATGTGTGACTTCATTTTAATATTTGTAACGATTTTTAAAAAATATGATTGAAAATCCCTTGCTGATAAAATGTTTCTTTTATTTTTGTTTGAAACTACATAAATTTTGAAAGCAAAATGAATTTCTTGAATTAAAGCCATAGAACATATTTGGCTTTTGTGAAGTATACAGTAAAAATTAGATTATTTCTTTCTTGATAAATATAAATTCTCTTGTTTAAGCTTTTGTGAAAATTTTTAACAACCTAATTATGAAACGTAGGAATATTTCTTTAGACAATAAAGTAATACTTTAATAATAAAGTAATAGAAAACCTTCATTATTTTAAAACTAAAATTTCTAAGCGTATACATTTCTTTAAAATATTTCTAAACAATCTTTTCCATTTAGTAAGATATATTGATTTTGAAATTACTTTTCACAAAACGATTGTATATATATATATATATATAAATATATAAAATGCAATATATATTATATATTTATAATACTTTTAATTTATATTACTTTACGCACTTATTTTTCTGTCCTGTTTAAAAATTGACATTCATATGAAAGTGTGATTAACTTTAAAAAAAATCATATTTGTTTTCATCTTTGTGTTTCAATTAAACTCAATGCTAAGAATGTCATGAACAAACAGTGAAAATTTGGTTTATGAATTTGTATCATTTCATTTCATAAAGTAAGAATTAAATTTATTGGCTGAGGATTTTCTTAGTTTCTCAAAAAAATTTATTTTCGGTACCCCTTATAATCTTTTAAATTTTATCCTTTTACTTTTCTATAAATATTTTAAACCTTTTGCATATGTAAATAGAGTCTGTTTTTCTTAACATAATGTTCTCTATTACATCTTTACAAACAAAAAGCTCAATTCCTTAATGAAACTTGCACAAACACATAGTATAAGTTATCATTATTTTAGTAAATTAATGATTTTTGAACCATAGGAACAATTAATATTCAAAATCATATGTAACCAATATTGAATATTTAAAATCTTAAATATTCAGTCCATTAAAATAACCATCTAAAAATATATAAAATCGGTAGTTGCAAATTTCAAGATGTAATTCTAATTAAAATTAGTTATTGCGTGTTTAAATATTTTTGAATAACTTTTGAATAAATCATAGAAATAAATAAAATACTTTTATTTAATCTTACTACAGACATGAAAAATTATTAAGAAACATTTCAAGATTTTTTTTTATTGTAAAGCATAATCATAGGGAGAAATTACTGTCTAATTAAGCTTCACAAGGTTCATATTTAATAGTTCAGTTAGCTTTGACTTGTTTCTACTCCTGTAGCTTTCACAGTTTTTTCCTTTTATCTTCGCAACACAGTTCTATATGCAAACTGTATATCGAAGTAAATGTTACGAAAAGCTATCACAGATTTTTTTATCTCAATACCACAGTAAATTTACAGTCGTATCATGAAATATCCTTTCTTTAAATGACTTTAAATGAAGTAAATTGATATACGTGTCACTAATTGTAAATCATGAAATACTGTTACTTCATATGAGATTATTTTTAAGCAAGTTACCACTTTTTTTCTATTTTTCTTAGTTTTTGAAAAAAATGACAATTTTCATGAATCATTGTATATTGATTGAATATCTCTTACAAGTTATATAGTCAATTCGTTGCTTGTATGTAAATTAATGTAAAAAAATACTTTTATTTATACAAACTTTTATCATTATTTCTCTTTACTTCTTTTACGTGTTATACATTTTATTCTATTTTACAATTCCTTTATCTATTTCTTTTGGCAATATCTTCCAAAAAGTTTATGTGAAAAGCAATGATTAATGAAATTGCTTGATTAAAAACTCTTTTTTTACTGTGAATAATTGAAAAAGAAAAAATTAATAAACTCCAATTGTGTCCTTAGCTTAACTAGATCTTATGATAAATTAACAAAGACTACAGTAATACAAAATTGAGATAGCATCTTATTTAACACAAGCAATGTGTAAAAGAATGCTTACTGAAAATTAATAAACAAATATTTTATAATCGATTTATTTATTATTATAGAATTGGTATTAAAAACATGCTCGATAATTGAATTAGATTTTTTACTATAATAGGATAATTTTCAATGGAAATAGATTGAATCAGCAAAACTAATATTTAAAATTATTAATGTTAATATAACTGTGGTGTAGCTCGGCATAGACTGAAACGTTGCTATTCATGAGCTAGTCAAACACTTGACCGTGTTATAAAAATACGAGGTAGTCCGCTGTACTTAAAGGCCTTAAGAGGAAAATATTGATTAAAATCTGCTTTGTAACTGCCCTTTAGCAATCATTTGCAAAAAAAAGGCCATTCTAAATCTCTGCAAGCAATTTATCTTAAATATTCATTAAAAATCGAAATAATTAATTAAGTAAAAAAATAAATACATAAGTTTAAACTTATCATGTAACAAAAAATATAGCAAATTTGTAGAATCAGGTAAATTTTTTAAAACTATTCAAAAACAAAGCCACTCATCATTAGTAATTTCGGCATTATAATAATAAGGCATAGTAAAAAAATCTATGAAAATTTGCTGATACTGTTTAACATTATATAACTCATTTTTTATATAATGATATTTCTATGTATATTTTTTCTTTACTTTTTTTATCTTGTTCATACTTAGAATCATGCGTATTTTATAGAATAAAAAGAAATTCAATTTAAAAATTGAGTGAATGTCGCCTGGTTACAAAAGGAAAAAATATTTTTAGTATAATAGGAGACTGAAACAGAAACTAGTGTTTCCAAAGTTTTCAAAATATTTTAACGCGATCAAAGCATACTGAGAGTGTATAAAAACCGAACCTCAAATTCACTTGAAAAATAATTCAATCTAACAGACAAAAAGCTTTTAGGAACTGAAAATGGATTTCTACTTTATTGGATATAAAATAGAAACCCAGGTTAAAAACATAAATAAAATTGCTTCCACCGAATGAATGGATTAAATATTTTATTACACAGGGAAGAAAATACCTTAAAATATAGATTATTAAAATGAGATTTATTGACGTTAAATCTTTTATTATTTCATTAATGTTCAACAACATTAATGAATTAATAAAATGATTATTTTTTATAAAATGTTGCTTAATAAACTAAATACAATAGGAAACTTAAATTCTGATTTTAGAAATTTGTGTTGGAAAAGGTAAATAAATAAAAGAAAAATTAGTCTTCATCAACAAAAACAGTATAAAAAAATTAATAGTAAACAGAATCTGCATTGCAGTCTATAATTAAAATATTTATAAATAAAAACAGAAAATTTAAAGATTGAATATTGCATGCAGTTTTTTGGAATCAAGGATATATAAAACCATGTTTTCATAAAGCATAGTTTTTACATTAACCTGAACTAAGAATTGATTTCCTATATCATTCCATACTTCTTCGATGTGTTTTTAAACTTTTATATAGGTTTTATTTGATTTACCTTTATATGTTTTAGTTGATCATTTGATTGATAAATTTTATAGGCTTCATTTCGTTAACTTTTGTTCTACAATGTTATATGAAAAATGTTATGGCTTATTTTATCAAAAAACTGTATTTTTTGTAGTTTTTATGGACTTCAACATACAATTCTCCAAAATTATAGATTTTTATTCAAATTATAATTCTACAATTTAAATAAATTATAAATTCGTTTTGTTCTTTCCTTTTCAATCAATTAATTGAATTTTACTATGATTTCCAACAAATTATTGATGGTGGTTATATCATTATTAATAGCAACTAATAACAATTGCTAACTAAATTCTTACATAGTAATTTAGTATTCAATAATTTAAATTTCATTGAATAATGATTATACTATTTTTTACAAAACTATTTTTAATGTTAAAAAATGAACCATCTGATAACATGAATATGTACAAAAAATAGCACATAATATCAATTCTTGTATACCATAATATTTCCTCTAATTGTAACACTGTTAACGAAATATGCATGTTAAATATGATTCAATGTAGAAGTAAATGGAAATAATCATCTTGTATGCTCAGAAAACTCATTGAATGTTCAATTAACGTTATGATTCATAAACATTGTTCCATTAAAATATTAGCAGTAATATCGATTAGCGTGAGGAAATATATTTTCTGCTTATAACACAAGAACATCAGAATTAGTATCGGGTAGGAAATAAATCTTAAGGAATAAAAAAAATAAAAATAAAAAAAAATTCAAGCTGTACATATTAATGACTTTGATTTTAATCTCATACTGCGTTCCTTTGTTAATCGGACAAAATTCTTTTCTTCAGTATAGCATTCTCTGAAAAAACTTAAATCTATTATTATTGCCTTCACCTAATTTTCTTAATTTCTACCTAATTTTGATATTTGATTACCAAATGCTAAAATTTCAAATGCTATTTATCATCACAAATTTCTTAAATGTCAAACTTTCTATACAGAAATCTTAAGAAAATTATTCATGAAATCTAAGCTTTATAAACTTTTGTAAAATCAATGATTTTTAGAGTCATTAACTTGACATTTCATGATTCATCATTGAAGTTTCATTCTACTTAAGCATACTTGACATCAAAAGGGCTTATAATATATTTTGGGAAAAATTTACAATTTAAAGCACTTCAAACTACTTGAATGAGTTTCAGTTACAATAAATAAATTACAGTAAATTTATTGTCTGTCGAACTTAGTTAAATTAAGAAATAAATTATCAATAGAGAGGAATATGCTTTTATTAGAAATTTTTGTTTAAAGATTTAATTATAATATTTTTTCGATTCAAATAAATAACATATATATATATATATATATATATATATATATATATATATATATATATATATATATATATATATATATATATATATATATATATATATATGTATATATATATATATATATATATATATCATATATATATATATATATATATATATATATATATATATATATATATATATATATATATATATATATATATATATATATATATATATATATAATTGTAAAAAATCGAATATAGAGATAGCAAAGAAATATTATTTTTTTTTGAAATTATGATAATTCATATAAGTAAAAGAAATTATCACGTCAGTTTTCGAATTGATGAGGTAACCTAATAAATTTCAAAATACATAACAAAAAATTTGCTCTTGTTCAAATACACGAAGAGTTATTATATCAGAAAATTTTAAAATATTTTGAAAAATTCAACAGTATTTTAAAAATGAGTTTAACTTTGAATTTAACTATAGGATCATTTAGAATAAATTAGTTAAAGAACATTAAGAAAGTGATTCGAACAAAGAGTTTTAAATTAAATTTTTTGTTTTATCTTTAAAAACTTTTTAAAAAAAATTTATAAAACATCTTATACCATTTTTAAACAATATGAGTTCAAACAAGGTTTCAAAATTTTACATGTTATAGTTTTCCTTTATCGAAACGGGAATTTCTGGAGCAAATATTCTATTTGTTTCACGAAAGAAGAGAAGTGAAACAAGTATCATAGCTTTCTAGTAAGCAAATACGGCACCAAGTTGAGATATGCATTACGTAAGTCAATAGACAAGTCAACTACATCTTTTCTGAGCGTGATAAATGATCCTGAAAATTCGCTTTCCTCACACATGAGATCTAAAAGTGAAAAAATGGTTGTCTGTAAGAGTGAAGTGGGAAAGTAAATATTGAATGGAAAGAATGGAGCCATTAGCTAGGTCTAACGCAACCAATAACTATTATGAATTTTTTGTAGAAAAACATTGAACCAGCAAAAAAAGGCTTTAGTTTGCCTTCAAATATTAACATTTTATTTTTGATGATATGTAAAATATGAAAAATGTGAGAGAAAAACATAAAAATTTAATAGTTTTTATAAAGATACATTTGTTAAGCCTTTTGAAAGATTACGAAAAAAGTTACACACACTCCTAATATAGATAATTAGACTCAAAATATAGATAATTAGACTAATATAGACTCAAAATTGTATGAAATTTAGTAAGAATCTTTTTGTTAGTGAGTGTAGTAATATTTCCAAGAATTATAAAAGTCAATTTAGTATAATACAGGATACAAAAATATAAAATTTAAAGCTTGAAAAAAATGAGAATGAGGATTTCTTGATGACTTTTAAATCTTAAATACAATAAATGAAATTTTAAAATTATTTTTAAAAAAGAAAATATTTGATATCAACAGATTCATACCATTAACAAATTCTAAAACAAGTCAAATTAGAGACAATGACATATAGAGAATATATAATAATGCTCCTGAAATGTACATAATACAACCTTGACTTTATGCATGTTTGGACGTTTGATAACAATACATATTTTAGTACAACAACTAGTTTTAAGATTCTAATTTATTTTCTACTCTCAATCAAGTGCTAAGGGCTTTTTTTTCGCAAAAATGTATGTTTTATTTATTTCAATTAAAATTGAAGAGTTTTTTTTATAAATTGACCACTTTTATTTATCAAATATACTACTTATCCTGTTGGGAAACAAAATAATTACGAATGAAAAAGCTACAACAAATGCTAAAATCCGTATTAAAATATTTCTTGTAATTATATCAAATATCATTTAAGTGCTAAAATATTCGGTAGATATCATTTTTATAGACAATATCTTGTTGATTAATTTTTAAATTAATTTTGAAAATAAACAAAATTAATTTAAAAGCAACAGCTAGTAAAGCTTCTACTTAAATATCATTAACATACACTGCTGGCCATAAGAAAATGTAATACCAGAAATGAATAGTCTCAAGATGTCAAAATAATGTGAAGGGAATAAGAAGTGTAATATGCAAATAATAAGCATTACAGCTCATTTGAATGACGTAGGAGGGTCAAGCAAAATGTGAAATAATGCATGAAAGAAAATTTGTACAGTAAAATTATGATTCGAAATTCACTTTGTAAAGTCGAAGATTTCCCTTACATCGTGTTATGCCTTGAATAAAGCGAATGCTTACCGCCGACTGTCAAAATGCAATAAAAGCAGTATCGCGGCTTATCAACTTGTTGATTATTGTCGATTGATATTATCACTCGCAATGGGCAAAATTTAACTAACGTCTATCGAATATGGTATGTATGGGTTACAGAGGGTCTTTCTGAAAGTTATAAAGATCACAGACATATTTTGAGGTTGGCTTTGGAAAATCGTACAACCACATCACGGAACATTGCAGGAAATGGACTTAATTGCAGTACCTTCAGTATCCATACGTACAAAAGTGTAATGATGCATTTAACGTGGTATTGTATACTACTTAATAGTCTAAAACTGTTGTAAGGTATCAAATGGGTAATTAGATTTCTGAAGGACTTTCATAGATAGTGGAATGTATTCATGTGCAAGAAATGAAGAAATCCGGAAAATGCCCAAGCACTAATCATGACAGCCTAACAAGCAGGTGATAGAAACTCAGCATTTCATCCCCCATATTTCAACAGAAGCGATAATCAAATCCAGGACATTCCTCCCTGAAGAATAATGTTATCCCGCGAAACAACTGTGTACTCTAGTATGATAATGCTGTTGACAACGAGTAATGGATAGCTTAACGGTTGAAGGAAGTTGTAAGATATTTTAACATCTACAACATAAACTACCATCTGGAAGAACCTTTAATGAGTTGTGGGCAATATTCACGCGTTGCAATTAAGAAGGAACGGAAAACTGTCACGTACCAACCCTGACAAATGTACATGCTTAGTGCGGAAATTAAATAATCATCTCCCATTGTTCAATGGTAGCTGGGATTGAATCTGGGACCTTAGGATTCAAAAAGTGATGTCCTACCACTAAGTCACGATGAGCTCATTTTACATTTATTTCACAATTATTCGAATCCAACGAAAATGTACTGTTCATCAGGACAAAATATCATCACATGCTGCCGATATTTCAGAGACCTTCTTCTGTTACTGGCCTTGCCAGTGCACTCTCCTGATCTCTAAACAACACATAACGTCTAGTCAATATTTGCCGAATGATTGGATTGTTATACGGTAACAATTATGGTCTATGAAATGTTTTATTGCATTAAATATCCACAATGTGTCTGCAAATGCATTCAGATTTCTGATTGAAATTATTCCCAGGTTTGTTGCAATTTCAGTCAAAAGTGTTTGTGCTGCGTAAAGTTTTCTCTGCATTTATGTGTCTACATTCCTTAAAACATTTAATCACTTACTATTTCTTTTAAATATATTTTTATGCAATGAATATTTTTATTTTCATTTCTTCCTGATATAATAATTTTTATAGCTATTTCTATAAATGGGTAGATATATTCATGTGTGTTATGACGTTGACTTGTTTTGAAAGTTTTATTATTTTTAGGAATTATACTGAAATATAAAAATATTTTATTAAAAAATTGTATTTTGCACAGATGTGAATGCTTAAGGCAGAAGCGCAATATTCATTTCCTGTTGTTCAACGTTAGCTCAAATCAAACCTAAAACCTTATATTCCAAAAAACGATGTCGTATCATTAAGTCACATTGAGTACCTTTTCAACGTTATTTGGAGCAACTCGGTTTCTTATCTGGCTTATCATTACTTTAGCATTAATTGACAATGCAGCAGAGACAGTGATGACTTCTTTCATTCATGACTTCTGCTTATTCCCTTTAATGCAGGACTTATAGAAAATCTATATATAATTTACCAATTTCTAGCTACATTAGCCCAATAGCATCAGGTATTAATGATTTTATGTCAGAGGGGTTCTGTAAAAAGTAATTTTTCCACTAAGTTGAATATTGTACTAAATGTTGATGAATTGATTAAGAAGACAAATATATACTTGTAACAGCTGACCAAACTGCAGCTTATTTTCTAGATGAAGCAATACAGTTCATCAGTACCGTACGGACTCAATGTTTACGATTATGCATGAACATTAAATTTTTGCATCAGTTCTCATATTTCCACATTGTTTGCCTCTTGTCAACATTTTTTGCTTTGAAACTAATATCATTGCATAACTATTGCCCTGTGTAAGCTGCTGTTGCACGATAAAAAAATATGTCCCATTTAACTGTGTATAACTTCGAAATTATATACATTTGTGTTTATATAATATATATATATATATATGTGTGTGTGTGTGTGTGCATATATATTGCACCATTCTTCATTGAGATATAGTGAAAATTTAGTGGAGAATAAAAATCCCAATCCCGTATTATGACCTCTATAAAATAAACCATAACATTTCAGTTATATTAAAGTCGAGTAACTGTGCTGCCCAAAGTAACATTTAACTTGATTTTTGGACTCAGCAAACTCTATGATTAGACAAATTGTGCTGCATGGATGGGTGCATTATCCTCCTGTAAAATTCCATATTCTGCATGAAACAAATATTAGCAAATACAACTATTAAAAAATGGTTAGTAAATTAAGCACCTATCTTGTCAAGTATAGTTTATTTATACTTTTCCTGACAGATCCATCCTTTCAGGTTTACAATTGGTCCAGCAGAAAACTACGACACGGTTGCCTATTTCAAGGTAGATCTCCCATGCTTGATAGTTGGAAGGAGATATTTGCAATCCTATGTTTTTACAGGTGTCATTCATGCGCGTGTGTGAATTCTATTTATATAAATAACTAGTATATTTATTATAATTCTTATGGAAAACATTTAGAAATGACGCTTTTAATCATAGATTATTTTTGATAACTATTACTATGATATCCATCTGTATATGTGTTAAATTTATTTATTGAAACTAGTGTTAGCTTTATTTACCTTACATTTTCTGCAACTTATTATATAAGTGAAAATTGTTAATTCAAAAATGCTAATTTGAATTCGGAAACAGAAATCATAAGGCATTTCAATATTTTAAGCATTTTATTGAAATTAATCTTGTTAATATATAACAAAATAAAATGATTTAATATTTAATACATGTTATTTTGCTTTAGAAGCTATAGCATGCTGTAACTATGTGAAATTAGAAAAGGATTCTTTGGTATATATAAGAAGTTTCATCAATACACCGAAGTTCTGCCTTTGAGCATTTATTTAATTTCTCCAGCCTTTTCTTACAAAAGGTTCCTAAAGGTATTGGATTGAGCTAAGCTCTAACGAGATTAAAACATACAATTCAAAATTTAAATTTCTTTGATGCATTATGCTCACTATTCTCACATATATGACTATTCATTATGAAAACAAATATACGAATTATATGTATGAGATTCAAAGCCCTTCTAATATTTATATTAATAGATAATAATTGAAAAATTCGCATTTTCATTAATACTATTCATAGAAAATACAAAATTATATATTAAGTAATTAATTAATTTATTTCTGTAATGACATTTGCAAACAACTGAAAAATGTAACAGTATATATACTTTGAAAAAAATACTGGATTTATTAATAAAGGATTATTTCCTTTGATTTTGCCTCAAAAATCTCACAATTTTATTATATATTTTTCAAATTTTACGACTTCGTGCTCAATGGTAGATTAGTCAGAAATATTTACATTATTTTTTTTATCTAATGCGTGATGTAAGATAACACTACATATAATAAAGATTTAAATAATACATGCATTGTAATTTTTCATATTAAATAAGTGTAAACATGATTTAAAAA
Organism: Latrodectus elegans; assembly: GCA_030067965.1. NCBI lineage: Eukaryota > Metazoa > Arthropoda > Arachnida > Araneae > Theridiidae > Latrodectus > Latrodectus elegans. The sequence continues at coordinate 56,994,474 of CM057809.1, read as the reverse complement.
GAAGAAATTGCAACTCTTACTTCATTAAAACCTTTTCAAGCAAAGTGATTTAATATTTTCTATCAGTTGACCCTCGTACAACCTTTAATCAAATTCCTAATTGATTGATAATAATGATTTCATCATCCAAATTTTATGTTTATTCTGTTTTGAATTTTTGTTTCTAAGACGTTAAATTTACTTGAAATAAAATTAGTTATCATTTGTCTCAATGCCATTAATCATTCGCGCGTTTATTCAAATATTTAAAAATACTTTATATTATCTAAATTATTTTAAATTTAGATTTTCTTTTACAACTTATTTGATTTCTTATGTTTTAATATTTTTCAAGCTGTCACTGTTTAAAAAGGAAATTTATCAAATATATATATACTTCTTAATTTAAACTTAAAAAATTTTAGCAATAAAATTTTGTATATAATATAAAAGGAAGTAAGTGTGAAGCTATCAAAAGTAGACATGCTATCAAAAGTAGACAGGAAGTAAAAATCTTCATATAACACCCAGTGTTTTTTTTTTCGGTTTTCCATTTTACAGCACTACTATCAAGGGGTGGAAGTGATGACATTTTATACAACGGGGCACACCATGGGTGTGCCATCGATGTCCTTAAAGAGGGTGGGTGCTTGTAGTTTAGAAGCATTGTACAAGCAAATAACCCTAAGACCTGGTCGGCCACCCCAAGAGGAATTACTACACATGGAGGATTTTAAGAGCTTGATATGTATTTTAAATGCCCCAGCCTCTAGAAAAGATCTACAATGAAAATCTTCGTTTTCAAACTAAATTGCATTCTTTAAAGAAACGGTCAAAATTTAGATGGTGGGACTGAAGTGAAATTTAACATTGAAAATTATAGACTGGAAGTTTAACTATAAAGATAAGCTATCTGGTGTCGCATTTAGGGGAAAGTTAGAGACCACCCTGTACTGTCATGCCACCGAAGGAGCCACTTGTAACAAACACTAAGGATTTGTTATTGGTTTGGTATTCGAAATCACTACCTTTTGATAAAGAGAAAAAATACCCTTATCAACCTGACTCATTTGCTTCAAAAAATCAAAGTTAACAGAAATTTTGAATAAATATTTTTGTAAGCTTGAAAATTACGTTGTAAATTTTAGCAAATCCTTACAAATTTATTCTAATAAACAATTTTTCATTTTAGCATAAAGAATGAAATACATATAAACACACAGACACAAATTAATTTCTACTAGATTATTAACATATTTCCCCAATAGATATTTTTATAGAATATGTATTAAAATTAATAAGATTCTAATAATTTATCATTCAAATTTTATAACAGCTGTTGAATAAATAGTACTTTACATCAAGTAGTTATTAAAACATCGCCGAAAAGTTTATTTCTTGGAAAATATATTTGCAGGTCATTGTCACTTTAATTTTGCTTTTTAGAAAAAAACATAAACTAATGAAAATATTCACATTTTTAAATTTCAATAAGTTTATTCAACAACCTATAAAACTACTGCAGACTTAAAATCTTCAGAAGTTTTTAGTTGTATTATTTCCTTTATTTAATATAATATGATCTATAGAAATTACGAAATTAATTTGTAATAAATTACTGTCATCTATAGCAAAGTATCTATATTTTCACATTGTAAGAGATGTGTTTCTCTTTGAATTTAAATTAAGTATTCATGAATGCAATTTTATTTAATACTATAGAAAAGTAACAGAATAAAATCTCTTCTTATTAAGATTAAATCGAAATTCTTATTTTTTAACTATGGAAATGAAACAAGTTCAGTTTAATTTCCATCAAATGCTTCTTTAAGATATCCTTTATTGATAGTGTAAAAACACAAAACTCCCAAAATTAAAAAGTTCTTTATGAGCAAAGTGTATTATAATTTATAAAAATTACGGTTTAAATTTGATTAAATGAAGTAAATCTTATAATGCGTAAATGATAAATGCAGTTATTTTTAACAAAGTAAAATTTTAAGTAAAGCAAATAAAAGTATTCGAAACAGACACAGTCTATAATGACGTATGAAACTCCACTATTATACTATGTATTCTTAAATGAAAATATATAAGTAGTATTAAAATAAATCAATGAAATCCCTTGAAATTAATTAAAAATTTTAATGCGAATCAAGGTATTTTATTTAAAACCTATATTATATCTATGATCAAATGCATGCATATTTTCAATTAGCTGTTAAGTCTACTACTAATTACTACTAAATATATACATTGTTATATACACTGATGTATTCAACGTATTTTATTTTTATGCATAATTTTATTGTTTTTAAAATTTAGATAAAATTTACAGTTATAAATTTGAAAAAAAAAACCCTTATCAAAATTTATTGATATATTTTAGTAAATAGGGCACATTTTTCAAATTATATTTGATTCATATTTACACTAATAAGAATGTATTCTTATTACATAAAAGAAATCCACATTCTCTGTGTGTGGATCTTTAAACATGATATTGCTTAAATGATAAAAATATTAAAAGTAAGAATATGCAGAATTTAATTATTTAATTAAATTCGTATTAATTATAAAAATTTGTATTAATTATAGAATAATATTGAATGACTTTATATAAGCTTGCTATCCTTATTTTGTTTTGTATTTTTAATACAAACATTTCAGAATTTGAAATATCCAATCTTACTAATTTTTAATATTCAGCTTGGAAACGATTAGTTCCCGATATAAAATTTTTCTACTAAAATCAACAATACATATAATAATTTCTTTCCCAGTATTACGACATCACTGGGTAGGCCGTGGCCTTTTCAGAAATTTTTCTCCAGGGCTCTTAGTTTTTGGCCATGGTCTTCCAATTGATCACTCTTAGAGTGGTGAGATCACTTTCTTGATAGATAACTCATTTAAGGCCCTGTTATTTGTTCTAGAGGGTCTATCCAAGAATATTTTCTGTGTTTAACGTTCTTTGTTTATTTTGTATACATATATGATTAATTATTTTCTGAAAACTATTAATAAGTTATGTATATATTTCAGTTTCTTTTCAGTTTCATCATAATTACTTACTTTTGTGTGCTTGTTTGTTGAGTGCAAAATTAAAAGAAAACATCTGTGTTTAAAAATAGCATTTATTTTTCGTTTATTTTTGATTACACACACTTACTATTATTTCTTTTTGTGATTAAACCTCTTATTATATAATCTTCGTTACACTGATTAAACATTCCTATTTTTGAAAAATTATCTTAGTGACGAATATCTGTATCATATGTATTTAGAAAATTTTTATGTCTGTAGGATTTTGGTCTAAGTATATATATATATATTATTTTGATGCTCTTATGTTTTGTCTAGAAATTTATATAACTTGCATACGTGTCTTTCAAATTATAACTAAAAACCCCAAATAGTTGTTAACTTTTAACTTAGTCATGGCTTTTATAATTTAATTTACTTATATTACCATTATTAAAAATCATTTATAGAAAAAAAAATTAAATTCAAGGATTTCATAGAATAAAATTTTGCAGATAAGTAATACCACGTAATTCTAAATTTTAGTAAAGTTTAATTCTGAGTAAACTTTTTCAAGTCTTTCACACATGTAAATCATGCATTAGTAGTATCATTTATAATATGTTTGAAAGAAGAAAATTTTCATATACAGTTATTGCATTTGAACACAGTTTTATGCTGAAATATTGCCTTGATGACTCGTGTAATTAGTCAAAATGTTTACTAGAAATTGGGCTATATGTATAGTGTTAAGGCTCTATATTAATATTTCATTGAAGTTAACTGAAGCACTGATCGTCATATTAGCAACCACAGTTTCGAGTATACTTGGCAGTACATCTAAGATATGAGTACATTTATTGGCACTTGATCATTTACAAATCTGGACGCAGGAATATGATAGCATTGTAGATCGTTTCACAGCTTTATAATGGTCACAAATCAATAGTATTTATTCGATGTAGAGTTAGTGGTTATTATATTTAAAGTGATACTATCTGCTGCAATTGGATACACGCGTCTAGGTCAACAATTGAATGTATTGATGGTGAACAAGAATTTCCCGAATCATTTTTGTTTAGTTAATGTTATTGTGGGTCTACTCTTTGATAATGGGTAGCCTCACGGTCGATGTCCGATTTAAACATTCACCTTTTAAATTGCCATTCGGGAAGATTTTGTAATTTCGTAAGGTAAAAAAAAGTTAAAAATATCCTTAGCACGCACTCAAGTTGATGTGCACACGAAAAGCAGAAATGCAATATCTCCCATAGCTCAACAATATCTAATATCGAGCCTGAAATCTTTCACCTGAAAAACGATGGCCGATCTCTAAACCATAATTATAGATCTTCTTTATTCTACAATTTATCTAAAAGGACCACGTTGGCCTGGTTGGTAAGGTCATTGTTCTCATTATCGGAAGGTAGTGATTTCGTATCCCAGCTTAATTAAACATCCGCCGTATTCACTAATGGAGGTTAGATCATGTTAAATAAGTCGTGGTCGCAATGTCATCCATGTGTAATTATACCGCTGGGGGTGTCAGATCAAGTATTTGGGGTTTTGACCTTTATTTTTGCTTCAAAACCATGAAGACATCACCGGGCTGCTTCTATCTAACTGGTAGAACCCATATCAGGACTAGGTACAGGGAAGTATGTTGGAGCAACAGCAACAATTTATCCATATCCAACCATTATGCTTTATCCTAGTGAAAATGTAATTTTCAATAGAGTACGATTATGGTTTATCCTATTGAAAATGTACTTTTCAATAGGATAAAGCATAATCGTATATTGCGACTTTTACGTACTTTTTTTTGATTACCTTAGCCAGCACGTTCTCCTGATCTGTTAAAAACAGGAAATGCCTCTCAGGCATTTACAGAATGATTGGCTGGTGTTTACCGATACGTTAACAAACTATGGTCCATAAGATATTTCGTTACATTATACCTTCGCACTTTACCTTCTGCGGTATTCTAATACCTGAAACAATTCTTATGTTTACTAATATTTCATACAAAAATGCTTTTTCTGAGGTATGATTTCACAGGATTTATAGTCAACATTTCTTGCATATTTAATCACTTGTTTTATAACCTGTTTTCTTCTTAAGAAATACTATTTGATCAATTTCCTTCAAGAGATAAATATTTACTTTCAAAATACCTTTTTAAAATATCTCATTTGATGACTCTATGTATAAGAAACAAAGTTACAATATACAAATTTTAAATAAAAATATATGATTCATTTCCATATTATCACTAAAGTCAAGAGTTTTGTTTTAATTAATATTTGCTACTTTATCCTTTTGCATAAAAGGTAATCAAGGCTTCTATATGATTATGTACACATTTATATGAAACTTTGTATTTTTTACACAATATTAATAATCCAGCATTTAATTTTTTCTAAATATTAACTGAAAATCTTTTCTGCGTATATAATATATAAACAGAAATGCATTATTCCATTTATGCATGAAATTAATTAAGCATATTCTTATTGTTGTTTTTAGGATTTTATTCTAATTGAACCGTAACATATTCTAATGCAATGTTGTTTGTTTAATTAAACTATACAAATATAAATGATTAATAAATATTTAAAAAATATTGATATCGTCTCATTGAATTAAAAATATGGACTAAATTCATACAGTGTATACTGGATAGAAAATATATTATTTGCTTCAAAATTTATTACAATGGTTTTACTTCATTTTTAATTCTTTCCTTCAACCTTTTATAAAGTAACTTTTGAAAGGAAATCTCCAATATCGACATTTAAGTAAATATAGATATTTCGATTACTAGTTCAATTAAATATTGAACTGTCTTTCTTAATGAGTAAAGAGTACCTGAAAACAAGTTTAATAAAAAGAAATTGTTTATTACTTTGTAACTTTTCTCATAATGAATATGTGAAACGAGAAGTACAATTAAATTTTAATCATTTCCTTTCGCATAAAATTATGTACTCTTACAGAAAAATAGTAAAAATTAATGTGATATTTTTAGACCCTCATTATCTCTTTGAAAGGGTCTGACCTTCTTAAAAATACTGTTTTTTTATTTAACTTAGGGATACGATAATTATCATATTTCGGATAGTTGTAATTTTCGACAGCTTGCTTTATTTTTCTCTTGCATCTTTTAAGATAATATATTTGCAAATTAGCTTTATTAAAAATGTAAATTCAAAATTTCACTCACGTTTGCCCAGAACGTCTGAAATTAAATATTTTGAAATCAATTTGAGAAAGTCTTTTCCTTACTCTAAATTTAAGAAATGTATTTGTTCTTCATAGGAAATCAATATATTAATTATTGTACTGTTAACACACACACACACACACAGATTTCGTAAATTAAGCTTTTATGTCTGAAAAATGTATTTGAGTTATGCTTAGATTTTTACCACAAGAAAATTTAATCCATGTTATTTAAGTTAAGAATAGATTATATTTATAGAAGAGATATATTAAATTACTTTCTTCAGTGAGTAACTTAAATTAGCTAAAATACGACATCTAGTGATATAATCAAAAATCATTAAATGGTAACAATTATACACTAAATGATAAGAATTCATTGAATGATATTTGAAGAAGGCATCTATAAAAGTATATAAATATTTAAAGCTTCTAAACGTTAAAATAGTTTTAAAATTACATAGAGCTGACTTTCGATAAGCCAATTTTAGATGTTACCAAAATATATAACTATTCATAATTGACACATAAACGACAGATATTACGTATTTGCATCTTCAATGCAATCTCTAATTGTGAGTGCTTCAGATTTCTCCTGGTTTTCATATAGAACACAAAAATACAACCAATTATCTATGGAAAAAAATCAACTTTTCAAAAATAAAATATTATGGATAGTAAATCATATAATTAGATTTCTGTATTGGCTTATCCATAACAACATATTTTGTTACTTAGAGATTATTGATTGGCATTTATCTAAATGATTGGTAAGTGTATTGCTACCCTTTGCGAGATAAAGATTAAAAACATAATTAAAATGAATATGAAACAATCAAATATGAATTTTTATAGAAGTACTGATAAGATTGCTTCTCAAAAATAATGACGAAAGTACTGACATATATATATATATATATATATATATATATATATATATATATATATATATATATATATATATATATATATATATATATATATATATATATATATATCAGTACTATACCTAGACAGAATACAGCTATAGCTACCATCTCCAGAACAGTTGCAGACTAGGGTGGGGCTCTCCGAACCAAGGTACTTCAAAAACAGATTGGGACAGTCGAAAGTTTGTTTGCGTATATAATGTTGCCTTATAATTACATTCATAAATCAATATGGAAATTATACAAATTCATAAACAAGTTACCGTTAATAATTTTCTTTTAATATGAGTATAATATCTTAATTTTCAAAAATCTTAATCTATCAAAAGTAAAACAAAAAAATCATACTTGAAAAATAATACCTTTATCATAATATCATTTTAAGTAGATTATTTTTCAATTTAATAAATTCTTCTGCTTTTAGTTCAATTAGGGATTTTAACATTTAACCAATTTATTTATCATATTTATCAATTTATTATCATCGATATCGAACGAAAGATTATATGGTGATACTTCAAAAGTATTTAGTTGCAATGCATTTGACACACACACACACATATATGTATATATGCATAGACAAATGGATAGATAAGTAGATAAACAGATGAAAAGCTATAAATATTTATTAATTTGAAATTATTATTTACAGATGTTTCATTTTAAGAATGCAATTTTAAATAGAAATATAATAAATTTACAATAAATTCAAAAATCTCTTCATGGAAAGTGCATTAGTAGAATATTTAGATATCAATGGAAAAATTGCAATTTATCTGAGATATATTAAATTACAATGACCACTTAAAATGCATTTGAAATAAATTCACTAAAATATTTGGACTTATTACCTTTTAAAACATCCAACTCAATGATAAGATATATTGATAGAAATATAAGTAAAATTTGCTATTAAATGTTATTTTATTTTTACGCAAGTAAAATATCTTGCCGCTTTTCTTGAAATAAATTTAAAAAGTATTGATTCAGTAATTCAAATACAAATACCAAAGAAAATACAGAAAAGTCAATTTAACATTCGGCTTCTTATTTTTCTCCTCACAAATAGTTATAATACTTATTTTTATTTAAAACGTTTTATTTTTAGCTTTATATACATATTTCTAAAAAACGCTATTGAGTCAGAAACGTATGCGTAATTTTAAAGCTAAAATGAATAAATTGTGTAAAATTTCAAGTGCTTTTATTCGTTGGCAACTTCCATTATATTTGACGATAAATTATTTTTTCACAAAACATTTACTAGAATTTATTTTCATGTAGAAAGGAAAATATTCTCTATTTCTAAAAGGACTTGGTTATATCGATTAAATGGATTTTCTCAGGTATACTAAGAGAAATAAAAATTTTAAATACTGCGAAATAATAATAAAGGACATAAAAATGTTAAATACTTTTCAGTTCTTTAGCATAATTGGCTCATATGGTATTTAATTAAAGATGAAAGCTTTCTCAGTGGATATTTTGGAGAAATATTCAAAGAAATTTTATGATTAATTAAAAGAACTAGTGGTATAAGTTTTTATGCATTTAAATAATAATAATAATTCAGAAGATACAGAAAACATGGGAATTTTTCTTCTTGGGTAATCACTGAAATGCATTCATTATTTCAAGTGTTTGTTAATTGCAATTTTCATAAGTACTAAAAATGCAGATTTGAAGATTATTTTAAATTATATTATACCATGATTATTTTCATGAGCGCTGTCAATCAGGCTGCTGAATTAATTATTGATGTTACTAACAGACTTTGTTTATAAATGAAATGTTTTTATATAAGTTTTATAATTTCATAATGTAGTAAAATTAAATAGTAGCAGAAACATTACGTTGAATTGACCAATAATCTGTTGGTTATATGTTATTCAATAACTTCAAATGAGAGCAATTTTATTTAAAATGAAACAAATCTTTATTCTCAAACATTATTAGGTATATAATTTTATAATGCCATAAAAATTCCCTTTTGGAAAAAACATGGATACCTAAAATTTACATTATTTCAAAGTGTTAATGGAAAAAAATTCTGAAGTTTATTTTAATTAAATCATGATTACAAAATATGAAATATTATCAAGAATATTTTTTAAATATTAGCAATGTAAATGTTTTAAATATATTGTTTATTATTTTCCCATAGTTTGATTTAAGAATTATTTCTCAGGAAACTACTCTCGTCTCATCTGTGAAATCCAATTCATCCGTAGTATGGGCTACTACCTGATCCAAATCTACATACCGGCGGGTCTCATTGTTATCATCTCTTGGGTGTCCTTCTGGCTACACCGGAATGCCACCCCTGCGCGTGTTGCTCTTGGTGTAACTACTGTGCTCACCATGACCACTCTCATGTCCAGCACCAATGCCGCCTTACCCAAGATTTCCTACATCAAGAGTATCGATGTCTATTTGGGCACTTGTTTTGTGATGGTTTTCGCTTCCCTTCTGGAATATGCAACTGTTGGTTATTTAGGGAAAAGAATCGCAATGCGCAAGACTCGTACTCAATACCTTGCCAGGATAGCAGCGCAGCATCGTCAACAATGTCCCATGGCCCATCATCACGTGGCAACATCATCCACGGCTTCAACTGCTGATGCCTCTGGCGATGCCGCTGTGCTAATCACAGGCAATCCAGAGATGCCCATGGTCAGAACAGCTGTTAGCACGCATCGTTATCGCTGTGATGGAATGAATTCTGCAAATCAAGTAAGTTTTCCTTCAATGTGTAAATTTACGTGTATTATTGATGTCTTAGTACAGGAAAATCGAATTATTTCTTAGTATTATTATGAAACATTTTTCAGAATAAAAGAGAACAGAACACAAAAACTTTCGTTAATTTAATCTCCTTTAAACAACAATGAATAGACATTTTAATATATTATTAAAAATATTAAAACATCGATGAAAATCTTTATAAATAGACCATACAATTACAAGCTCTATAATTGTAGCATTATTTTCTTAGAAACAAAATTCGAACAATAACAAGCGTCACTTACTTTCAATATGTTTATTATAAATCTCTATTCAAACACATTAATATGTCCAATTACTTTCACCTTAAAGTCTACAGTTCAGGAATAACTTTTATCCAAAAATATTCAACTCGCATTTATAATAAATATTATTAAATAGCTATATTATAATTAATATTTTGCAGACATAAGTAAGGATCTTTATTTAATAATTTTTCTCCTGAATATTAACCAAACATTTAAAAGTGACTTCATGTTTTATGGCTTGCTTTTCCTGATTTTATATCTCAATAATGAGAATTTAAAACTTATATGTATATCCATATTTATATCTATCTATCGTTCTATATATAATATATGTATATATATATATATACATATATATATATATATATAGTCCTACCCAAAATTAGGATAATAATTGATATATCAATCGATGTGTGTACCAGAAGTTTAGTTCTTCAAAATTACTGCTATGATTTTTATTTAGTGTGAAGAAATGAAGATTGCTGAAACTTTCCATTCTTTGTTCCATTGTTATAGAAAGAATCTTAAAATCGATCAAGGATAGAACTTTGATGTCTGTTAAATAACAGTACAAATCACTATACAGTAATTTTATGTAATGCTAAACTCAGTGTGAAAGTATTGAACTATAGTTAACATGTTATTTGTGGTTTAATATAAGAATTTTATTTTATAAATGAAAGCAATAAATGATTAATTTAAATAGTCTTATTCAAGTGATATAGAAAGACATTTTTACACTTCCTTATTTGCTTAAATATATTATTAAACTACTAAAATCAGTATATTCATAATCAATTCAAACCCTAATATATTTTTTAAAGTAACATTCAGTATTTTATTGAAATATTATTTTTGTCAGTTGGAAAAAATATTTACTTATATACGGCAATAAGCATATTTCATTATTATGCAAATGATGCTCTAAAACGGAATTAAGAAATAAAGATAATAATATGCAACATTATTACTTGGTTTAGAATGTAGCATGTACACTTCATACGCACTCAGTAGAGACTCCTTAATTTATCTCTTGAAAATATTTAGAACGACGCATTAGACATAAATAATAAAGTAGATTCATTTATGTGTTTTCTCTCACTTAATAAATTATATAACAAATGTTTGATAAGTAAAAGAACAAAATACATACACAATTTCTTTTTTTATAAATTTAACTTTTTATTGAAAATTTTTATTCTGTTGTTCAACTATTCCTTTGAGATGTTCCGAAGTTAAATAGCTTTCAATATTATTTTCTGTCAAGTGCTCTGAAAATGTCTTGGAGATATTAATATTTTTTAAAATACAAAAACACACTTTACAGTTGGAGATTGAAAAGCATTAGGAATTCAAACATAACGAATGATTCAAATTTGTTAGAATGTTTCAAATATATTCTTAAAATTATAAGTAATAATTTATTGTAATAATCTGAAGACAATCAACAAAAAAATCCCATATAAAAATATTTTTTCATGCACACAGTAAACTAAATTTGTGTTTTTGTTCTCGTGTACCAGCTAGGCTGCTAAATTGGGGTGCGTTCATCCACTTTTCTAACTGAACCGTATTTGGTGTGGACTCCGACTTCTTCAGTACACATACATGCCATAGGGATCCGTTTATAGGGTAGGCAACCATTGACAATTCATTCACACACAAGGAAAGAACAAAGACAGGATACAGAGAGAGAAAGTACATCCATGCCTGAACCGGGATTCGAACAAAGGACCTCCCTATCCGTAGTCAGGCACTCTAACCACTAGATAAGTTAGCCGGCAACAAAATGTATAACTAAGCTATTTATTTGAATAAAAAAACATAAATTGTTTTGCTTCTGCACAAATACAAAAATTCTATATAAATATATTCTACAATATGTTCTTTATAAATGTACTGAGCTTATGAAGGTCATTAAGTTTCAGATTCATATTAAACTCGAACAATTGCTATAAAATCTAATATACAAAAATGTATTCATTAATATTACGCAAAAATCGCAGAAAATGAATATTTTACTCAAAATTCTCTATCAGAAATCATTTTAAGTAGAACATTAATTTATTTTATATACTTTTAATACTCTGTTTGCATTTAAATTCTGTTTTCAGATTTATGTTAATATAATCCTGACATATTTAGCAAATCAGGATATAGCTTCAAATAATTAAAGTGTGAACTTGTGTGTAAAACTGGTTTCAATCAAATATATTAAAGTGATATTTCAATTAAAATATCACAAAATATTAACATTCCTTTCCTGAAATAATAAAATAATGATTTATGAGATCATAAAAAGATAGATTTTGTAAAACTTAATGGATGTTTAGGGGTATAAAAATTATTATTGATAATTCTCAAAATAATTATACTTATTGCAAAATATTTCATCAAATAAATATTTATGTCTTTCGCATATTATGTAAATCCTCAAATCAAAATGTCTAACTAACTGCAATTTTATTTTAAAAGTAAATGCACGGATACAAAATATTTCACAATACACATTAACATTAATAGAGTTTTTATAAAAATATTGTCTACTTTAGAGTAAAAAAATCAATACCATATTTATTTAAAATGCATTCAAGTGCATAAAACTGCAAGTACAAATGAACACTTTACTAATTACCTTGCTATTTACAGAAATTAAATAAATAATAAAGGAATATTAAAATTTAATTAATTTCTGTAAATCATATTAACAAATATAATTAAACAAATATTAATTAAATATTAAAATAAATTTTCTATGCAAAGAAATGTAAAATGACCTAAATTGTTTAAAGGAATTAAATTAGATATGTATATATGATTAAAATAGTACATGAAAACATAATCAAAATAGAGAGTCAATCTATTAAATCATGAAGATTATTTAACAGTTTCAAAATATTTCAACTTGCCACCGATAATATGAATTTCACTTGCCTACGAGATAATAAAATTAAATCATTTGGAGTAGCTTCACTTTTATTTCTTTCATTTCTGTTTCCTTTTTTCTGAGAAAAACCTTTCCTTGTTATTGATAAAACAAAATTGCATATATTGAGTCAATAGAAGAATGCTTCTCCTCTAGATATCATTATTCGAGTTCCGTCACCTTGGTTTATTGAGTTTGCAGATCTCTGTATATTGTGTGTGGTTATTATAATCTCAACTGATACCGTGTTCCGCCTGAACAACAATAATGTCACTTCCGCGTTCCGAATATTACGTGCGGGTATAAGCTTATCTAACCGCAACCTAATTATTGATTTGCGATTAATTTTAGGAAATTAGAAGTTGTTAGAAATTCTGAAAGAATGCTTTCTTTGATATGTGACTTTATGAAATTAGTTTATCTAAACTCGCATTAATTTATCAATGAACTTTATATCGCAGTACTACTGTAAATTTGTTATTTTAAAAATGTATTTTTATCTTAAAATCCAATATTTAGAGAAGATTCTAAATCAAATCAAATTATGCTTCAATACAATAGAATTTAGGGCAAACTTCTTATCTTGATAAAAAAAAAGTTATTTTCCTGATAAAATGCGACTTATTACGGAACATTTATCAAATGTATAGAAATTACATTTTATAACAAGTATATATTACAAAATACGCAACTTGTAGTTAAAAAACTACAGTTATAATAAAAAAAATTCTAAAATTGTTATCAATTTTCTTTTAAAATAAATAATATTTGCATCGATAATTTTTCCATTACAAAATTTTGTGCAACATTTAATATTTAATCTTTAAATTCCACCGTGAATAAAAAACTTAAATTTTTAAAACTTTCACATATATATTTTGAATATTAATAATATTTTTATATTTTGAGATGTTGTAAAGGATATTTGGTATTTATTCCTGAAGTTATTTTTATTTTGTTGGAAATGCAGAGAGTTATTAAATATTTTATATCGTAAAATAATTTCTGAACAAAACAATTTTAGACGCATATACTTGACTTAAAATGTTCTCTTATCACGAGAATGTATCGATGATAATGAATTTTAAGATATGTATATTTTCCCTTAGTTACAAATCATTAGTGTGACAATCGAAACCCCACCAAGATTAACTAAACGTAGAGAATGCCCCATGTAGATGATTACCTACAATACAATTGACCGTACTGCAACCACTCACGCATCAGTAAAAGCACCAGTCACCTGTATCAGGATCGCCGAAAGGGGGAGAGAGAGTCATTTTGTGACATTTTATGGATATATCATAAATAATTCAACGCCTTCTTTAAAATTTATAACTCTAAAAATACGGACATTTTAAGTTGATTACTGAGCGAAAAATGCAAAGGAAATTTTTGGGGCCAAATACTTACATCACCCTTTTAACCAAAACTTTTCTTCTTCTCAGAATTTGTGTTTTCTTACAAAATATCTCCATTTTACATTAAATAAAGGAATGTAATTATCACAAAAACTTATAAAATCAACTGATAGAAAAGAAAACTAGCTAGAAGCTAATAAATTTTAAGCAAATTTTCTTTTCTAAAATATTGTAAAGGTGGTAAAATTTCGGTACTTATTAATTTGGTTGAATAATTAAATATATAATAATTTAAATGACGAAAAAGGAAAAAAATATTTTAGGTAAACAAAAGCCAAATAAATCCCTATTAACAATAAATTTTAACTTCATTTTATTATCTTTAAAAGAAAATAAATTAATAATTATAAATTAGAAAAGTAGTGAGAAAGAGATTAAATAGAAAAAATATAAAGTATTTCCAGGAAGTTGGCAAAGCCTCGTTTGAATTGATAATTTTAGGAAATATCAGTTATGAATAAAATTGCATTGATGATGCACTTAAACAAAGTGTAGCAAACATCGAAAAATATGTATTAATTGTAAAACTTTAATATAATTAAAATTTAAATGCTTGAAAATTAAACAGCAGGTTAGTTTTTATATTTATTTTGTAATATAACTACACAAATTACAAATGTAGTTCCTATATTTAAATTTGCAAATATTCGTTAAATTATACGAAGATCAGTTCTTAATTACATTATTACAACAGCATATTGCTCTTCAAAGTCCCGTAATTATTCCAAGATAATCAATGCAGCTGTTTCACCACTCGTTTAGCCACGTCTACCTTGAACGTGATAATAAGTTTCCATTGTTAAACATGTGAAGAGACATTCAGTGAATAGAATTTATAATTCTTGCTTCAGAGAAATTGGGAAACAATCAAAGCGTACAGACACCTTTCGAATATAATCAGTAAGTCATTCTATAAGCGAAAATACTTAGCGTGATATATCTTAACTAAATAGCAATTCGATTGTTGTTACTAGAATAAATGGAATTTAATATTAATTAAAATAACCTATATTTTTAATTTTTGTTGTACTGATGTTTTCAAGAAGTTAATGTTTATTTATTCAATAAATTTGTCTGCATCTTAATTACAAAATACATAGCGAAATAAAATTAATCAATGTAAGTTAAGACTCCTAGTAATAATATATTTTAAATATATTTCAGAAATTGGAAACATTCAAGATATTAAATTAAAAATCAAAACCAATTAATTTTCCCCATATCTTTGGGAATTTATATTTTGTGAACCTAATATTTCATTCAAACATTTTCTTCTACAAATATATATAACGATTGGGAACATTGTATGAGACAAAACATGCTCTTAAATTGATTGCCTGAAAAAAAGGACAATTTTAAAAGTTCAGATTCATACATTTCATTTTAAAAAAATAAACAGTGGAAATAGAAATTAGTGAAAATTTTATGTGTGTGTTTCATGCGATACGATGATATTCAGTAAATTATGCATTTGAATAATTTCACAAGTTTAAAAAGACTCGTTTCTTCGTAGGAAGAATAACTTGCTCATAGAATACACATAGAATTTTTTTTCTATTTTTCTCATACTTTTCTTCACTAATTTCCCTTTTATACTGTTTTATTAGTTAAAGAGCATATTTTTTAATGATAGTTAAATTTTGCATATCCTTATTTTTTACATATATATCACCTGTACCCAAGGATGAAATCATAGATATATAACAGATGTTACTTTTATATATCTGTTACATACTATAAGATTTAGAATAGAATAAATTTAATATTTCTATTCTAATCTTTTAACAGCTCTTTGGTGTAGAAAGTCATAGGAGTGCCATCTAGATGCCAAAAGATTTTTTTTTTTATTTTTGTGAATATTTATTTAAAATTTTATCATTTATTTAAAATATAATATTTAATTATGCATTCCATGATAAAAATTTGCATTCCGCGATAAAATTTGGAAATTTTCGAAACGCAGTTTGGTTATTTTTAAGCTGTGTTAGTCATAAAAAAATTAATAGCATAAATAAATCTTTTCAATTTTTATTCAACTGAATTAAATTTATCATAATTTTTTTTATATTTTATAGTTAAAATGCATTTTAACTTTCGAGAATAAATGTAAAAATCGTGCCTTTTTTGAGCACAAATGATTATCGAATAAAATTAGTAAATGTTATTAATTAATACAAAAAAATATTTTTTCTAATTCTTATATACCTTAAAAATGCAACTTGTAAGTATATACAACTGGGAACGCATAGGTAATAGACTGTTAAATTATTCATATAAGACAATCTTTAAGAAAATATGGTTTAATTTTTTATAAAAATAAACATTTAAAATATAATTTTTCTTAATGTTTAATTTTATGTACTTAGTTTTCGATCGAAAAAAATTACTATAAGATTTCTCAAAGAAAGTAATACATTACGATTGATTTTCCCCCCATTTTACTTGATGAATTAAATTTTATTTTTCGGTTTATAAAAAAATATTTCTTTAGTTTTTCGATTTAATAATCAGTAGTTTTTTGCTACTAAGTTTTGAATTTAATACGTTTTATCACTTATTTTAAATGTAAAAAGATAAAATTATTCTATAAGTTCTAGTAATACTATGAGGAATTTATTTAAACTTTGGATACTATGAATTTGTACTATTTTAATAGCTTATATTATGATGAAATACAATTGGACGTCAGATGAAAATGGTTGGAATGAATCATCTTTTCATAATAAAATTTAACTATTAAAATTAATATAGATATAACAACTGTTATTTTGACACACTTTGTAAACTGTAAGCTTGTATAAATTTTTGAAATTAAAACAAAAGTGAATAATGAATTAAACTGTTATGTCTTCAATTTTTGATGAAACTGAAGAATAATGGCAGTATAAAATACCTAATCATGGATTCATTTAAGACAATAAATGAAAACGCGATCTTAAAATGATAACTTTAAATTATATTCAGTTAAATAAACAAAAAATTGTTTTCTAAAATTTTTAAAATATACTGGAAAAAGAAATGATAGATTGTTTGAGTAATTTTTTACTCTACTTGCAAGAGAACATGAATTTACTTTCAATTACTTTCTGAAGCTAATTATTTTAAATTCATTTACATAAAAGCAATAGACTTTGTTATTAACCTTTCAAAGAGCTAAAAATTACATTTCTCGATTAATGAGGAACTATTGTGAATACAACTTTAAGTTATTAACATATATGGTCTCTGAAATTCTCATTGTCTTTTAAAAAATGTAGGAAGGTGTTTATTTAGAATGTTTATTTTATTTTAAAATAAACATTTTATCTCTTTAAACTATTTTCATCTCAATTTTCCTATCCGTAATCTTCAAATGTTTCTTTATCAGTAAACCTCAATTAAAAGGATATTAATTATTCGTTTCTCGCATTAAATATCTTACATCAAAACTTTTCGACTTTTATTATTTCAAAATATTAAACCATGAAGTTTATTCTAATTAATATAAAACTACGCAATATCTTTAAAACTTACTTAAGTTCTAAGCTTTTATCTTCAGAAGGTATAAAGAAGATATGTCTTCTGACGTTATTTTTTATGATGATTAAAACTACTGTAATATAACTTTGGATATATATATATATATATATATATATATATATATATATATATATATATATATATATATATATATATTCTTTGAAACCATAATAATAATTTCCTTCAAAATCAATATTTAGATTAATTGTTGTAATGAAATATACATGCATTTTTGAAAGAGCACATAAAGATATTTCTCCAGTTTGCTTCATTGTTGGAAAAATGTATGCTTGATAGTTTAAAAAATACATATTTGAAACATCGCAATGGTACAATTTCAGAAGGATTCTATTTATTTTCATCCTGAATCTTTCCACGTTACACGATATAACTAAAACTAAAATCTTTAACTATTTTATAAATTTGGTGCTGTGAAATAGTAGAAAATATTTATAATTTTCAAAAGATAATAAAAAAAATATTTTATTAAATACTTAGGCCCAAAAGCGGATACAGAATTGGAAGTATTTTATGTAGAGACACTGAAAGCGTGATATCAAATAAAGCACATTAATACACATATATATATTCACTTAGCTTATTTTTAAAAGTTAATAAAAAAATTACAATATTGTAGAACCTAGTAAAACTAGGTTCTACAATATTGTGTGTGTGTGTGTGTGTGTGTGTGTAGTATTATTTAAAGAGAAAATGTTTTATTAGTTTACTTGATTTATTAACTTTCAGCAATTTATAATTAAATGAATTTTAATGTAATTAGTAATCGATTCTTGATGAATTAAAATTTTCAATTCTTTGAATACTTTATAACAAAAATGGCAAATTATGATTTATATAATTTATTAAAAGCAATTAGGTATTTTAAAATAACCTTTAATCAAAGTTACTAAATTTGTAACAACAGTTTTATAGTGCTTGCATAAGGCATTTCTAATGCAACAGTATAATCATTTCTGTAATACTTTGAATGACATAAACTATATTTATTTAAATAAAATTCCCCTTAATTTTTGTAAGCATTAAAGGATGTGTCAAATAAAATATTTACATCAGTTATGCAATTATTTATTGAGATGAAACATTGTTATTCACTTCTAGCTAAGTATTGAAGCTTTTCTTCGAAAAAATCTGGAGAAATGTAATACTTTCGAAAAATCTAGATGAAAATTTCATTAAAAGATCACTCAAATGTAATTTAAAATTACGTATCAACTTATTTCTCGTTGCTGAATTATGGTTCATTTGAAAAGGAGTAAATTTGTTTTAAATGCGATAATGGAATTAAATTAAAATTTTATATAAAAGCTAATATTTGTTAACTAAAGTGTTATTGAATTTTAGTGTCGATTTTAATTTCCTTCCGTCAATATAATTTTACGTAATTCGTTTGGTAATAGAGAAAATTAAACGTAATTACCGAAGATTACTTAATATTACAAGAAACTATAAATGAAGCTTACACAACAGAAAATGTATACATTTTATTTTTTTTATTTTACTTAAAGAGAGAAATAAGGAATTTTTTTTTATATCTGATCATTAATATCTAAAATTAAAAGTTATTAAACGCTAATATTTAATACCACTTAAGCATATGTTTGAATAGTTAAAAAAAATTATAAATTATTTTTGTGCTATTCTTTGGAACGCATCAATACTGTAGGTTTAAAAATGTATAGTTAATGATAATTAACTTTTAATTTTATGTTTCAATTATTCATCGACATCTGATAGAAAATTTTAAACATAAACTTTTAATAATAAATTAAAATTACTTAAATAATGAAACTGTAAAAGTCCATTGTAATTACATGAATAACTATTTAAATGTTTACAAAATTTTTAATTGAGTTTAAAATATGGTGTAGATATCAGTTACAATGCTAATCTTAAAGCATAATATTATAAATAATAATTTAAAATTGAACTATATATCTAATTTTGTCACTATGATATCCTTCATACATTCAACATCAAAATCTAAGCAATAAAATTTGATTTGTGCTCTTCACTTTATCATATATTTTAAAACTAACACACTACAACTTTTTGTAAAACATTGAGTTATAATTAATAATATTAAAGAAAAATGTAAAAAATGTCTAAAAATAAGACTTGAAAGAAAATTATTTAAAAACATATTTTAGCTCTATTTATTTAATGCAGAGATATTTTCTTATACAAATAAGTGTAACTATATGATTACATTTCAATAATTTATATCGCAAAAGTTCCAAAGATTAAGTTAAATGTATCTTAAATAAATAAAAAATAAAATTTTTCCATGAAACTTTTCATTTTTAAATTTTGAAAAATTAAAATTGAGTTAAATAATTTTGTCACCACGCAAGTATATCTGTTTTAAGCATTTAAAGCAAATGTAGAAAAATTATTTAACGCATTTAAGAGAAGAACGTTGAGAAATTAGTTCTCAAGCTCAAAGATATTTGTCTGAATCCCAAAGAATGCCATAACAAAACTAAAACTGTCATGGTACTTTTAACTTCATTAAAACACCCCGAGTGTATGTCTAGAATCACTTGGTCTTCGGAATGCAGTCTTTTGAAACAAAATACTCCGGGTCCACAGGAACTTTGTTTCTTTTTTAAGGTCTGCTGTTACTGCGTAATTTGTGGGGCCTAATCGTTTAACTAATTCTCTCTCGTCCGGGTAATTAATCTAAGCGTACAACGCAGGGAGGTTGCGCTTTTGAAAACATACCTCCTCGGGAAAGGAAAAGAGTTATGGAAACTGATTACTGAAGGACGGACAATTTAGCCAGTCTCCATGGTTTAACGGGAATTATTTTTCCAGAACGGAAGATTAATCGAGAACGAAGTTTATTGTAAAACCAATCGGCAACTCTCAGTTAATTTGTGCGTGAATGTGTGTTTTTAATTTTCTTCTTATTGAGTTAGGATTTAAATGTTACAGAATTTCTCAGTGGGGGTTTGATGACAATTTTTTTAGAAAAATCAAATGACAGATATTTTTATTCATTTTGAAAATATTAATATTACATGAAACGGAAATTATGATTTTTTTTTCTGAAATGTATGATAGGAAAAGTATGTTACGTAAAAAAATGAGCTAAATTTTTAAATGAAAACAATTCTCAATAAATAATTTTATTTATTAATAATATAAAAACACTTTTTAAAGCATATTGGATTCAATTCAATAAAGAATACAAATTGTAGAGTTTTTTAAAATAATCAAAAAAAAAAAATGCTTCATTCTGAATAATTCTTTCTTCAATATTTAATACATTTTAAAACTGTTACATTGGAAATACATCATTATATAACATATATATTAAAAATAACACTGAGTAAATATTCATACAATATTGAGACTTTCCTATATGCAAATCCTAATTTAAAAATATTTATATTTTATTTCTATTAGATGTAAATATATATAAAAGTTCCTTATTAGTTGCTTAACTTCTGAAAAGAATTACATTTAAACATTTTTTTGGTTGAAATAGAATGCCCGTAGAATAAATTAGTTTTCATTAACATTAATGTTCAGTTTTTCATTAAGTATTTTTCGTGCATAAGATATATATATATATATATATATATTTATATATATATATATATATATATATATATATATATATATATATATATATATATATATATATATATATATATATATATATATATATATATATATATATATATATATATATATATATCGCTTATTCTCACTGAAAATATCTAAATGTACTAGCTTTCATTACATATGACTATTCAATTAGGACTAAGACATTTCTGAAGAAGAATAGTGAGAAATTAAATAAATTAATAGCGTAAACATAGTCTTCATAGCAGATTTATTTAAACTTCAAACAGTTAAAATCTATAATCACAAGCATATGATAAACATGATATCATTCAAAAGTCTATGGTAAGAGCGGCATTTATTTTATCATAATTTATTTAAACCCTTAAAAAGATCAATAAAATCACTTCCCACAGTTCACTCTTAGTCTTCATTGATCTTCATAAAATATAAAATATGATTTACTTAAAATTATTTTCAAAACATAATTATCTATAATAGAAACCAACAACTTGAAAGCAATGAAACTAAAATAATACGTGATTATTAAAATTTTTTTAAAAATATAAATTTTATTGGTGCATTTAATTTTAAAAAAATTGTTGATAATTAAGTTAATATGAACACTATTTTGAACATCCCATTATTGCAAACAT
The DNA here is from genome assembly GCA_030067965.1 of Latrodectus elegans. Lineage (NCBI taxonomy): Eukaryota > Metazoa > Arthropoda > Arachnida > Araneae > Theridiidae > Latrodectus > Latrodectus elegans. The sequence goes on along the minus strand of CM057809.1, from coordinate 56,972,175 downwards.
AATTTTCTGCATCTACATTGTTGTTTACAAATGTTGTTACAAATGTCTTAATTTATGGTAAATTCGTTGAGGAAATTTGATACATATCATTTAAAATTTTTCTTCATTTATTTCATAACAAAATGTAGGATTTAAATACTTTCACTTTTTTTAAAGTTATCTAAATTATGTTCAATATGTCCCAGAAGAAACTTCAAGTTATTTAATTTTGAAATTTTTTGAACATAACATTGAAATAGATGCGTTTAATTAAGATGAAACCCTATGTAAGTATGTAATGTGATGCTATAAATAATTATGCAGTTATGTAAATGTTTCCACTTCATTTAAATTAAGTAACTTAATTTATATACATTTTCATATTACTGTTATTTAATAATAAGTAGTAATTTATTTACATTATGTAAATGCATTTTAAGATGAGAGTTATAGTAAAAAGGATATTAGCAACATAGTAAATTAGCATTTATAGTAAGAATGTTTTTTAACTGTTAGACATAGAAAATAATGATCGTAAATGCACGTAATTATTAGAATATTTAACTATAAAATATAAATAAAATAAGCAGCACTATGAAATTCCAAAAAACACGTTAAATAATGCTAAAAATCTATGTATCCCCATTAATGTTATGATTTCAGATATTAGTTTAATTTCATATGTGTTGTTAAAATTATCCAAAATTCTTTATACATAACATTTCGACTATCTGTCTCGAAGATTATTCGTAGTTAATATGAAACTATGAGAATTTAGATATAGTTAAAATATAATTTAAAATTTTCTTAACCAGGTTTTGCTCTGAAATGTTTTATATATTTTAAAGTGGAAAAGTGAATATTTATCTGAAAGTAAATTTAAATTCATGAAATCGTTCTCATTAAGTTAAATTATTATCGCCTCTGTCTCATCACAGTAAACAAACTTCATAAAACTAGTTTTTAAATTTTAATAAGTTTACAAAATATTTTCATAAATTTCCTAGATTTAGTAAAAGTGCTCTCTTTTATAAATGAAACATTATTATTTAATAATTAAAATTTAAAAGTCAGTTTTAATGCATTATATAATTTCCTTTTCCAAAATATTAATTTAATCATAGCTTTTTATATTCGAATTTTAAAAATCTTCTGCTATCCATATATCTCATTACATAATCAAAATGTTAAAATAAGTATCATAAGCAAAATTTAGATGAAACAAAAAAATATTCTCTGGAACCCTAATGATATTTACTGTTGATTACATTGTTATCAATGGCAATAATATATCAAGTCGTTTTACTCAACAGAATAAGTCAACATTTTAGATCTTAAATATAGTGGCTAATTGACATATATGATTACAGATAAATTTTACAATGGCTTTAAGCTTTTATATTAGAATTTAGCATCATTTCAGATCTTTTCAACATTTTCAGTAACCTGAGAAAATACAGTATTATATAAACCCTTTAAAATTTAAAGTTAACAATCTCCATTTTTTTTGCTTTTATACATTGAGCCGGATAAGAGACAGAACTTCTTTCTCAGTGAAATGAGGTGAAATAATTGATTTATGAATTACTTTCAAACAGTTAAGCAGTTATATAAAGAAAGAATACAGTTATATCTATTTTTTCTCTATTCTACGGTACTATCATAACGTTATTTATACCACACGTTTTTAAAGCATCATCATAAATGTTCATAGTTTTATAATATTTAATATGACGAAGTTTAATGCTGAATAATATGCTTAATTAATTTTTTATCAAATTGGTGATTAAGACACAGGGAAATTTATTAAAAAATTTGTCGTTTTTCATCAACTATCAACAAATTACCATGTATGTAAATTTTTATTTGATATTCATTGATGTCTTATACAAGTTATACGAGATCATGATTTTGAACAAAAAATTACATACCTTACCTAAAGTTGCACAGTTAAAATACAGAGTTACCTTGTAAGATAAAAATTATTGCGAAATATTTTTCTGAAGTATTTACATCCTAAATTTTAAGTTAAACCTTAAAGTAATTTATTATGAAATTCAAATTATAATATCACCAATTTCTTTAAATATTTTTAAAAAGACATAACATTGCTTAGTAAAGTATGAGATATTTTTTTTAAAAAAAAGATTATTAAAGAATAATAAATAGTTTAGATTTTAAAAATGTATTTTTTTGAATACCATATCCAGATCATTTTAAACATTTAACAATAAATTTTAGCATTAAATAAGATTTAGAGAAAAGATATCTTTAACTATCTATATCTATTATTTTCAATTCAATTGTTAGTATTAAGTATGAGACTTAAACGTACAAATTTATAGTCATAAAATATACTAACCTAATTTTTTATGGAAACTGATACTGATATATTGGAATACCATTTTTTACTTGTTCTTAAACAAGAAATAAATATAAAGTTTGAATTTATATGGATAAAAATAAATAGTTATTGAACGAAAATTAACAAGCAAAATATAAATTTTTATACTCTTTTTCTTCTCTATAATCATTGCACTTTTAAATAATCTTCGCAAACATACATTGAAATAATAAACAGAATTATTTCAAGTATGTACTTGTGTAAAAGTATATTTTTTATGATGAGATAATGAAATCGCTTTAGTTGAATATATCATGTTTGCTTAAGGATAGTTTTTAAATCAACCGAAAAAGTTAGTTATTAATGAAACTTCAGAGAATGTTAATTTAAAAATGCCTAAAAGCAAAAATATTATTGATTTATACTTCAAAATAATATCATTTGAGTTAGATTTAAGCCTCTTTATACTTTCACTCTTCATGCATTACCTTCTATTTCTAAGGATACGTGGTACTTAAAGTTTATTAAATTAGTACAGATATTAATTTAGTACTTAATAACTTATCTTTTGTTCATGTTGAATATTAGAATAGTAAAGTGTTTTCCTGGTCAAAAGTAGAAAAACTACTTTAAGCTTGCGAAAAAATTGAATAAATTATTCTTTTAAAATCTTACAAACACACTCATTTATATATATATATATATATATATATATATATATATATATATATATATATATATATATATATATATATATATATATATATATATATATATATATATATATATATATATATATATATATATATATATATATATATATATATATATATATATATATATATATATATATATATATATATATATATATATGAGTAAACCCGTGGCACAACAACTCACAAAAAAAATCTATGAAGAAGATACATAAATTAATTTTTATAACTAAATTCCTCCTGTATATTTATTTTTAACTTAAAATGTAATATAGTGATTCTCTGGCAATGATTTTCAGTTTTTTCTAGGTATTTTTAGAATTAATATAAATTATCCTTATGTTAGCTTTAGTACTATTCTTGAAATATGTTTGCTAAGAAAAAGACTTTCTAATAGTGACATTAATGAAATAAAAAAAACATTGAATGAAAAGGAATTGAAGAAACACTGAAGGGAAGTCTTCGAGATTGGAAAGGAAAGCTTAGTTAAACAAGAAAGAAAACTTGAATTCGAACTAAGAAAAAAAAAATCTCTCCAATCAAAAAAAGAGCTTGCACAAATACGTGAATACCATAAAATACATTTTCTCTTCTTCAGAAAATCCTCCTCAATCCGACAAGATGTTCATTTATAAGATCATTACTTAATGAAAAAACGACTTTTTTCTTTACTGAACATTTTATTAAATTTATTTTAGCTGTCTGTGTTGTCGAGATTTTAGTTTAAAAAGTATTAACAAAATCAATCCTGAGCACAAACATCATGTGAGCTCAGAACATGTCTGCTTTATCTTTATAAAACAGAAAATGATATATTTTCATCAGCTTTAACCTAAAGGGAATTTATGTGATGTCCATCAACTATGTAATTTATTTTTCGTGTTGTATGGTCTTTTAATCAATGTATTATTTATTTGTATATATTCAGTTAAACACTGAACGAAAACTATAAAATACATTCAGTTACCATATTACAGAGTCATTGATGAAGTTACATTAAATTAAATATTATTTTTTTCCATTTATATTTTATATATTTTCTATGGGAAAGCTGCCAGTACATTTAGCAATTTAATGTTTTTTAACTCTAATATTGTTTCAATAATATTGCTTCATTTTTTCATATTTTACAATTAAAATATATGTAATGCATATAAAAGGGTCTGTGTGTTAAAACAGTATTTAAGCCTAAATATTTAATGAAATGTGTCAAATTCATATGCCTTTTCTTTAATGATGTATATGTGTTTCAATTTCCTTTTCAAAATAAAATTTCTGATAAATGTAAAAATTACATTCATTTTTAACATAATCTTTTCACGAAATTTTCCATTCATGAAATTTAAAATTTTTAATATTTTTATTTCAGTTTGATATTTTATTTTATTTTAAGACTTAGAAAATTAAGTCCTCCTTCATGTAAATAATCTAAATTTATCTGATTTTCATTTAATGCTAATTTATTTTAGGCATGTTTGTTAACAATATCTCTAGTAGAGTTTTTATAATTAATTTTCTACAGAGCATACGATTTTAATTTTATGTAGTTTAAAGAATGTGAGAAGTGATGTAACTCATGAACAAAATTGCACTTTTGAGGCTAGTAACTTCTAAATAACATGATACCACTTTCCCAAAATATGAGATGAGAAGCAATTTTTTAGTTTTCTTCTAAAAAGTTTTTCAACTTGATTGTTTTATCATACCTGAAAACGTGTGTTACTGTTTCTTACAAAAATCTGCTGCTAATTTATAAATTACAAAAGGCTTTATAATGCAAATAAATTACTCAGTACTTCAGATTATAAAGCAATTGTAAAAATCTATCAAAGTCTATATATATATCATTTGTCTCTGAAGTTAAATTATAAATTGACAGTTCAAAAGTATTCATTTATAAAGAATATCTGACTTAGTGACCTTTATAAAATAGTATGTTATGTATTGAATTAGGCTATTATTATGGAAAATGATAGCTTATATGATTTAAAAGCATTTGAAAATATAACACACAATACATTTATAACTTAGGACAATTATATAATCTATCTCTCTTTTAAGTTCCACAATTTAAATCTTTTCAAATGTTTGGGACAATTGTATTTTCTCTCTCCCTCTTTAAAAACCCTAAATTTTCTTCTACTTCTTTTAAATTTATTTCACCACTGAAAATAGTGAAATGAATAAAATTCACCTCATATTAATTGTATGAAACATGTTGGGATAATAACCTCCATATTTTGCTTAAACAGCTGATGTTGACTTTAGTATAATTAAAAATGACCTTATGAGAATAACTACGCGTCAAATCATTATAATTTCATGATTTAAATAATAAAACATATATTTGTGATAGATGGTTATGCATAATATATAAAAAAATAATAATAAATTAAGTTCCATAACTTGCAAATGAGAAAAAAGTATTGAAATTCAATGATTATTTAATTTGTTTTAAAATTAAGAGTAGTGCCTCTTAATTGCACATATATTATTTCTTATTATACTTTTTTAAAATGTATTGCATGTCTGTATTTAAAAGTAAATTGGTAGAAAGCTATAAATTTCATAATATTAATTAAATATATATATATATATATATATATATATATGAAGAGAGATTTTCACACTATAAAAAACATTTAATGCATGTTTACTTATAAGCAATATTTGGAATTAAATATACGTAAACTTGAAAATTTAAAAAGAATGTACTTCAAATTAATAACATCAAAATTTTAAACTGATAATGCAATTCATGTGATTTCTAAATATTCCTAACAGGATCATAAATTTACCCAACTTCCAAACTACTAACAATTGTTCATATTTTATGAATAATTTGCTGCAAGTATGAAGTCTCTTTTCCACAGAACAATTTCAAAATAATTATTATAACTAATAGATATTAGGATTCTATATTAGATATGGAGTTCAATATAAAGTTACTTTAAAGTAATCATTATAATTATTAGATACAGATTTTAAAGGTCTATATTTATATTTTAGAATAGTAGCAAATTTTACGTTTTCATTCAATCAAATAAAAATTTAACATTTTATATGGGCCGAACACATAATTTGTGATACCTAGGACAAAATTGTTTGGTATCATATCTATGGATAATTTACAATCACAATGTATATTTTGAATTAATTATAGGTAATAATATATGAAATAAAAGAAGCACATAATTTTAATCAAATTATTTCGCGAAATTTTAAAAATAGAATTTTTAAAAATCTATAAAACCAAATTTCTCACGCAGGGATATAAATATTGAATTTATAGATTTTTCCTGTTTTGTATACTTTTGTATATCGAATAAATGTTTCTTGGTGTTTCATTTAAGAAAATGTTTTCATTTTTATTCTCCAAAGTTAGGAAATTTTAAAAAAAGTAATATATACAGTTTGAAAATCTTAAAAGTTATACTATTAACTGCTCCCTGGAATTATCTGATTGATAAAAGTACATTTTTTATACTTTATTTAACAAATTTATGTATGATAATTCTTACAAAATTTAACCTCAGTACTTGTTGCAAAATATTTTTAAACTTCATATTTTTAATCGTCTTAAATATTTAAACGTGATTGATTTTACGCTGAATTAAAAGAACTGAATATTTTAAAAATACCTTGCATTATACAGAGATTAATTATATTACTAGATTTTTTTAATAAATTTTTCACCTTCAAGTAATTTAAATGAAGCTTGTTCAACAGTATAGTTACCGTTGTATTTGTTTGCACTTAAAATTACATTTCCTTATTCATGGTACATACAAAATTTCTTTTTCTTTTTTAAATTATTGCAAAATGAAACAAGTTTTATGAAATTTGATACCTTTCGGTTAAATGTGATACTCTTGAAAATATTTTACCGAAAACAGCATATCACGCATTTTATTACAAGTGGAAATTCAAATTCAAAGGTGCTGCTGATTTTTGAATAGATTAACGAATTCAAAAACATATTTTTAAAAATACATTAAATTCTCAAAAGGAAATTCTTTATATATTTTTTTTAATTCTTAAAGAGCTGCGTATATGGTTTTCTTCTATCAGTAACCATATTAAGCAAGTTGAGATGTTATAGATTTAAATTTTTTGCTTACTTATATAAACTTGCTCTCTGAAGAGATATTTTTTATGCGTTCCCAACAATCAATTCCAACAAATTTCTTAGAATGCTTTACTGTGAAACATAAATACATTTTTTTTTATTTTCTTATTTCATTACTTTCTAAGCGCTATATACAGAAAAAGTAATAACTTTAAAAATTTATTTTTTTCTGTACACACTAGTTTTAAAAAATATAAAACGAATGTTTCATAATTATTTCTCGAAGTCCTTGGTGTTTTTTCTCCCACTCGCTGAATGGAAAAACTGTTCTTATTGATATAATTTAAAGATTTCCTAAACTCCATTATACGTAGATGCAAAATTTTATAATACTAAATTATATCAACATTAGAGTTGAAATTCTATAATATATATATATATATATATATATATATATATATATATATATATATATATATATATATATATATATATATATATATATATATATATATATATATATATATATATATATATATATATATATATATATATATATATATATATATATATATATATATATATATATATATATATATATATATATATATATATATATATATATATATATATATATATATATATATATATATATATATATATATATAAATACATTGACATAAATATTCAAAAGGAAGTTATAAGATCAGAAATGCTGTAATATTTATAATTTGGTAACATTAAAAAATCATGAAAACATAATTACATAATTTCTTGACAGTAGGCTTATAAATACTGAAATTATGACAAATATACAAACATGATAGGAAATGTTTGAGGAAGCAAGTTAAATTCTACAATTACCTTTTCTATATAAATTAATTGCTTTTCTAACAGAATGTGAAAACTGCGAAAGAAGTTAATATTTTTGTTAAAAATAAAGTTAATATTTAATATTGTTAAAGTTAATAAGTTGAAGTTAATATTTTTGTTATACAGTTTTTATTTTTGAATTCAATTATAGAGTGAAATTTATAATATAAATATTACAATATGCTTATTATATAAATTTTCTCTAGAGTTAAATTACAAAACAATTTTTAATTTGAATGCAACGAAATAAATTTATGCTTTTATTAAAAAAAATTATATATTTTTAAATTGGATATCAAATATAACAAAAATTAATGCGATTTAAAACCGATACCAAGACAAAAAGTTCCGTTTAGTAAAAGAATTATAAATTCTTATCTTTGGGATTAAATCATAGTTATTAACAAGTCATGATGGTTAACAAGTCATCACAGCCTCCGGGAAATAAAACCCGATTTACTTAAAGTTGGATCAAAATTACCCTTTGAAGTATCAGAGTTGTCTGACAAACAGAACTGAGTTATTTCTCTTTAATTACTGTTTTACACTGATAAAATTATTATCTCATTTTTTTTAATTTGAAGTTCAATAAAATGTTAATCGTATATAGACAGTGTAGTTTTATTGTTAATATAAGCATATGTATTAATAATAAAATTAAAAAAAAACCTTTAGAAATATAAAAATGCATGTTTTAAATTTAAAATAAAAGCATGTCTTATAATTTCTATAGAATTAATGATATATTTAAGACTTCAAGTTTGAGTAATAGAAAAATAAAAAATCACAATAAAAAATTTATTAACAAAAGGAGCTTTAATAATTAGTGAAAATTGAGATATATGGATGAATCTTAGTTATTTCAAATTTGAATTTTGAATTTATTAGCAGACTAATTTTGTAGAATTATATGAAAAAATATTATTGTATTCATTAGAGAAAACTAAGTTAAAAACTATGTTACTTCATAAATGTATTTAAAGTTCACACTATACCATTTATTAAATGCATCAAAACTTCGAATTAGAGTACTTTGCGTACCATTAAATTTAAAAGTGTACTTGTAAAAGCTTCAATTTATGTAAATTGGTATTTAAATTTTAAAAGGAAAATTACATACTTTTGAGGAAAATTTTAAGCAAGAATATAAATTATAACTAGATTGTCATAAAAATTGTTAAAAGAGATACTTACAATCCAGTAAAAGAACTCCATAAAAGGGTCAGGTAAATAAAAATTCAAAAACAAAATATCACAAGTGAGGCATGAGAGTGAGGTCGACGCTCTACTCAAGACACAAAAAAAAAAGGGAAATTTGAATACGCAATTTAACATTTACGCAGAAAAGACAAGTCAGTTTTCTTTTTCGTTAAATATACTGAAAAAAATTACCCGGACGACTTAACACGTGAATGAATGGTTAAAAGTCTTTAGGAAGGGTGTAACATGACAAGTGATAGCTGACGAATACGGAATCGGTTTCCTCAGGAAAATAGCTATAATGGATGACTATTATTTCATTCGGCAGGTGAAAAAAAGCCTGAAACCAGTCAGCAAGCTCCACCAATTTTTATCATGGGGTGGAAGTTTAATTGTGCTTCGACCCCTTCAGAAAGATGCCCAATTCACCCACTGTCTTGAAAGCTGCATCCTTTTGAAAGTTGGTAATTAGTGCCACCTTTTAAAATGGTGGGTGGAGCACACAAATTGGACATCTCATCAATGGAATCTTGTCTTTTTTACGAATGAGAGTGTTACCATACTACACGTGATTCTTAATGACATTTAATTTGGAAAATGATCAAGACAAGGTTTCATTCTTGAAGCATCACTGAAAGGGGATATTGTAATGGTCTTGGAGTTACCATTTATGGAAGGATTACGCAGAGCTGGTGGACTCAGACCCAAGTTTTCAGCAGAAGTTCTGTAGCTGGAGTTCCTAGAATTCTATTCTAAATTTGTGATCCTTTCCCATGTGAATTTGCTTTGAGGTACCATTAGAGCAAACTTCATTATTGTGGATGACAATGCAGGGTCTTATAGGATTCTTACTTTTCATCAGCTGCTGGAAAGAGAAGATATCACTAGAGTGGATTGACCAGCTTACTTCCCAGACTAAATCCTATGGAACATGTGTTCCATGGGATTAACTGTCAATCTATTCTATTAATCATTAATACTTGAGCAAATTCAATCCTGATATATTAGAAATAAAGATTGAAATATATCTAAATTCATATTACACCAATATACAGTAGTAATAAATAATGTTAAGAGAAATTTTTAAATGTATATAAAATAAAATTCCAACAGTTATGTAAGTGTTATTTAATGTATAAAAATTTCGCATCGTTTAAAAGTAGATAACATATATTTCATGAATTATTTCTAAAAGTTCTTAAGATGTTCAGAATTCATAAATTAATAAAATTAGGTGGAACCTTCTATGATGATATAATGTTTATTAAAATATAGCGTGTATATTACTCATAGAATATGTGGTAGCTGGAAAATTTTTGCGAAAAATATTTTAGAGATAGAAAAAATGAAAAACAAAAATAATTATAAATGATAAGCAAAAATTTTAATATTAAATTGACATTTATTTGAGTTATCTTTCTTGTCACATAGCCTGAAAAGAGAACATAATCTAGTAAATGGTAAGTTAATTGTAAAACTACAAAAAAATTTAATAAATCTGCTGTAGTTTTACATTTTTTTTACTGTTTTTTATTTGTGACAGGAGTTATCATTCATGCAACATTTAATCAAAATGTATAAGAATAAATGTTATGAATTTTGCTCTATTGCTTAAGTATTGCTGTTCTACAAGTGTTTATGAATGTCATCTTTATACTTTTTTGATTATTTTCATTACATTTTGTAAGTTTGGGAGTTCTTGGATTGATTAATAAAGGTTTGATAGGTCACGCTGTCTTGAATAAAACGTTGTTTGTGAAGTAACTGTTCATTTAGTTATGAAGTTTATATAAATATAGTATAAATTTGTGTGAAAGCTCAATCACTAAAGATATGATTACACAAATGTTTACCTATCTTTTTTGATCATTTCTCCTTTGATTCAATAAAAGTCTCGTCTTTAAACTCAACCCTTCGTAAACAACAGGAGATTAAATGTTGCGCTTCTGATTTCTACCTGAATAGAAATCAGATGTCTGGATCTAGGAAATCAGATGTCTCTTCTGTCAGGATGAGTGCCTGGGAGTATTCCATCTTTTCTCCATTACGATGTGAAAACACTATCGATAACCTATGAAATATACTCCAGGATGTTTCACCCGAAGGTCATTTAGATGTCTTGACAAAGTCTTTGACAGTTGTCTTACCAACATCAAGTTCCCCAAATTTATAGTTTTCTGAAACTTCTTAAGTTATTATCCTGTAATATACGACTATAATATATCTTAACAAATCAACATGTCCTTTATTTCATTATAACCATTTAAATTAACATTCTGAAAAAACATCAGAAGTTTAATTTGATGCTATTTTCGCTTAACGCATGGTTTAATATACCTTAAATATGTGATAATTTGCTTTAATTAATTATTAAAATACAATGCTATAAAAACCAAGTAGTATGAATAGTAGTTTGTAAAGTAAAACAACTATTAGCTGTAAAAAAATGAATTGTAATTTTTATGAGTAGTAGCCAAATTTCCTATATATATTATTAATATTACGTTACACTAAACTGTAAATATTCGTCAAAAACAAAATACATTTTAACCAATATCCGCATATATTATTTCATGTATTTTAAGTTTTGAGAAAATGGGGTATTTTTTTTTTTTTTGTTCTAAAATATTTATTTGAAATTAATCATGAAATTAGTTTATACCATTTTAGAACATTTTCATAATATTATTATTTTATTTAAGTGATCATCAGTAATACCAATGCTTTAATTATATTATAATTCATTTCAACAGCTTAGTCTCATAACTCTATCTGAGATTTATAGTAACAGATGAAGCACATCAATCATCCTAAATAGTTTGTAGATCCATTAAAAACGCAAACATTATCAATAGAATGAAAGAATTTCATATAAATTGTGATCAAACAATATTGCATCGAAGGTTTTAACAATGAAGAAAAAAAATTAATTCATTTATTATTTGGTATTTTTATCAGATTCCTCTTTAAGAAGTTAATAGCTCCGTAAAGTTTTTGTTCCTTTTTGTTTTATGTATTTCTTTTTATTTTGTGCTTTACTGCAGGAGCAAAAACCGTTCGTTATAATCCTTTTTCATTGAATCCCGAAGACGGGAAGTTGTAATGAGACTCGCATCACAACGGGAGAAAGACGAACGGGATAAAACTTTGACGGCACTAAGCTTTACTAAGTTGCAAACAATGGTAAACAGAGCTTTTAGGCCAATAACAGAGGTCTAAAAACTTTTCAGGAACCTCATCAAAAGCAACAGGTATATTTTAGTACTCTTTTTCATCTCCAAACGTGTCACATCATGCATAGCAATGCGAAAAGTTTTGACCACATTATTTTCAACAGTTAAGCTTTTACGAAGCCCAATTCTTACGGGTCATGGGCAACTGATACGACGGTTGCTTGGCAACAGGTCCCGGCACCAAACCCAACTTCCACTCTCGGAAGAATCGATTGGTAGATGACGTCACACCTCTAGTCGACTCTCTATTCATTCTTACTATCCTACAAACCGAAGCTTCGGTTTTAAGAGGTTGAAGAGTAGAGGACAATGTGTCAACGAACTAATGGTGCTATTTCTCGAAGAAGAAAAAAGACAGATGTTTCTTGAAAATAGTTTTAAAATATTTTCGTAACTTGGTTTTGCTGCTTTTTATCTTTCAAAAGGTGAAGTTGAATTTCTTTTCTTTTGTATAGATAAGCTTCAATTGCAAGTACTTTTCGATGATTTGCTTGCAACAACGGAAAACTGCATTTAAGGGTGTGTGTCTCTGAAAACAGTTGTTCTTTTATTTTGAAGCCTGAATTAAAATAAAATTGGCGGTTTTTATTTTATAGCATTTTCTTTTCAAACTCTTTTTAAATTACAACGGAACGATTTTTACGAATTTTTGTTATATTTTGCGTGAGAAATAATTTGATTATTTAGAAAATGGTGCAAATCACTTAATGCGTAATATTTCTGCTATAATATATATATTTCTTAAATTATTTTGCATATTCTATTTAATTTTCAATGAACTGTTGACCCTGTTGTTTGATCAGCTACTTTAAAATGAATGGGAACAGCTTGTAATTGACATTTATTTAAAGTATAATTTCTTTTATTTTCTATTCCAATTCAATTGTGAATAGGTATTTTTTAAAAGAAGCATTAAATTTGTTACATTTTTAAAACATTATATTTTAGCATGACAAGTTAAACTATTATGCGGTAAAGTGTTGAAAAAACTACAAATCAATAGTTTGATTTAAAATGCAATGAAATGCACTGTAGCTATTAAGAGTTTGCTTTTTTTTTAAAAATACTTATCACATATTTATCATCTGTTTTATTTTGATACATATTTTTAATTTCTTGTATGATTTTATAACATTTTTTCTGAAATTCCTTAATGTTTCTTACAAAATTATTGGTTTTACTACTTAATTTGTTGATTTTATTTTTCTTTTGATGTATTTAATTTCAATAAAATATTATCACATAGCTTATATTAAAATTATAAAAATAAGCTTCAAAATGCTCGCAAAATTCAAAAAAGTTTTTGTATGCTGAAAATTTGTATTAAAATATGAATAATATTTAGTAATGAAATTTTGTAAAAATATCAAGAGAAAAAAACATTTTTGTTCAGTTCAAATCCTAAATTTTCTTGTGAAAAATTCCTTTTTTAATTTTATTTTTTATAAGCATTTAAACATGTGAGAAATTTTTTTTATCGAAGTTCTCAGATTTGTTGTTGAAATCAATGAATTTAATTATTTTTTACGCTTCCTCAAAACAAAAATCTCTATATAATTTAACATATAATAGTTTCACTTTGCATAAAAACTATATATGAATTTTTTCTATTACATACCAAATGTTTTTAATACTGTTCTAAATTACAAATATAACGTCTATTTGCCATTCACAATAATATTAATAACAATCATTAAAATTTTATTTTGATTTTATGATCTACCAAAAACTTTGAATGTAGTATTCTTTATAATTCTTTTAAGTAAATCATGATTTCAAATTCATTTTTTTCAATTAGAAAAAAACTATTTTCTTGAATAAGAGTGTCATAATATGAATTTGATGATTGAATACTTTAAATTTATACCTAAGATAAGTGTATAAATCAAGGTAAAATTTTAAAATAAAAAGTGAAATCTGTTATAAAAAAAATTCGTTGATTCCTTAATTTCCTTTGATTAATTGATCAAAATTATCTCACGTAAGAATGGGCGTAGTTATTTTCTTGCATCAAAACTAGGGAACCAGTTAATCAAATGCTAAATTAAACATTCCAATTATTATGTAAATCACAATTTCAAATTTAATTATGTATATGTTTCAAAACTAATTGACTCTCCAATTAGAAACTACTAGAAGAGACGCTTATCTTTATACATCAATCGAACTTGCCGCCAGTATTGTTTTACGAGTATGGTGCTTCGGTATGTCTGAAGTTCCACACACATATCATTTCCTTATGCATGTGAATCATGCAGAATTTAAATGATTGCATACCCTACCGACTTGGGACATTATCATTCCCACAAAATCACTTTATCCAAAGGAAACAGTTATATTTCTGAGCGTTCACAATCACGAGGTTTTTGAGCTGGAAACCTCTTTTCCCGCCATCTGGTGGGGAAATTTGAAGTTTGCTATTTAATCGAGGAAAATAATAACCTATATTTTTAGTTTTTACAAGCAAATGGCTTTAGTTTTGTATTATATCCAAACCAAGCTGACATTCATATCGAAATTTACAAAAAAGATAAATAAAATACTAAGTCGAAATATTAGAAAAATTCCAATAATCCTAAAATCTATGTGTTATGAAATGTATCTTGACATTTATCGATAGATAAATGATAAAATAGCCTTAAATAGTTTGTAAAAATGAATTTTAAGTGTATCTATTTATTTAATTGTCACTGCAGTCAGCGTAAATAGAGACCTGAAATAATTCTAAGCTTTAGAATATTTTAAAGAAAAATAAATTAATGAACGCATAAAAAAGATGATATACAAAAGAAAACAAATTAGTTAATCTTTTTATGCACCTTTATTTGTTATTAAAATATTACCTATTTATACGAAAAATTAATACACAAATGTGCAGTTAAAGTTGCCTCCATTGAAAAATAACACGATATACTATCTATTAAACTGTAACATATATATATAATGCATTTTTTTAAATATTATTTGTGTATATAAAAATGTTTTGTACAAAAAAAGATTATATATCCCAACAAATATTTCCTGAAAGGAATAAACATGTTTTTCTCAAGCACAACAAAAGTGTTTATTCATGAGAAATCTGCAAGTTATGTCCAAGCATGTAAGTGGATTCATCTTGGAGATTCTCAATTATCTCGCAATCTGAAGCAGAGCTAACATAACCTCATTTTTTTCTTGATCAACGAGCGATAGAATTTCACTAGATTGCCTTTATTTGTTCTCTTTTTATTCCCTAACCAATAATGTCCTTCAGACATTCTATTTAATGGGGATTGCCAGTAGTTATAATTCTTCTTACCTAAACAATAAATATTACCCTATTTTTTGCGCATAAGAATCCTGATAAAGTTTATTAATATATCCATTTAGATATACATACAGAAAACATTGCAATTCGGGAATCTCTAGGACACAATCATTTAGAAAGATGTACTCAATAAGCACCAAAAGAACAATGCAATCTGAATTGAAGCAAGAATGTTGCGTTATTATACTAGATAATTTTCTTAAAATTTGTTTATAGTTAAGTTACTCTTATTTTTTGCAAGAACAATTACTTAGAAATTTTTGGAAAATAATATTAATTCTACTTGACTCAACTTTGAACGTTAGATAAAAATGAAATTTCATGCTTTCTAATTCTATTACAGGCCATTCATTCACAGAAGTAAACCATTTAAATTTAATCTAATATCCACACATTAAACTTATTAATAAAAATGATTATGATAACTGCGTTATAAAATATTTCCGAGGTTTCCAATTATTCCTTCGTATCACAGGGAATGCTATTACAAATATTAACATTTTTGGATTCTATTTTCATATTTATTGCACGTTAGTTGTTATTAACGTATATATCTCTCTAAATTCTTAAAATTAATAGTTCTTAAGATGTTGTGACAATAAACATTAAAATTGATTGATTTTATGATGCAAAAAAACTAAACAACACTTTTAAAATTAAATCAAATTTTAGTGATATATTACTTAAAGAGTGATGAGATTCTGTTAAAAAAATATTCGACTCTCTTACAAAAAGTCCACTTCACGAAATATAAGATTTTATTTTATTTTATTTTAAATATAACACTGAAAAATTTTGATTCAGAATCTGGTTATGTATAAGATATTTAATTTCATATTGATCTTGACCAAATAAAATGTCTTCTTTTACACATAAAATATTTTGTACATAATATTTATAATTGTATTAAACAACACTTTTAAATAAATTTACCCTTAAATATTTGGAATTAATGAATATTTTTCTTGTTAATACGTTTTATGTGATTAACTACTTCCAAAATAAAACTCAAGTAAGCAAAGAAATTCCTCTTATTGTATGACAGAGTTGCCATTTATAATAATTATTTATGGACTCAATAAATTTACTATAATATTTTTAAGTATATGTTAATAATAAAATTGTGTGTTTGTGAGTATGGTTGTTTTGGAAGTTTATCGATATTTATTTACATGCCAAATATTAAATTCCCTAAATAGATTTCAATGCATTTCAACTATTATTTGTAAATGAATTAAAATATATTGAATGCCAATTTTGGGTCTTCCACACATGTTAGAATGTTAAAAAATTAAAAAAAAATCAAAATGTTAGAAAGTAATATTAATGAGTGAAGTGTTAAATTGCATAAGAACTCAATAATAAATATTAATTGTGTGTTCTTATTTTACGCATTTTTTATGTTTTAAAATTTTACAATTGTTTAATTTTATATACTTAAAATAATTTGAGTTTTATGCTTTAAATTTGTGCTGGATTAGTTAATCTTTTGTAGGGAAACAATCAATTTCCCTACAAAAAATTAACTAATCCAGAGCAATATACAAATCAGAAATTAAGATTTTATCATGATTATAAACTTTAATTAACTAAAAAATGGGCTCTTTTATTATTAATTCACTAGTTGAATTCTAAAGCATAAAGCATAGATTTAAATACAAATGAATAATATTAAATAATGATTAACTTTAAAATATAAATTCTTGTTACATTAAGTTAGTTAATGAGACTGGAGATCCCTTGCATCTGTTTCCAATTTTTTTCAATGTTTAATATTTATAAAATCATTGATTATCAATTAATACAATATATTATAGCTATTAATGCTTCAGAAACTAATTACGTTATTTCTTGAATTGTCCTAATTATCAATTTTAAAATATACTGTTGGGATAGTAAAATAAGAAACAGGAAATAAGCATATTAAAAGAAGTAGAATTCAAACTTAATATATATATATATATATATATATATATATATATATATATATATATATATATATATATATATATATATATATATATATATATATATATATATATATATATATATATATAAACTATTATTAACCTTACTATATTTAAATCAAAATTAAAATTTAAGATTTTACTTGAAATACTGGTAAAGGAACTCTTTGAATGCTAAATCAATGCATTTTGTTTTCATATCTTCATTGTATCAATCATAGCTCTTAAAAACTAAATTCAAAATGTACAAAATTTGGATTTGCTATAATGGGTCCAGAAATTGTAAAAAAAAAAAAGTCTATTATAGGAATTTTTATTACTGTTGGGAATAATAAGATAATAGGGATTTATGTCTTCAAATTAGCAGATGAGAAAGTGAAAAATTAAGCTCTGCATCGTAAGTAGCGAAAAGTTTAAAAAAAGTTGAATGTAGAATTTATACCAACAGGAGCATACAAAAATAAATATAATCATTTAATTAGTTATAATGATGTAAAATTAATTAGTATTATAAGTACTAAGTAAATATTTTTCCATGATTTTTTTTCAAATTTGAAGGAAAATGAAAATTTAATGATTTACCTAAAAATTTAAATATGCCTGAACTTTTCAAATTTTATAAAAATGTAGAAGTATTATATGAGATCCATTAATATAAGGTAAAAATAATTAACTCTAAAAATATATATTTTTATATTAAAATAATTTTCCCAAATTACCAATAAATTAAGCATGCTTGAATTTTTGTTAATTATGATTCATTTTCATCTTTAATCTATAAATATACACGCTTATTAAAATATTACTTCTCATATTAGAGAAAGTTTTATGCAATTTTATCTATTTATAGTCACAAAAAAAATATGTAAATTTCTATGATTCATTTTTTATGTTTTAAATATTATTTTATTTTATAGCTTTCTCATTTCTATAGATCGTGATTTGAATTAATAAAAAAAATGTAATTCACAATAATTGTTCAATAATACTACTATTAATTTATTCTAAAAATACTTGTTTTTAATTCACTGCATGTCAGTAAATATTGCTTCATCTCCAGAAATATTTCATTTCCTTTCTTTATTGAGTGATCATTTTTAAATTTCCGCGTCAATGATAGTAATAATGATCTCAATACTAATGAGTAAATTAATTAACATTTAATATTGACTTAAATCAGATTTGTAATATTTAATGTAAGGTATAATATTGAATAATTTCATGTTAAATCTGACATTATTTTATAAAATTTTAAAATAAATGTAAACTTTAAGAAATTTAAATTTAATCGAAAATTTATCTCAAATGAAATCTTAAGAAATTTCATTTAAAATTTTAAAATTTCTTTTAAGAGATTTAATAAATATTTAAAAATTATACTTTTTAGGCTATTACTGATTTAAAATATATTTTTGAAAGAAAACTTTAAATAAAAAAACTAAATTTTATATAAAAAAACTAAATAAAGCATATATATCTTTGATATGTGTTAATAAAATATTTAATTTGTTAATTAAAAATTACGATAAATGGACTTGATCCATTAATGAAAGCTGAATTTATCTAATATTTCAAATTATTTTAATCTCTCAGACTATTATAATATCTTTTTCTGCAATTTGACTTGGCGTTAAAAATAATAAGAAAACGTTATTACTTTTATAAACCAATCTAATGCCTTTAAAAATAACATGATCATGAGAACCGTTAATATAAGGAAAAAATGGGATGTTATAATAGGAATACTATATTAAGAAATGCAAATGGTCACGAGAGAAATTAAATTTGAAAGCATTTTTACAGCTCGTTCATATTATATTATTTCGCATTCAAATAAAAATCAATTAAAAATTAATTTCACAGCCGTAAGAAATATATTTTATTAATTATAATACTTAAGAAATATATTTTATTAATTATAATCTTTAAGAAATATATTTTATTAATCTAGGAATTTCAAACTTTACTTGAATAAAATATTTGCATTTATGAAGAGTTCTTCGATTATAACACATTTAATGATTTTACTTTTCTCATATATTTCGTAATTTCAATTTTCTTCCTGAGAAAAATGAAAATAATAATATAAAATCAATGTATTCAATGTTTTCCGGCATCAATATTTTATTTATGAATCTGTAAGAAATTATAAATTTCGTTTCAAAAAAATAAAATAAAATAACTTCAAGAAACGTTGCTATATTTTTTTACATCACCATTTTTTCTTTTGTTTAAATATCATATAATTGGGGAATACTTTGACTTAACCATTTGTTGAATGTTTGACGTAGTGGCGCCATCTACTGTGTATTAGAAACTTTTACTAACAAGTAAATATGAAGAGACATTTAAGATTTTGTGGTTAAAATATATTTTGTTTATTTTTCTTAAACCTTCATATTAAATTTAAGTAAATTAATTTTGACATTATTTTTCCTTGAAAATATTTTCTTATTACTCAACTTAATTTTTAATTAGGCACTAGCTCAGAAAAATTAATGAAAGATAAAAAATAAAAATGAACACAAAAATATGTATCTAGATAAAGAATATACGAATATTTTATATACGAAATACAGAAAAAAAATGAAATCAAGAACACATATAAAATATTTAAAGTAGTGCTTTTAACTTTAAGTTTAAAATGTTATGAACATTATGTTAAAGATATTTAAAAAAAAAAAATTCTTTATTTTAAGATATTTCTTTTCGCAGAAGTATTTGATACTTTAACAAAACAACTGCTTGAATATCGTTACAAATTAGTAACCACAAAACGATTATTTTTATCAAAATTATTTGCAAAATTTTTCTCAAAATGCTCACATGTAATGGCAAAATTTCTCAGAATAATAGTTTACAATATAAAATTACAATTAGTGATAAACTAATTCTGATAGTTTCCACTTTAAAATAATTTTATCCAAATTCTTAGAATGATGGTGATATTATTACATTTGTGTAAGTTTAAATTTAAAGTAAATTATATCTAAATATTAAAAATATATTTTAAAAAGCGAATAGAAATAAAAAGTTTGACATTCACATGAAAAAATCATTCGATGATAAAATAAGCTTTTATCATTCGAAAATGATAAAAGCTTATTTTATAGATATTAAATACATTTTGAATTTCTTTTTGGTAAAATTTCAGCACTGTTCGTTTGCATTATTTGATATTATTAAGTGTGGTCATATTTTACAGACTGTAGAGGGAATTACGAACATGCTCATAAGCCGAATTAGTAAATTTGAGTCCATTAGTAATTAATTTATGTACACACACAGGGTCATTACTATTATAGTAAATTAAATAATCAGTAATAAATTATTTGGAAGTTAATTTCTATAAAATCACCCGAAACAGTTTTGAAGTTTTTAAAACATTAAAATATCATTAAAATATTTTATCATTAGGCTGCTTAACGTTACGAATTGATAAGTGTGCGTCTTATTTACTTATATTTTAAAGTGTATAAGGATTTCAAGATAATCTTAATTTAATTCTTTTTTACTTGCTTAATTTTCTGACGTTTAGTCAAATATAAATTTTAAATTGCTAAACTTTTCAGGGAAATTAAATCAATTTTTTAAAATATTCCTGCGTTTCTCTAAATAAAAATATAACTTTCTGTAGAAATTATATTAATCAGTAGTGGGAAAAATAAATTTTCTACATCGCATATATTAACAGTTGATTTCAAATAGCGTATAATATTTTACTACTATATGTCACTTTGTAATTTTAGAATAAAGGAATAGGTATACTCTTAAAGTTTCCTTAAAATATCATCCTGAAAATTACAATATGTAATGAATTCATTTATATAATTTGCTATTTTTTAAGTTTTAATTAATATAGAATTTCTTTATTTTTTATCCTTCAATTATACACTTTTTTAATTCAACATATGCCAAACTATTTACATTAAAATTTATTCATGCTTTATAAGCAAAAATTTTAAATTTATGAAATATAATTGTCTCTGGTATTCTTTTGAACTTCCACTAAGTTAATATTATGCATGAGAAACATTAGCCGATATATGGAAAGAGTAAATACAGCTGATAAAAACAGGAAAGAGAATGGTTTTACAAACATCACAAAACCCTAATAATGAAAGAAGAGATTGGAGCATAGAAATAATTAGAACTTCAGTGCAGTTGGATAATACAAAAGGAAGAGCGAAATCTGAAACACTGCATAAAAAAGTTGTCAGTGGATTTCTTCTACGGAAATCGCTTTCTTAGATTGCAGTTTTCTAGGAATATCATGTTGTCTTATGCGGCTTAAAACTCCATGATATTGATTCTTACATTAATCTAAATCCAACCAGTATTATGCGGATATGGAGTCCATGGACTGCAGATGGTCGTATTGAACGACAAGTAGGATATCAAATACGTTCTCATGACTACTCCGTGAAAAAACAAATATATTGTTAAGTAGGCCTTGAAGAACTATACAATCGCAATGAGTGTAGTCATTAGTATGATTATATCAGTATGTGGGCTGCTTACCAGCAAATAGTTGATAAATGGGAGTTCAGTATTTACTTGTCCAGTGCAATAACGTATTCTTTGGGACCAAGCTACAGACTAACTAACGGCCTAAGACATTTGTAAGGCACTTTAACTTTGACCAGGTAATTGCCTCTCGGCAGGAATTTCCATAGATAGTTGCCATGCCTCTAGGAAGAAAACCAGTATGATGAAGCTTGGAATAGTATGAAGTATAAGCAAATTTAATTTAACCACTACTATTATTATCAGCATTTTGACATTCTATGATAATGCAGCATAGAGACAAACGATGAATCTAGTAAATCGAACAACAAATATTGATACAGGAGTTGCACAATATAGTCTTTTTCCCACAAGTCTGATATGATATGCATTCTA
Organism: Latrodectus elegans; assembly: GCA_030067965.1. Classification (NCBI taxonomy): domain Eukaryota; kingdom Metazoa; phylum Arthropoda; class Arachnida; order Araneae; family Theridiidae; genus Latrodectus; species Latrodectus elegans. Next base: position 56,949,588 of record CM057809.1, on the reverse strand, counting down.
TTATGAATCTGGAAATTCCAGGAATAACACTCTTCAATTGGTTGATTTGATATCTTTTGAGAATGCCTTCATCTGGTGTAATAGAGTGGGCAGCGTTTGGGTACACGATATGCATAACTCTAGATCGGTCGAAAGTATTTTAAACGGCAATCGGTACATTTCAGACATATTAAGACCAATGAGCCAGTATTTGCTTTCTAACTTCGAAGTATGCCAAACTACATCTTTCATCAAAATAACGCAAGATATGTGATACTTTATGCTGACTTCCCTTGAAACTGGGATATTTGATTAATTTCCCACCTTCGTGATCTCCTGACATTTCACCAATTGAAGACATGTTTTCATAGTTTGCTAATGGACTGCCATTAGCTTTTTTCCAGCTGCTACGGCTGATAAAGTGTGACATAGATATGACGCAGTATAGGATGAGTTACCCATTTCTGTCATTCAAGATCAGTTCAATTTTACATCTAGCCGGCTATAAGTCATTTTAAATGCCTGGTGCTTCAACTGTTTCTTCTAATTTTTCTCTCCTTTAATTCGAAACTGCTTGCAAATTTATTCACTTTGCTTTCATGCCCCTATAATTACGTACAATAATTATCTTTTTATTTGTTTTCTTTTATGACATTGCAACTTTAATGACTAGGAGTATGTGATGAAATCTGATATTATAATTTAATATTTACTAAATTGTGTTTAAATTAAAGACTCGCAATTTCTTTAATTTTAAGCAGATGTGCTCCGATGAATGTTGTTTACCATGTAAAAATATATTATTACAAAAATTTTATAAATTTTTATAATTTCTGAACACAATATTAATAAATTCAGTTTTAGTGTTTAAAGTGAAAAATTGCATTATTCCAACTATTAAGAAAATAAGTAATTATCTACTATATCGTATATCAATAAATAATCTAGTTTCAGATAAAGTTTTTCAAATATATTAATTATAAGAATTTCAATATTATTGCTGTGATAAATTCCATAGATGACCAGTAATGAAGAAACTAAAGGCTTTCAAGAAGTAACATGTCAATAAACATTGTTTGCAGTTTTAACACTTTACATACTTAAAAATAATTACATATTGAAAGCAATTCTCTTACAGTTACAAAATGAATAAAAATAGAACTCCTTAAAAACATTTGTTTGGAATTTTTGCCGTCATTCTTAATAACAAAGTGTATAACTGATTTAAAAAGATAATTTTATAAAAGCATTGAAAATTTTTGCTTCAAATATTAAATTATATAGTTTAAAATATTTTAAAAGGAGTGCATTTGAAAAATTAGAATTTAACACAGTGTTATTGCTAATAAGATATTCTTATATATTTTTTACGTGAACACACTAAGTTAATCACATTTATATAAAAAAAGAAGAGTGTGTTTATCTCTTTCATTTCAATAAATTTAAAATGTTTTATCATAAAACAAATCGTATTTGTAATTGTATGAGGTATTTATTTCTGTGAAAGTTGAATTGAAATTTAAAGATAAGGAAAAGCACAATGATAAACGCGCAATAATAAAAAAAAATGACATTAAAAGCAATAATAAAACATTTTTAAAGATACTTTTTTCACCGAAATAAAATATTCTATCATTACCAATATAATGTTTTAAATATATAAAAATAAATATCTTTGATTCAAAAGTCTTATATCAGCAAGCTTTTGCTTCATAACACTGCTGTCCATAATGCTCATAGTTATTGAATCTAGGCATTGTAACAATGGATATCTTGATAAAGATTATTGAAGGAAGAGTTGCGAAATTAAGCATAAGCGATTGTCTTTTGAAGGGACCTTAGTAATCCCTCTAACCAGCTGAAACACAAAGAACCTTAAATCCTACTATCAGGTACCTACAGAGGATTACACTGGCTGACAGCAACAGGCTTTCAACTCCTACATCTAACTCTGGCTAACCGAAACAAGCATTGTGTGAGCTGATTTAGTTAAACTATCTAAATCTACCCATTTACTGGAGTCTTGAATGAAGCAGTTAAAAAGATAGAGCCCACAAAGTTTGTACATTAGTAAAATCTGAGAAATTTAAATAATCAATTATGTGTGGACTAAATTATATCATTAAGTATAGATTATAATTTAGGAGTTCAAGTTTACTTTACTTCACACATATTATCTGTAAATATCATTACAGGATATGAAATACTCAAATGATTCCACTTCGTGCACATTTAAAACTATATGTTGAATTCTTCCTTTTAAACATCGAAATATATTTTTTCAATATTAATTACATGTGATAATCAATATATTCATTTCAAATTCCTTGTGCTTAAAATTTTTAAAAATGTTATTTAGTTATTAGAATAATTTTAATGTGTAAAATAGTATATTTATAAGCAAAGTATTAAATTATTTAAATTTTAAATAATAAGACAATTTATCAGAAAATATTATTAAATAAAGCTGTGTAAAGAAAGCATGTATTTTTAAAATATGAACAGCAATATGTAATTTTTATGTATGTTTTAGAATGAAATACATTTCATAACATTTACCATAGTTGTTTACATTAAAATTACATTGCATGATAGATTTTTATATGAGAATGAAATTATTTTTAGTTGAAACGGTGAAAACATGTTATGCAATTTGTATTAAATTGCATACAATTTGTTCTCCTTTTCAACTAAAAATTATTTTATTTTATCAGTGCATTATTTAATTATAATAGTATACAATGTTTTTGTCAATATGTGCTCAGTTCTAATTCTATTTATAAAAATGCATCATTAATATAAAAAATATTCTCGAATTTCATTTTTTCATTTAACTGATAAAGTATCACATTTTTATCTAATCAAATTTAGCTGTTCGATTCTTTGAGGAAAATAACGAATTCCTTATATTTTAAATCTTCGAAAACAAGAATTTGTAGTTGCATCTTTTTTTTTTTTTATTTATTTTAACATAAAGATTTTAAACTTGTTTTCCTTCCTATATTCAATCAAAAACTTCAAATATATTACATTTTATATGAATATATACTTTGTGTCTTTACAATAAAAAATAAATACAACTCATTTTGCTCTCCTTATAGTTTTCATAATGTCTAAATTTTTTTTTTATATTAGAAACTATATTGAATACATTCTTGATTAATCTTTACTTAAAAATGAATTTCCTATAAGACATTCAAATCATTTACTTGAATTTTTATAATAAGCGGTTTCATTGAAGGACATGATTATCTATTCATTGAATTTATAATAATTATTTGTTAAATTATTTTCGCAGGAGGTGCGTTTGAAGATGGTTGACCCAAAGTGCTACTCTTCAAAAACGTCAACCTTGGAGCATCCTGTCAGCTTAGGTCACGATTATGACACGGCGGCCTTTTGCAAGAACACAAATAAGCTTTTCGGTGTCAGTCCCAGTGACATAGACAAATACTCCCGCGTCGTATTTCCTGTGTGTTTTGTCTGTTTCAACCTCATGTATTGGATCATCTACTTACATATCAGCGATGTTCTCGACGAAGGCATTGTACCATTGGGGAGCAAATGACTACTCAAGGTCATCGTCCTTCATCCAAACTTACATCAGCTGGGAGTTATGAGGACTGAAGTTTCAGGACAGATATGTAAACCAAAAAAAAAAAAAATATTTCTTGCTGTAATTCCAATTTCTTAATGTGTGTGAATGTGTGTTTGTTTCTACGGGGAATAAACCTTGCACTAATACTTTTGGTATGGATCACTTCATCACTTTCATGTGTTGCATATAGACTAGGTATTAATAGAGAAAGAAAATAAAAATAATTAATTTCTGAGCCAGAATGTAACACGAGAAAATGATAAATGGTTACACCTGCGAGGTTAAAAATATTTTTCATTTAATTATGCCACATGCGATTTTATTTTGCGCTGTCACTCCAAGCGCTCGAAATATAACACATTACTAGAATGGTGAAAATATTAACTTTAAATGATCTACAATTACTTTGAATTATAATGTTACGTAAAAGTGTGATAATAGGTATTCTGTGTTTTTATTGTTCATACTTCATGTTAATGTATATTTAAACCATTGTACGTTGAAAAACGCTCATGTAAAACAATCTCTTTTGTTACGTCATGCTTCAGAGCTTATAAACATATTCATGTTTTCTTTTCTGTAGAACATTTGACCACGTAGACAGAGCGAGATTTGATTCACTATAGAATGAATTTTTATTATAACGATATTTTGGTTCTAATATCTAAATTAATATTTACCTTATGTACGTTTCAGGGGAAATTACAATACAAAGATTTATCTTCATCTCAAAATTAATTGAAATAGGAAATTATTATGAATAATTTAAGAAAATCAATTTATAATTTTCTAAGCATTTTATTAAAGTACATTAAAGTAAAGGAGCATTTAATTCTGACTATATTACTTAAAAATAGTATACTTGCATGCTGTAATTAGTTTTAGCTGTAACTATTTTTTTAAAACTAATAATGATTTTCAAATACAAAATTTCTATCTGAAAATAAACAATTAATTACTATAAATAACATTTATTTTGAAAAGTTTACTCTCATCCATAATATTTTACTGAAGAATAAATCTACTTTATTATTACTAAATTTCAGATATTTTCAACTATATATACAAGAGTTATTGAAATTTAAGTTGAGCTTAGTTATTTTTTTACTATGATTAGAGATTTGGAATAAGTACAATAAATTTTGAAAATATTTCTTAAGTTATATATCAAATTTTTCAGTTATTGAAGCAAATATCGTAGTATTGTATAGTTTGTATTAAACTTTAAAAGAAAATATATTCTAGAATTCTATAGTTATTCTAATGTTATCTATAAAATGTGTTTCATGTCTAATCCAAAATAATTGTAAAGAGTTGTGTAAATTTAAATGGTATTTATAAATGTTTTAAAAGTTTAATAATTAAATATATGGCATAAGTAAATCGTTTACAACAAGATGATACTTATAAATTTGCCCAATATGAGTTATTTGAAGCTTAGATGTAGATAATTACCTCAAATATTATAATTATGTATGTGTTGCATCCTAATGTCAAATCAGAATTTTATACGATGTATGTATTAAAACATCATATGAAGAAAGAATAGAATTTGCTTGAAGTTAGACATTTTAAAAGGAATTTAAAGTTTGTAACAGAACTGATTTTGTCATCACAAAGGAATTGTTTACAATCGAAATTGTCCAAAAATCTAAAGTGTTATTGCCTATTTTCACATTTTACAATTTTAGTGAGTATTTTCTAAATTTATTAGATGAACAGTACTTAAAGCTTCCCTAGTATCATTAAAATACTGCTTACAACAATATTAAAAAATAAAATTTGCACATAAACTATAACAGACTATCCTTAGTCAAAAATTAAAATAATCCAATAAAAGTAACAATTTTTTTTTCTAAATTTCAAATCTAATTTATCAACATATGTAGTTTGACATTAAATTGATATTTGTAGTAAAATTTTTCATAGGATTACAGTTGATAAAATAAAATTTTACCACATTTTTCGATCAAATATAAATTATAGTAAGATTTTTTGCTAGAAATTACTTTGTCATTTTTTTATTGTCATTCAGATATATCAATAAAATTCTGTACTAAATCCTAGAATAAACATACAAACAAAAATTAGTCACGTTCCTAAGTCATTTGTAATATAAGAAATTTTTTCTAAGTATGAAAAACGTATTAGTATAATCTGATTATATTACTTTAATACTGTCAAGAATATTGATAACAGAGTTCACAAATGGTTAAGTTGCAAAATTTTGAAGAGCTTTACATTAATTATATGCCTTAAGGAGATACCGTCATTTACATCATCAGCTGACAAATCTGCGAACTTATTTCGAGCGAATTTTGGCCGTAGAACTTGTTAGTTCCTTTTGCGACGGTTTACTCCCTTCTGGACTAATTGATAACTTAGTCAACAATGTCTAAGTTTATCATAAATGTAGTAAAAAGGACAACACACAATTTATATCTTTCTGAGGGAATCTTAATTTTTTAAAAGCGTTTGCTGCACAGTGAGATTAGTGTAATTAACCACACTTTAAATTGAAGTCAAACATGAGCTTATCCACAATTTAAGTCAAGATTAAATTAGCCAACAGGATAATGAAATAAGATCGTATCTAAACTAATGTATTTTTGATTTTGCATTCAACAATGCATTTCCATAAGACTTTATTTGATAAATTTCAGATAGTAATGATTTTAATGAAGAGTAAATACAATTATTGGAACAATTAGAAATAAAAATAATTATTTTGCATACAATAATGATAATAACAAGCGTAATATATTGAAATAAACTAGAGTGGAAAGCAACGTGATGTCACTAAATCTTGAACGATTATTTAATAAATCAGTGTGTCATATTTGATAGTAAATTTAGCATTTTTGTAATTGCTAATAAGTTGTTTGAAATCAGGGTGTTAAAAATTTCGATTGGAATTGCTTAACTAAACAACTTTATGTTTAACTTTTAATATGAATTAAAGTAAAGTTTCGTATATTTTCTATTTTAATATAAACAAAAAGATTCCAGGAATATTTTTATCAAGTGTAAACTTCAAAGTATGAAAAAATATTAACACAAGAGAAATTGATTTAAAATCATAATTTTCTTGATTATAAAAATTTTAATTTGATTCAAGAGTTTTTTTTAACAATAACTGAACAACAATTATGATTCATTTAAATGTGAAATTATAAAAGTAGAAATTCAGAGCATTATTTTAAAAAGAATATAATATGTAAAAAATATTTATAATTTCACAATACTACTTAGTTTTCTTTTCAATCATATTGTCATATGTAATTATTTCAGATGAAACAATTCTATGATTAATTTATTAGTAATTTGTTTGCATATTTTTATACAATTTAAATAAATTAATGACAAAAATAATAAGTTAAACACATACAATAAGTAATACAAGGTAAAGAAGCAATAATACATTTCAACGAAACTTTTGCACAGTTTCGCTTTGATAAAATTATGGCATCATAATGAATAAATAAATCTTTTATGATATATTGCGTGTTTTGTAATTTTAAACATCTGAAGAATTGTCCCCTTACATACTCAAAATAGGCAGCTATTATATTAAAGTCATGCTTCGTCTGCAGAAATATTTTTCAAACTTAACATTCGCTGAGGAAATATGAGAAAATAGGGTTAATTTGTAAAAGATATGTGAATAGTTAAATTAATATACTTGTTTAAGTTTAAAGTTTTTGTTAATATTCTGTCTATATGCGTCTTTAGGATTGTTTTGTAGAATAAAATGTGTTTATATAATGTTTGTTATAAAAATATTAAATGCATCACCAAAATGTTTATCGCTTTGAATGTGATAGTTATCTTTGAGTTGCCATTTCATTATATTGTTTATTACAAAGTTAAAATTTTTTTAGCATTTGAAAGATATACCACTATAATTGCTAACATTTTATCGTGAAATATATGTAATAAGGTTTTTAAAGCTTTATTGTTGAAATATGTATTTATAAAATTTATTATATAACCATAATTTTACTATTAGTATTATTGTGTTATAAGTGTAAATGTGTGCATCTTGTTAGAGTAAAAACAACTATTATGTTTTAAAGTAAATAAAAATATCTTTAAATAACAGTTAATTACCCCAAACATTTGTGATTACAGCTGTGATAGAAATAATTTTGTCAATTGAATGCTTTTCTTTTTAAAAAACTGAATCATTGCGGTGTACAGTTTTGTAAATATGTTTTGGGAAATGTAATTTTAATACTTGTTACTTGAAGTTTTTTCTAATTTGTTATAAAACCAGTAAGATGTACTGAATTTTGTAGTTAATTTCAAATTTTGCTTCAAATTATGCTGCAAAATACACTTGTTTTAATACGAAAATTAATGACATATAATTTAGTCTTATAGTGCATAGTTTAATTTGGTATCAATTATAGTAGTGTTCAAAAATTTAAAACAAAAGTAAAATTGGTAACAAAAACTTGCGTAGAATCAGCGAACCATTATGAAATAGATTTTTGTTACAAGGAGCCAATTGCTTCTAATTTCTATGATCTAAAATTAACAAATTTGTAACTTATCCATATATAATCTATTGATTAGATTAAAAAATATAGTTTTTATTTTAAATTTTTTTCATCCAAATTGGATATCTCACAAAACTTCCTAAAAGTAACTTTAAACTAAGACTGAAACTCGTGATTAATGATTTAAAATCTTAAAATCAATTTTTTATAATATTTTTAACTATCATCAGTAGAAATTTAACCAGGGAATGAATTTCCTATCTTATCAAATCAAACTTCAGTCTCTTAAGAGAAAGAACAATTGCATCCAGCAAAATGCTTCACTCACTTTTTCTTGCAAGTTCAACAAAATTTTGTTACTCTTAGTAACCAGGGTCATTGACTCCAACCTTTGATGCCTGTTAGTGCATACTAAAACAGTTGAAGGTACCAGGACGCTCAAGGTCTTTCTAGGGAGTGTGGAAAAAATTCATATTTTACATAACACGGAAGGTGTATTTTTGGCTGTTCTAAAGGTGCGACGTTAAATCTTCATTCATTTCAAACACAGCAGGAATTTTGAATGTGAACATTTAAGAGTGAAATGTATTACGCACAAATAAATTAACCTTTTTTCCACATATTAAGGGAAGATATATATATATATATATATATATATATATATATATATATATATATATATATACATATTATTTATCAATTTTGAATTGATAAAATTTTTAATTTATTTATTAAGGGATATCGCATCAAATAAAACAAAATTTATTCCAAATAAATGTTGAAAAATGAACCTTAATTATTTGCTTCTTTGAACGATCGATATATATATATTTGAATGCATATTTTTATTAGATATTTTCATGATCATATATAATTCAGTTTTCACTTATATAATCTTGATTAAAATAATGTAAGCATTAAGTAATTTACGTTTATTCATGCATAACTTCTATTCTATGAAATGCAATCTATGTTAGTTTCCTATTTTTTTCTAAGTGATAAAAGTTTGAAATGTTATTTAAATTTTAGATGTGTGTTTTATTCATTTTGATCATTCTGACTTTTTAGTAAAAATGTCAATATGTGCTAAATGAATAATAAATTGTGAGTATAATTGGTGCAAAATTTGCATTACTACTGTTAAAATTTTAATTTATTGGAAATATTATGCTATGCATTATTATTTTAAGTGAACTGTGTTGCCAAAAAATTAAAAGATATTTTAAAATATTTAAACTTGGAAAATATTGAAAAAACTGCTGAAAGGAGAAAATTGTAGGTTAATAGTTCAATTTCTGATTAAATCGTAAATGTCAGAGTAACATAAATAATAAAATGTAACTTTTGGAATAGTTAGGAAAATAATAAATTCTAAAATTAAGAAAGAATATTAATAGATTAATTTTTAAAAAAAGATAATTAAATTTTTCATAAAATTGAATGACATATGAAATTATTATTCAGAAATCTCTTGTAGTTCATAAGTATCTTCATTCAAATTAAATAAATATAAGCATATTTGTTATAAATCCAACAAAAAATATAAATTAAACCTTGTTTAATCATTTGCATAATTGTTCCAAAATACATTCATTTTAAACATTACATTAATTTTAAAGTATCTAAAATTTTAATAATATTTTTTTAGAAAAAATTCTAGAAATAAATTTATCTTTAAATACAAAATTTCTATCGTAGTTATTTCTAGTGTATTTCTGAATTTGTTTTAAAATTTATTCTATAAACTTTCTCAATATTTTCCATTGGTTAAATATTTACCCAATTTCTATGAAGAAAGTGATAAAGTATTACATATATATTTTAATAATATTAACATTTTTTCCTAATTCCAGTAAACTTGTCTCATATCTACAACATCAAAAAGTGTTTTAGTATCCAACTAGGAATGTTTTGATTCCCCTCTCCTTTTTTTGATGTACGTAATGATATAAATTAGTATGAAGTTACCAAATATTTTTTTTATTTTAAATAATGTAAATCATTTGTTAGGCAATCATTTTTTATAGTAAAATAAATTAACCCAAATGTTAATACAAAAATATTTTATAATAACCATTACCTTATTGAATTAAAAAATTTTATAAAGCATGGAATTCTTTGTGACATCTGTAATATTTATTGCAAAATTAATGTTTCTCATTGATTTAAACTATCATCATGAGATGTCTGAAACCAATTACTTCAAGATTTTTTTGATAGAAATGGCGCTATCGTCAAAGTGTGCGTGTATATTCATTGAATATCTTAACTATATATTATTTTTTACATGCAAGCAATTAAAAGTATTAAATAAGTGAATACATTATCATTTTTAAAATTCTTACTTACCCGAATATCACAAGATAATGTTGGTGAAGTTAAAAATCACCAACATTATCTTGTGATATTCTTGTAGTTAAAAATCAAAATAGGTAATTTGAATATACTATTGCGCTTAGAAACATTTTAAATAATTTGAAGAATTTTTCGAGCATAAGATTTAATAAGCTTAAGGAAGATTTGTGAGATTCAAGAAGTAAAATTTATACATTATATAAATACTTCATCCAAAGAATTTTTAAATAACTTTGTATAAATCGTTAACATAAGTTAAATGTAAGTAAACAGCAAAATATTTTGTCAGTCTATAGTAAAAAAAAAGAATACAATATACGTACTTGGACTGAATAATTTTCCTATATTCAAGTAACATACTGTAGCAAAAAAATAATAAGTACATTTTAAAGGAATGAGCGAAACAAATTAAAAGATTTCGTATCATTTTGAAAAATATAGAGGATTCCTGATCTTAAATTTAGAAAGTCAATTTAATGCATTCACCTTAGAATTAAAGTATGACAGCACCGTATTAAAATATACTTTAGACTAGCAAGAAAAATGATTGCTGTTGTTCTCCAAACTTGATATTCCTCAAGAACAACAATGATATCTGTGCTGCAGTAGTCTCGTCCATTATATAGATTCTTACACCGGTAAACAATCTGAGCTTGGTAACTATAAAGAATCAGTGCACGAATTGTAAAACACTAGGTGCACTCTTAACTTCTATTTTTTTTACCTACATGAAAATGCGGGTTTAAATTTAATAAAAACTATATCATTACTACACATCTCAATACTTCATCGAAATTGCGAAATATTTACCACAAAACATCTTATTTATTATAAATCTATAGCTAGCTTATTTTTTAATATTAGATTATGTAAATGTAAAAAAAAAAAATTAAAAAATTGCTTTCTATTCCTATCACGCTTGCTGCATGTAAATGCGTTTCACTGCTAAGTTAACTACATTGTAGATTTTAAATGTGAGGAAAACAACTAAATTTATGAAATTATACTTTTAGATAAGTCATAAAAAGTTAAACAGTGAAATATTCAAATGTTCTACTGCTTATCTTGAGTATAGATAAACATATAATATGAGACATATTATTATGAAATACCAATACGATGTACTTTTAAGAAGAGAAACAGTTTTAATCTGATGATAAAAAGAAAGTACTTAGAATTTTGTACAATGAAATATTTTATTATCTTTAATGAGAGTAACTGTTTAAGCTTTGTCAATCCAATGAAAAAGTTAGCAGCAAGGCGAAATGCAGTTATGAATTTATACTTTGTAAAAGAATTAAGTAGGTAATTATTGGTAAACTCTCATCTCATGTCCAGATGACGCTGAAGAGAGATTCTGGAATATATTAAGCCAATATTTCCCCACTCCTTGATAACCTGAGGTACTAAATTGCTTGAGTAGATTGTATGAAACTGTTCTATGAATTGAATTGACACATTTTTCTGATGCATGTTAAATGTGAAATCTATTGTAATGGAATTTAATGAACTTGTTCTTGATGTTAATATACATGATGAAAGCTGTGGAAAGAATGCTGCAATGTTTTCTGTAGGTGTCCTTGTGATGTCAAATGTAGAATGGAGTCTTACTTCTGTATTCTCTTTCAGATCTAGTGATCTTGATAGTAATTATTAAATGTAGTGAAGAAGGTTTCATGATTCATACCTTGCTGCTGTTGATTGCCGCTTTTGTAAATATACCAGTGGAAATAAGTAATTGTGATTTTGAACAATGTTACAACATGGAGGCAATGTACAAGGTTTTGTATTATTATGCTTGCCTGCTTGTAATAAAATGATATTCTAAATATTGTGTGTCATTTTTTTTCTACTACTTCAGTGGAAATAGTAGTTTGTAAAATCATGATTAAAACCATAAAAAAGGACATATGTAAAAATGCTTTTTAAGCAATTTTTCAAGTACTATATTATTATTAATTTCACAATACTCTCTCTTTTTATGATTATGAATAAATAATTACTCTTCAAATGAAGGATCAAAATAATATTAAAAATTATGAGTCATTATATAATTTTTTTAAATTAATATTTAAGCAAAAAAACAGTTCTTTATTAATTATTTGTCATAAAATAAAAACTGACACATTTAGAAGAAGTTAAAGTTTTTATTACTTTGATACAGTATTTAAATCCCAAAAATATAAAAGATCGTTAATTTATAAAAATGGAAATACAATTAATATTTAAAAGGAATTACATTAATTTGTATTTTAAAACTAAGAAAAAATTTAACTGTTAAAATGAATAGTTTATATACTTTGACAAGAATTATGCATATTAATAAAAGTTTTAAGCATTTTTTTAAAAAGCAATCTTTGTTACTTTTCATAAATTTTCATTTTAAACAATACATATTTTCATGATTAAATAAAAATATTCAATTACGAATACACAATACGCTGAGTAAAATTAAATAAAATAGTTAATACATTTAAAATTATATAGTTAAATAAATACCAGAAGAAAAATATTTTGTTAATACAGTTCTTAAAACATACAAGTCTGACATGCTACTTTCGGTATAATTAAAGCAAATTCATCAAAATATTTTAGAAAAAAAATGTGTAAATTTCTTAAATTTGATTGAAAAGCTTAGTAATGTTTTTATTTTATATTAAACCATAAATATTTGGTATCTCAAATAGAGATTATTAGATGCTAAATTTATATCATTTGCAATATGAAATTTTTGTTTAAAGTCTACAAAATGAAATGAAAATATAAAAGATTTTTCTGATAATTTTAGCTAAACTCACCATAATCGAGAGCCATATTTTTGATTCTGGTACATAAAAAATATTGAATACTAAAAATATGATTATGATTTAACTATATATTTAAATTCCGATTGATTAAGAAATTCAAATTGCTCACAATTTAATTTTCTATAATTTAATTTTTTTTATGTTAAACAGTTTTATGATAAAAATTTAAATTTTATAAATTAAAAAAATAATTTTCTAAGCATATGAAATATCAATGTTTTCTAATTATAATTATAAAATCATATAAATAGTTTTTACTGAGCTTACATTGCTTATATTTGATTATTTGGTAAACTGAAGTATTGAAAGAAATGAAATGGGACGAAAAAAATTATCTTGCAATTTATACAGATGTATATATATATATATATATATATATATATATATATATATATATATATATATATATATATATATATATATATATACATATATATATATATATATATATATATATATATATATATATATATATATATATATATATATATATATATATATATATATATATAGACTGCTGGACAATTGCTATGGACGGATAACCGGATAACACTATCACCCATAGCAACCACAAAATGAAAGGAAGCAAAATATGGAAAATTAGAATAAATGAGGGATACAGTAAAAGGAAGTATGCGTAATGCAAATTTTTTTCTACGTCTGTTAATCACATGATAGTGTTCATAAGAGCTTTAAAGGTTTAGACGGGTGTGGATAGTTGTTTCAAGTAAAAGTTTCACAGGAAAGATTAAATAGACGAACTTCAAATTTTTGGTATGTCTTCCCTACATCACTTAGATGATTTTATGCGTGGCCGAATTATTGGAAAGATCGAAGAAGGGCGAAAAATAACAGATGTTACCAAGGAGTTCAACATCGCTCACAGTGTTGTTTCACGGCTGTGAAAATCATTTAAACTTACTGGAATGTGTAGTAAGCGGCACGGGGGAGGTCGTGTTAGACGTACGACGCCTGCAGAAGACAGATATATCGTGTTATCAGTAAGAAGGATCAGGAGCAACACAGCTCAGCAGGTGGCAAATCAGTTTCTTGCTGCCTCAGGAAAGTAGATCTCCCACAAAATTGGTTGCCAGATGTTTTAGGGGAGGAGGACTATACGCCCGCAGACCTGTAGTGTGTTTTCCATTGACCAGAGAGCACAGTACTGCCCGTTTGCAATGGTGTCGTGATCATCGCAATTGGACTGAACAGTCCTGTCGGATATCGGTCCCTTTCCTGGATATTTTCTGGACGATAAGCAGTACTACTCTCGCGCCATATCAGTTGGCGTCTACAATCCGATGACAGACCGAACCTACTCTCATCTGAGAAGAGTGCGCATGCCCATTCTTGTTCAGTTCAATTGCGATGCTCACGACGCCATTGCAAACGGGCAGTACCGTGCTGATTTGTCACTGGGACAAACACAACTGGTCTGTTGGCATATAGTCCTCCTCCCCTCAAACGTCTGGCAACAGTTTTTGGTGAGATCTGCTTTCCTGAGGCAGCAAGAAACTAATTTGCCACCTACTAAGCTGTGGTGCTTCTGTTCCTTCTTACTGATAACACGATATATCTGTCTTCTGCAGGCGTCGTACTTCTAACACGACCTCCCCCGTGCCGCCTACTACACATTCCAGTAAGTTTAAATGATTTTCACAGCCGTAAAACAACACTGTGAGCGATGTTGAACTCCCTGGCAACATCTGTTATTTTTCGCCCTTCTTCGATCTTTCCAATAATTCAGCCACGCATAAAATCATCTAAGTGATGTAGGGGATACATACCAAAAATTTGAAGTTAATCTATTAAATCTTTCCTGTAAAACTTTGACTTGAAACAACAACTATCCACACGCTTCTAAGCTTAAAGCTCTTATGAATACTATCACGTGATGAACAGACGTGGAAAAAAATTTGCATAAGCATACTTCTTCTTACTATATCCCGCACTTATTCTAATTTTCCACATTTTGCTTCCTTTCATTTTGTGGTTGCTTTGGATGATAGTGTTAACTGTCCTTAGCAATTATCCAGCAGTCTATATATATATATATATATATATATATATATATATATATATATATATATATATATATATATATATATATATATACATATATATACATATATATATATATATATATATATATATATATATATATATTATATTATATATATATCTTTTTTTAAAAAAATTAAAAAAGAATCCTTTTTAATCAATTTGTACTGACTTTAAAATTTTGTAACCAAAGTAAAAATAATTAAAAGGATTCGTAAAACTCAAAAAAACTTTTATAGATTGAATAAAATACCTTTTAACTGTATTTACTATTATTTTTTACTATACCCTTTTCATATTTTACTATATTTATTATTTACTATACCCATTTCAAGTAAATTAATTAATATTTTATATCTAAAATCATTTATTTACTGATGTATGCCTAAGTTCATCATTTTAACCATTCAATAAATGGTTACATTCATAGATCGCATATATAGCATGAAATTATATAATGGCAAAATGCAGAAAAATCCATAAATTTTGTGTGATTACAATTTAAATTGGCATTTCATTCATCAGCAATCAATTTAAACCAGGGGAAGTTTTTAATATAATGATTTAGTTCAAATTCAGTTTAATTTAAGGAATTATAACAAGACAAAATTTAAATTTTCAAATAAAATGAAATAAACATTCATTTATTTTTAAATACAAATGTTGTTCAAAGAATGGTTGTTTTACTGTTAACATCAAATCTTAAGAAATGTATTATAATGTATAACTCTCTCAAATTAAAATAAAATGTTTTGTTGTGATGCATCAACTATGTGATTTGAGAGCAATATCTCGATTTATAGATTGTTTATTTTATGAAGTATCTATTTAAGAATAAAACAGCGTATATATATTTTTAGAGATGTAATTTTATGAGTTTGTGATTAATTCCTTCATATTTTAAATACATAGTTTCATTTGCTGCATATTACGGATCCATGATGATTTCTGTTAATTTAAGTAAGATTCAGTAAAAACCTTTGTTAAGTTTTTTTTTTTTTTTTTTTTTTTTTTTTTTTAATAGAGGTTTACAGTTATTTATTAAATATATGCTTTTTATACAAATAATATTGAAAATAATCTGAAACAATCTGAGAAAATTGTAGCTCGAATACAAATTAGTTTTATTGTTATGGTGTTCATCTCTTTTATTATGAAGAATGTGAGAAAACTCCTGATTAAACGTCTTATGAAATAAGACTGAATTTTTTCCCCTTTTCAGGTAAGTTAAGTAATATTTTATTCGTTATATATATATATATATATATATATATATATATATATATATATATATATATATATATATATATATATATATATATATATATTATCACATTCTTTGAACATAGAATATCTAAAGCTATATGGAACTTATTTATGAATTCATTACAAGATTGTTCTTTTTTCTAATTTGAGCTGTGTTTATGGTAAAGCAACTCTAGTCTTTCCACTTAAGTTTCTGGAAGAGTTGTGCATGGCAGTATTTTAAATTGACTGTTTTTATATAAATAATGTATAAAAGTTATAATTTCATTTTTTCACTTCCGATAACAGTTTTGTAAACTGTTATACATGCTTCACGATCACATCAATAAAAGTAATCTGTTGGAAAAATACTCATTTTTAAAAAAATCTTGAATTTTATTAGATTTGTATAATCTAGTCGTATTACATTGTTATATATTTTGATAGTTAAAACAAATCATAAAATGAAGCAATTCATATTTCTCCTAATAATTCTACTCATTATATATTTACAATAATAGACAGAACTGTTATATTAATTATAATAGTTAAGTAAATCTAAATATGCTTCCTTAATTAAAAATGATTAGCCACATTTCTTTAAATATTTCGAAAGTTCCTCTTGAGGCATAATTAAAGGTTAATGCAAGTTATGTAAACTAATAGAAGGATTCGTTCTAAATTCTCTAATAAGCACGGGAACCTAATATTTTGATTCCTATCGCAATATCTAAAAATAATCATGCTTTTAGAATTTAATGACTTAAAATTCCATATCATATGGAATTCATTTTAAAATAAGAATCCATTAATCCCATGATATTTCGATATGTTTGACAATAGTGAGGAAATATTGGTAAATTTTACTTACAGATATATGCATGATTTCTCTCTATAAGTCCTTAAAATGGTTCTTAGTCCTTAGAATCTCTCTGAATTTTGTCTCATTTGAATAAATATTTGTAGTTGAATATTTGCATTCAAGTATATGCAGAAACGGATTGTAACTACCAGTATAATAATTATAAATATCTTGAGCATTGCTGAATTAACTTTTATATAATTAATACTGTGATATTAAAATTTCTTGGGATGATGAGAGATTGTATCTTAAAAGGCTAAAAATCTCTGATTAATTAATGTCCTTAACCGCTTCCACTTAATAGATGCCTTAGTACAGTGTTTCTCAACATTTTAATATTCACGGCCCAATTTTCAATTATTATTTTCATCCTGCCCCCCTCTTCACCGCATACAAAAAAGTGTATACAATAATAATGTATTTTGTGAATTTCGGCGCTAAACCTATACTACAACCTTAATTTTAAACTTTTCAAATTACCAAGAATACGAAAATTTATTGACATTTTGCAACACCGATCCTCATCATTGAAAAAACAAGTATCCTAAACCTTTTTATTGCTCTTGCGTCTTGTCATATCGGGCATTCTCACGGTTTCGCAAGAAATTTTGATTTGTCTGGAATTTGTCTGCTCAGCTTAAAAAATAAATTAGGAGCATGCGCAGATGTGAACAAATGCTTTCTCATAGGGAGAAAGAGAAAGTTCTATTTCAATTCCAGACAATCTCATTCGAGTCAATCCGTCTATCGTTAGTGAATCAACTCTGAATGTGTATGTTATATATTTTTTCCTGTAAATGCAATTTACCGTATTAAATATTCACAGCAGCAGACTTATGCAGAATCATGGATAAATTTTTAAGCGGGCGTAAGCGAGCATTAGACGATAGACAAGCATCAACAAGTGCACAGACGACCGTAGTTCTGAAAATAAAATCAAGAAAATATTCTCAATATACTTAAATTTTAGGTTTACTAGTACTGAAGTAAATGAAGAAAAAGGCAATCAGTGCACCATTTGCTCAAAAATGTTGGTGACAGACAGCATGAAACCTAATAAACTTAAACGACATTTGGAAACGCTTCATAGTGAGTACGTAAACAAACCCAGAGAATTCTTCAAATTAAAATTAAAATCATATGAAAAGCAAAAATCATTCTTTAAAAAAACTTTGTCTATGAATGAAAAAGCTTTAATTGCCTCTTACAAAGTTTCATATAAAATAGCCAGGTGTAAAACGCCTCACGCCATTGGTGAAGAGCTTATTTTGCCAACCACAATTGAGATTGTAGAAATTATGATTGGAGATAATTTTCAAAACAATTGCAGTCTATACCTCTTTCAAATGTTACTGTTGCCCGTCGAAATTGCTGATATAACTGAAGATGTAGAGTGTCAGTTACTGTCGAAGTGGTATGACAAATTGTTTTCAATACAACTCGATGAGGTAACAGATACTAATAAAGATGCTCATATTATTCCCCATGTTAGATTTTAGGATGGTTTGTTTGTTGTAGAAGAATTCATTTTCTGAAAACCAATGGAACTCAAAGCAACAGCACTCGCATTATTTGCTGTCTTAAATGATTTTATGAACGAGGCAAACACAGAATGGAAAAATTGCGTCTGAATATGAATCGATGGTGCTTGCTCTATGTCCGGAAGATTCCAAAGTATTCCAGCACTTGTGAAACAAAAATCACCCAAGTGCGTCTAGACACATTGCATGATCCACAGAGAAGCTTTGTATTTCAAAGAAATGGGTCCTGGTTTGAATATTGTGTTAACAACGTTTGTAAACGTAGTAAATTATATAAAAATGAGAACCCTGAAATCAAGAATCTTTTCCGTTTTTCGTAAAGACATGGGTTCAGTACATTCAGCGTTACTATTTTATTGCGAGGTAAGATGGTTATCACGATGGAAATTTTTGCAACATATTTATGAATTAAAAGAAGATACCGCTGTTTTCCTAGAAGAGGAAAACAGACTGGAAGCTGAGAATTTTCGCGGTAGGTAATTTATGATGAAATTGAGCTACATGGTCGACATATTCGAGAAGTTAAATTATTGAATCTTCAACTGCAAGGAGCAAACACACATATATTGGATACGAGGGATAAAGTTAATGCTTTTTGTAGGAAGTTGAAATTGTATAGCAGAAATTTAAAGCAAGATAAATTATAAATGTTTCCAAATTTGGATGATTGTATTAAATCTTACAAGTCTGAAGAACAACATGTAAAAGTTGTTTTTTAACCATTGAAAATCTTTTAGCAATGCTAGCAAAGAATTTTAAAAAGTACTTTCTTGATGACGATAAACTGATATCAAGTTACAAGTGGGTGAGAGATCCATTTGAAAATAATGCCGAAGGACTCTCAATTGAATAGGAAGAAACCTTCATGAACTTCATGGCAAGCGGTGAAACCAAAAGATCATTGAGTAATAAATCACTCTTTGAATTTTGGGCAGGAGTGGATGATGAGTTTTCTGCACTAAAAACAAGGGCATTTCCCATTCTACTACCATTTTCAACATCTTACAATTGTGAAACTAGATTTTTTGAGATGACTTTTTTTAAGACACAATATAGATCTCAGCTAAATATAGAAAAAGAACTGAGAGAGTCTATTTCAAATATTAAACCCTCCTTCGAAAATCTTTGCTGGGAAAGACAGGCCCAAAGAAGTAACTAATAATTATTAAATTTCTTTTTAATTTAATAAGTTGTTTTAATTTAATTAGTTAAATATTAAATATGTCGAAATGTATTTTGTTTTGTATATATATGTGTGTGTGTGTGTTCTTTCTTTTAAATCATACTTAATCAGTTTTTTTTTAATAACATTTTCTTTTGGATGTGCTCGCGCCCCCTAGGGCGGCAAGCCCCACAGGTTAAGAATCACTGCCTTAGTATATCTGAAAATATATCAAAACTATTTTACCAAACAGACTCATCTTTGGGATAAGTTTGAATTCTGATAATAATAATATAAAAATAATACGTTTTTTATAAAATATAAAATCATAAAAACATATTTGCAGGTATTGTTTCTGATAACTATTTAAAAGGATTCAAATGAAAAACAAGAAATGTGATTTTGTATCAAATTTATAATTAAAAATTTAAAATAAAAAAGACCCAAATATTTATTTATTTATTTATTTTGCAACAGAATTACAGAATAAGTTTCTCAAAATGATTTCATTTTCAATAGAGAATAATGTTCAACTACTGCTTTGGTTTTCCAATAGATGAATGTTTGATAATTTGTCATATATCTAAAATTTTATCAAAAGTAAGGAAAAGAAAGAAGACTATTAAAATGAAAAAATATTCCATTGTTTTAAACATAATTTGATTTAAATTGCTCTGTGTAAATATTTTCCGGTATTCATTATACGTTTTAAACTTTGTTGTCATTTTCATATGGAAATCTTTTTTTTAGAGTAAAGGTCAAATTCAGTGTGGTTGAAAAGGGCTCTCACCACCATTTTCATGTCATGATTACAAACTAAAAGAAAGCGTAAAGCTCATCATCCGCGTAACGTTGGACTGTCATAGTGTCGTGAATACGAATTTAAGATTACCTTGAATCGTAATGGTACCCTGAATCATAATGGTACCCTAAACTATGATGCCACGTTGTTTCTGGTGGGGCATTCTACAATTACTGCATGATTAGACCTGTCTCCAGGTCGACATCACACTTGTACTCGGTGACTATCACTGATAAAAAAACAGAAACGTGACTCATCTGAGAAGACAATCTTGTGAAACTCCATCGTCCTCATCACTCTAATCTAGCACCATTCAAGGCATTGGCGTCTATGCTGTGAGGTCAATGGTAGTCTTCTTAACTGACGCCATGAGCACTGGCCACTAGCAACCAATCGATGACAAATGTTTTTGCTCGATATGCGAGTATCTAGGGTGTCTTGCACATGCTGCAGAATTTCGGTAGATGTGCTTTTCAGGGTGGACACCACCTCTAAACGTCACTATGGCTGCACCGCTTTCTCTGTTCCAAATCTCTTCTCCAACATCTTCATACTTGATCACTGTGGACGCGTCTAGGTGTCTGTCAGCTGAAATTTACCATATGAACCAATCTTTTCTTCTCAATCCGATCAACATGCCCCTCGAAAACTTGTCTGCCTTCTAAAACTGATTCCGTGAATGATGGTCTGGCATTATAGGCGTACTTTGATCAAGAAAAAAACTTTCAACAAGCCTGCCTACTTTGTCGATTCCTAACCTTATACCTTATTCTATGTTCGCTGGAGAACTGAGCATTTCACATCATTTGCACAACTCAGTAAGGTGCGTGTACCCTGAAATTCGCATGATTTTCTGGCCATTTCTTCTTGGAGTTGTATTTTCAATGTCTTGCAGTGTATATGCAAATTGATTTTATTATGAAATAATTGATAATAATAATGATTTTATTATGAAATGTTTAACTAATTTGCAGCTCATAAATATAATGTTTTTTATTATTTTAGGAAACATTAAAATAGAAAAGAATTAAAATAAAAATTATTTCAATTCTAATTTTTTTAAAGAAAAGCCAATTGTAACATATTGCAAAATTGCATTCCTAAATTTTATGTTTAAAGTTAATGCTGTTAATGAGATGTACATAGGGCAAATAAAATGCTCAAAACATACTGGGACCATGACAAATTGTTTAAAAATATTTGGGCAGTATTTTTTCCAAATTTCAGCACAGTTAAAATTAGTTGTCATTTTCCTTGAAATAAAAGCATAGCAATAAAGATTCCCAAAAAAGCATAAGAATAGATACTAAGTAAATTTTAAAGTAGAGATGCTAAACAGTTATCAGAATAAAATAAAAAAAGACAATTTTTTTTTAAATATATATGATATACTGTTAGTAGGAAGGGAAAAATTCTAATCACATTCAGAAATTGTTAATTATTTGTAAAATATCATAAGCAAAATAAAGGATTAATTTTATCTTGTTTTTAAGAGTAATTTTAGAATATACTACCTGAAAAATAGTAAAATGAAGCAACAACTTGAAAGTAATTTTAAAAATAGCTTAAGTGGCCAATCTACAAAAAATTAAAATATTCTTTCTACCTTTTAAATGTAAGAAATATTGCATATATTTTGAGATTATTTTATAAAATCAGCCTAAATTTTTCTCATTTTTCTAACTTCCAAAACGACTATATTCTATTACATGAAAAAAGACATATTCAAGTCACAAAAAAAGAGAGTCCTGTGTTTCAAATATTTCAGCGTAAACAATTGTTTTTTGTGCATCCCAAGAGCTTACATTTCCAACGAGAATGATCTTAGAGTGAAAAAATAAAACGTATTGAATTTCTGAATTTACAAAGCAGATATTAAAAACATGCCTGAAGCTCAAAATATTTTTTCGAAACTTATTTTAACTAATGTAATTGTATTTGTTGCAAAAGAAAGCTAAAATTCTCTTTTCATATAAAAACAAAAACTAATATCACAATCTAAACTATATCGACGAAAGTTTTCATACGTAAAATAAAATCAATAAAAATTTAGATTATAGGATTATATTAATGCGATTTAGAACCATTTTATGCAGCCAGCGAAGTATTATTTCAAAACAGGAATCTTCTTTAGATATCTTACATATCACTTAAGATTAGATTGGCCAAAATCATCTCCTGATATAATATTTGAAATATAAAACTATAATAAAATCTCTCTTTATATATATATATATATATATATATATATATATATATATATATATATACTGTTTCGTGGAAACAAAAGGCATTTATATATGCATTTCATTTTAAAACTCCAAGTGCATTTTTATGAAGACTCTTGCGACCTGTAATCCATAAAAGAACGTAAATTGCAGAAAATTTTTCTCAAAATTCAAAGATATGACTACTTTTGATGGGAATATGAGGGAAACAATCACTTATACAATTTATGGGAAATACCTTCTACAAAATCATTAAATGCACAAAAGAATTTAGTTGTAAGAATTTATATTGTTCTGCTTAAAATAGCGCAACTAAAGGCTAAAAATAGGAATAGCAATATACGTAGACACTTATTCTCTCAAGGGCTTAGCAACTTGTCAACTAAGACAAATATTTTATTGACTATAAAGATGATAACTCAACTTGTGAATAAAGTGAAAAAGCTTGTTTGCCGGTAAAAATTCTGAAGTGAAGGGGAATTATTTTATTCATAGTTTTGTTTCTTTCTCTATGTTAAAACTCAGATATGTATCTGTATGCATATATATATATATATATATATATATATATATATATATATATATATATATATATATATATATACATATATATATATATACATATATATATATATATATATATATATATATATATATTACATATTAATAACATATAAATACCACAATATAAAAGTTAATGGTGTAACTCATGAAATTAACTTTGCTTTTTTATTTACCCAGGATAGATACCACTTTTTCAATTTAAGATAAATGCATTATTTTTGTTATTTACTACAGCTGTGTATAAATATTTTTTTATCTTTAAATGTAAAATTTTTGTAGAAACAGTGTTTCATTATTTAGTCTAGTTTTAATTATTTTCTTTTATAGGAATAGCACAATTTTTAATTTCTTGTAAAACTTCCGCTTTTTTTTTTAATAATTTTAAGAAGTTTTCAAACATGTAATTAA
Source organism: Latrodectus elegans (assembly GCA_030067965.1). Lineage (NCBI taxonomy): Eukaryota > Metazoa > Arthropoda > Arachnida > Araneae > Theridiidae > Latrodectus > Latrodectus elegans. Next base: position 56,925,474 of record CM057809.1, on the reverse strand, counting down.
GATTAATAATAATCATCATAAAATTCATGAAATAAACATGTGGGAGTTGAATATTTTGTTACACATTTTGAAACTGATTCTATACCCAATTACCTATAGTTTTTTTTCCAACAATTTTTGCATTTCAAAATTCCCACAAGTTAAGTAATCTCCAAACATTTTTTTTAATTTTGCTTGTCCCTCTACTTCCAATTTTCATACACAAAGTTTTACTATAGTTACATAAAGTAATAAAAAAGTTCTAAAAGAATTACATTTTAGAGCAGTTTCTAAACCACAAATATTATCCACATTCACAATAACTAATGCTTTAATGTAAGACCATAACTCTGACAATTCACCTACACTCATGTCCATAAATTAAGAATAATTCAGAATCACACAGAACTTGAAATTTAAAATAAAAATTTCCCATGTATGTAGAATTATCACACATATCTTGAAGAATAATATGCAATCTACAAGAAACCACTATATGTCGTCAATAGTACGTAACATAGACGAAAGTCTAAAAGAGGGGTATATAAGGAATGGCTGCAAAGAAATAAAATACTCACAAGTGCTTTAAAAGCCTTTCAGTGCAATAACAGCATATTTATGCCACAAGGGAAGCATTTGGATGATGTTTTACGTGGTAGAATTCTCGGCCGTCTGGAATATGGACTTAAACAACTGGAAGTATCCGAAGAACTTGGAATCGCCCAGAGTATCATCTCTAGGCTTTAGCAATGGTTCAAAGATGATGGAAATGGGAGTAGACGTTAAAGCACAGGTCGCTCCCAAGTTGCAACGCCGAATGAGGACCGGTATTTAGCAGTTACTGCCAAAAGAAACAGACGGAACACAGCATCAGCCCTGTCTCGTCAGCTCTCTTCAGCTACCGGTACAACAGTTTCAAGGCAGACCGTGTACAAACGCTTATGGCACATTGGTTTATATGTTCGTAAGCCAGTCAGATGTGTTCCACTTACGGCATCTCACCGTCACCTGCGATTAGACTGGAGAAGAGAGCATGCATTGTGGACACCGCAACAGTGGTCTTGTGCGATGTTTTCCGACGAGTCCAGGTTTAGCTTTCAGTCTGATTCTCACCGGACAATCATATGGAGAGGGATAGGTACCCATTACCACCAAGAGAACAACATTGAACAATCCCGTTATGGTGGTGCAGGATTGCTCGTTTAAGGGGGAATTATTAGGGATTCCAGAATTAACCTGAATGTTCAGAATGTAACCATGACAGGCCACATCTATCGGGATGTCATTCTGGAACAACATGTACGTTTGTTTCGGGATACCATGGATGCAGAATTTCTGTTTATGGATGACAACTCCTGTTCTCACCATGCAAACATAATAGACGAATGCCTTCAATCGGAGAATATCACCCTTATGGACTTGCCAGCATACTCACCAGACTTGAATCCAATGCATCATGTGTAGGACTTGCTTGGCCGACAAATTGCAGCCCGTCAACCCCCTCCCACATGTCTATCGGAACTTCAGAGGGCATTGCTTGATGAGTAGTGTAATATTCCCCAAGATCAAATAGATAATTTGATATTCAGCGTGCCTAGGTGTTGTACGGCCTGTATTGCATCGTTTGGGGAGCATACTATGAATTAACCATCATACCAACAGTGTTATATTGGCTTTTGTAAATAGGTTCTTTTTTTGAAATTTGATCCAAAAAGTAAAAATCGGAATTTTTATTTATGATGTCAAACATTAAGCACATTTTGCTCTTTACCTTTTGTTTAATAAATAAACTTTACAACTAAGTAACATTGGTTTCGCTTCTGCCTCTTTCTTTGCCTGAATTTACATCATCCTTAATTTATGGACTCGTGTGTATTAACTTTGTTTTTCAGTAACTTCTAACAGACGTAACAATTTCGTGCAAACATGGTTTATTGAAGTAATAGAATTTTTGCAGTAGTTTTAGTATTACTTAAGAAATCTGGATTTCGCAATTTTATATCTGAAATCTTGATATGTATTGAATATAAAATTTATTAGTTTTTATTCTTAGAATATAATAATTTCTTTATTTTTGTTTAAAAAAGAAAATACATTAAGAATTGGTTTTGAATTGAAAATTTGAATTTTTTATTTAATACAATGCTTCAAATAGTTTTCTTTCGCTTAGTCACAATTATTAAAATAATTCCCATTAGCAATTTTCAAACAATTAATTATTAAAACTTCTGGAACAAATATATTTTAGTTTCAAGGTATGTGTATTATAAAACAATATTCAAAATCATACGTATGTTAGAAAATTTGTTTATTAATTCCATACCTAAGGTTATTTTCTTTTAAAAAGATATATTTTTAGACTAGTTATTCGTATTTATTTTAAACTTAATAAAACAATTTTCTTAAACATGTTGCAGATTTCTATCAATTCCTAGCAGTTTAAAATAGAGCTTCAAAACTAATTTTTTTCTGGAAATTTTACTAATCCATTCCAGATAGTTTTCTCAGCATAGCTTTGTCAGTTTTTCTAAATTGTCTCTAATTTATACATGATGTGTTTTAATACGAATTTATAAAGTTTTGTTTCATGCATTTTACTACTTGTATATATACTTGTATAAGACAAAGTCATACTTCATCAATTTGATATCACAATAAAGAACAACTCAATAACTGCTTTGTAATGTTCTTATTTTATTCACACCAAAAAGTTTATTTCACAGTTTCAGATGTTAAAATTATTCATACCCATTTTTGTAGTAGACTTCTTCAAATCTTCCATCTTAGCTGCAAATTAATTTACTTAATTGTTTGGATAAAATTATGTGATTCAATTCATCTATTTTTCTATATTCTGCAAGTAATAAATATCATTTCGGTCTCTTCATCAATTCTAATACCATTCAAAAAGAGAAATAATGTTGTCGAGACGGTGTACTTTCATTGTAAAATTAAAAAAATATATTTTATCAAGATATTAGAAATGAATTCCTTTGTAACTGCAGGATCAAATCATACCGATGAAAGTTTGATTGCTTTAATAACAGGTGATTGGTAAATTAAATAACTTATGGAGAAACATTCTTGATATACGTATACATAAATTAATACAGAATACTTCAAAATATGGTGTAGAAAAATATTAAGATTTTTTGAATCGATAAATATTTTTATACGTTCAATCAAATTAAATGTGTAGAATATTTTATGTTTATAGGTGCAATTTTCTACAGAGAAAAAGAGAGACTACAACCATCCATCATCATGCTAAGGCTTCTTGGTTTTTAAGAAATCAATGGAAATTTATCTTTTTTAATTCCTATTTATTTTACATTCAATAAGACTCGTCAGCCTTTAAGTTTGATATATTAGCTTGATGGGTATAGCTATGGGCTCTTATGATTTTCATGTACACTTAGGGTGGTTCAGCATATGCATTGCACCTTATAATTAAATTAAATTGTAGGGTCCACCTAAAAAACAATAAAGTGACAAATGCTGTCTCGGAAATAAAAAAAAGTAAAAAATATTGGTAACAAATTTAGAGCAATTGCTGAAATATGTATATACATACATACATATATATATATATATATATATATTGTAATATTGTAGCGTGCGTACTCAGTGTGGGAAGTTTGAACTATAGGTAGGTAAGGGCAGCTAAGTAATCAGGCTCACTTAATTCAATATTTTTGACTAAATATTAATTTACAATGCTACAGAATAATTTACCAGAACTGTCATAAATTGTAGGCTCTAGGAAAACTGATGAATTCCTCACTAGTGGAACGTTCACTGTACATTCTGTCGGGGAAAAACTCCTCACTGGTTCTAGGAATCCAACTCCAAAATTCCTCACTCATGAAACAGTCTCCGGAAATCAGTCTGTAATGTCAAGGATCCTCTCTGGAGAGCACTGGGACATCCAGGTACTTAAGCTGGAGGTCTGTCGTCAACCTCCATTATCTCCAGCTATAGACTGTTCACTCTCCTCTTTTCGTCGCTGAGACTTGTCCGACCAGGGACCTTTTTTGAGAGAAGTATCAGGAACACCACACGTAGGTCGAAGTTTTCTAGCTCCTTGGATCTGTTGAGTTCACAGAATTTTGGCCTGCGTAGTAAACCTTTACTTCTTCATCTGCTATAGCTCCATGTATGAATGCTTGGCTTTTCTGACATCGATTCGCAAAATCTTTACTTGAAAGTTTTAGAAAGATGTTATGTTGTCAAATCAGCGTTAAACATTTTCAAGAGGGCGTGGTTTGCAAAAACAGATTACCTATGCTAAATTGATAGCTGTATAAAAAAATAAAATAATTGCATTTCTGGCTTAATAACTGAAATAAAAACTTTTTCTAGTATATAATATAAAGCTGAAGGTAGAAAATAGAATCTATATACATTAAGAAATTATCTCTTTTCGCTTAGATAATGCTTTGCTTTGATCTACATTTATCTTCTCTTAAATATTCACTATTGAAGACTTCTCTAAAATTTACTGCTTCGCAAATTTTTGCTTTTTTGTAAAAGTTTCTGTTTAATTTATTTAGGCATGCTGAAACAGCATCTATTTTGAGGTCTTTGGCCAAACTTTTATTTTTAATATAATATGGAGCGTTTGTAATATATCTAACCATATTTTGTTCGAAAATTTCCTCTGGCCTCCATTAGGGCCTCCTCTTTACAAACAAACCTTCCTCCAATATATGGAACTCCAGTAACCAATAGATCCAACTTCTGAGATCACGCTTCGTCGCCTATTTCAGGTGATTCCACCGATTTGAATCAAAGAGTGAAGAGGCAATGAATTCTTCAAATGCACCTGGCCAACTCACCAAGTGATTCCAATTTATTTTGAGGAATTATATTTATCATGAAGGACTTGATGACCCTTTACAAATCCTATTTGCAGTTCCCACGTTATTCCCAACTAACTGATTGTCTTTGATACTTCCTACATCCTGGGATTCAAACAGGGAACATCACTCTCTTTCACAAAGCTTCAAAGGATGTTATATTCTATTGAAAGTCTGGAATTAACTTGGAAGCTTACAAGAAATAAGTGACGTTATAATATGAAGAAAATTCAAGCAATCAAAGTAAAAACAAAGTTGTTTGCAGTAAAGACAATGACACTTTCTAGGTGAACACTCAATTGAAAAGTTAAAAAATATTTTAATATAAAAATAAAAATAGCGATCTGTTGTGAGACCTATTAAATCGACATAACCAGGGAAACACTAAATCTTCTTACAAGTACGAAAATAAAGAATGACTAAGCTATATAAATAATATAAATTGCATTGAGAATTTGGACCCTCTTGCGCCCCAGCAGATTCAAGTGGAGGACTATGGATTGATATATTTCATTGCACACAGGATAATGAGAACTGTGTATATATATATATATATATATATATATATATATATATATATATATATATATATATATATATATATATATATATATATATATATATATATATATATATATATATATATATATATATATATATATATATATATATATATATATATATATATATATACATATGTATATATATATATATATATATATATATACATATACATACATATATATATACATAATATATATATATATATATATATATATATATATATATATATGCAAATATTGAATTTTTCATTAGGTATTTTCCATACACATAATTTGAAGAATGTCTAAGAAAATGTGAAAATACTGCGTATATTCTACGAAACATTTTTAAGGAATATTTTCTATGTAATATAAAGTTATACATAATGCATATATTTTGCGGAGTTTTTGTAGAAAGAATTATTTCACTGCATATAATTTAAGAAAAATTACTCCAAAAAATATTGAAGAGATAAAGACTACATTTTTATGACGCGGAAAATAAAATATTACTTTCTCTTTAACAGCACTCTGCTATTTTTTGGATACAATTCGTATTTCATTTCAAATGTTTCTTTATAATAAGGTTACACTGATTATTAGGGTTATATTTAAGCATGTCAAACAAAAAACATAACTTAAGACATCAAGCAATGTAACGCTGGCAAAGATAAATATTGAAATTGTTGAATAATTTAGGGAATGCGTAAATATTTTATACACTATAAATACATGCGCTGTTATACTAATTTTGTTGAACTTTCTATTTTATCGCATTTACCACTAATGAACAAAACGCAAAATATTTTACTCATTTCTGGTACAGTTCTCGATGACATCGTCTCGAATATAAGATATTAGTCATTAATAAAGTGAATATATTTTTTCAAACTATTTATTTTTAATAAATGATTGTTAAAATGTTTGAAATGATTTTTGCTATCATGAAATTAAATATTTTTATATAATTACTTGAAGCAAAAATTTGTTAGATAAGTAATAAGAGTTTAACAAATACGGAGTATCTTAAATTATGGGAACATCACAAATATATCAATGACATCAAATTCTAAATTTAATAGATTTTTTAATACTTCAAATTTTATATATATTTCAATGGCTTATAACTTCAAAAGCAGCTGCTTAAATATTTTCAGTTAATTTCTGCTTTGATTTCATGCAGTATTATAAACGATGAGAGATTTTTGAAATTTGAGAAAAATATCAACTGCATACTTGTAACGAATTGTGATATATTGAGGTGAAGAAAACGTGACAGAGAGAGAAAAAAAAGAAGAAGGTTCTTTTTTGTAAAAAGAATGGTATGACTTTTTAGGTCTGGAGTTTCAAGCTATTTTCCATTTTGTTACGCAAAAAAACTTGTTATTTTTAAAAGAAAGTTCAAGATGAAGTAATGGTTTGACGAAACAAAATTTATGTATCGAAGGTAGCCTCGTTACATGCAAAGCCTTTCTTCCATACTGATACAAGCTCATGAATAGAATAATGTTGCTGTAATGTTTGCAAATATCAGAATGAAAAAGATAGGTTTCTGTTCAATTTTTTCAGTTTCACAAAATCTTTTACACATTTTGATTTTAGGAGAATGAACAAAAAATAGTTACTGAAACTATTAATCGAAATTGTTACCTGAATTTCTTATAGTTATATATATTAGGCGTTTATGCTACATAATGTTCATGTGATTTTGTTTTATTTTTTGCTATTTGATGTTTTGAATAAATGCACGAATTCTTGACTGAATTCTTGTCTTCCTTTTGGAATGAAATAAAATTTTGTCATTTAAACTCTTCATATTTGCATTTTATCAACCAAAGTAGGTTAAAATAGTCTTATGAAATTAGAATTTAAGCAGGAAAAGTAATTTTGGGTTCCATGCAAAATTTCAGAAAATGCATTACGTTTATAGAGTAAGAATTTTTGATAAATTGTTCAAAATTTTGACGAGATAAAAACTAATAAGGTATTTATTTGCTTTAACAACCTTTGTTGATGAATGATTAAGTTTTAAACTTGGGACAGTGAAGAGAAATATTTAGCTAGTTTTTACAAAATTAACACATATTTTAACAATTGATAAATGTTTTAAAAATAAATGTGGGATATTGATATGATAGCAGAAAATTAATTTTTATTTGTTTCTAAGTGAATTCGTCTTATAATGATATTAATGTGAAGATACTTATTAGAAGTGTTATTCCAATATCGAAAGGGAATCCAATGTAACGCAATAAAATGGAGAATTTGTTAATTTACACATTTTAGATTTCAAAAATAATTTGATTTAAAACATTTTAGACAGATTATAAATATTCAAACTGGGTAGAATCTGTTAGTGACTCCACTGCTTGCGATAAAGATAAAATAAAAATACGGTACCTAGAATTATTTCCTAATTATTATATTTGGTATCTCATATGGTGAGTAAACAAGGCAGGAATATTTACTTAGTTTAAGGCATTGATTTCTTTCTTTTATTTTTTGATCTGCAAATAACTTTTAATCTTTTTACAACTTTTGATCTTTTTGCGACACATTTGTTACCACACACAACTTGGTACACTTTAGGGGGCTTTTTAAATTTATGAGATTGATAGTTGAGAGCCACAAAACTTTTACCCTAAATGTAAACTTTTTTTTTAAAAATGAAACAAAAGCCAGGAGGGTTGATAGAATAACAGTAATTACTCGAAAGTAATAATTAATCTGTGGCTATATGTAAATCACAGTTGCTAAACCTTAATGCATTTAATATATGCCTTATTTAAAGAAATGCGAAGGAAACAAATAAACAAAAAATTATACATACAATCAATGTCCAAGGTCATTATTTTAAGCGTCCTAAAAAGAATATTTTCTTAAATACAACTGCACAATCATCAAATGTGCAATGGTTTAAATCATAATGTATTATTTTGATAAAAAAATGTTTCTGAACCTAAATATATATTTGTTTTTGATCAAAATACAGTTGGATTTTTATGCAATGTTAGCCTTTGAGTTATACGAATTTTTTGAAATCCTTGAAAGTATATGTAAACAAATCTCGAATATTTATACTTCGAGCAAAAGACAATGGAATTCAGTTCTCTAAATTTCTATCTGATGAAAGCTTATAAAAGTTGCTGTCAAATTTTACTGAATGTAAAAACCTTAAGAAAAGAATTGTTATGTTTTAATACACTTCAATGTACACAAAGTAAATTAATGGACTTATTATTATCTAAATTACTCAAAGATATATATTTAGTACACAGACATTTCTATTACAACTAAAAGTTTTAATACAGATACTATTTCAAGATAATGTGTAAAGTTTTCTTTGTAGAGGGTTTTAAAGGGTTGATTGGAGATTTTTGTAACTTAAAAAAGGACAATATTTTCATAATTTATAGCTTGAAATCCTTTATACTTTAGGATAAGATGACGGAATTATACTTAATAAATTAATGTAAACACAGAGATGAGAAACATCATTCACTGAGAAATTTGAAAATGAATTGGAATTCAGTAATGATGCATGCATAGCTTGTTTATGAATGTCAAATTATGAATGTCAATAATGAATGTCAAATTATGAATGTCAATAATGAATGTCAAATTATGAATGTCAATAATGAATGTCAAATTATAGGATAATTTCAGCAATAATTTGAAAATTCCCAGAAACGTCTAATTTTTTATCGAATAAATAAAATGATGAATAATTAAAAAGGAAATATAAAAGAATAAAGGAAAAGACAAATAATTATTATAGCATAATTCTGATATTAAACACACCATATTATTTAAACAGCAAGACTAACTGAATTCAGACATTAGTATATACAATGTTAGTCTACGCGTATATGGGTCACTAATACATAATTTATTTCAAAGTTTTTGCCTTGAAATGTTTTGCCTTATTTAAAGAAAATATCTTAACAACTGAGAAAAAAAACGAGCTACCTATGACTAAATTTCCTGTATTGACTAGGTAATAATTTGCTACAATAGAATGACATTTACTTGGTCGAACATTCTCTGTTGGAATTGATTGCATGATTCATCAAGGAGTTTGTAGCTCAAATTCATGATATCTGGATGATGTATCAAACACCTGTATCTCGTAAGTCACGTTATTGTTCTACTTTCCTATCCACTTTTCTTAAAACAGAAATTTAACAATTGAATTTTACAACTAAGAAACCAAAAAAAAAATTCTCGAATATTTCATTTTTTTGGTTTTTCTGACATCCTGAATATTGATTTATTAATGAAGATTTCTTCTGGTGTTTTATGATACGTTTAGATATTGGAAACTTTAAATAAAACTATCTTTCCAAGCATTGTATATCATATATTCAAATAAGAGAGTTTATTCTTCCTAGAATATATTATTTCCCTTACTTTGAATACATAAAAAGAATTCTTACGTTTGAGAGTTTCGAATAAGCAATTCTCAAATTTCCGAGCATACACGGAGAACCTTTATTTACAATTTTCAATACTTCACCCAAATTGAGTAACTGCTTGCAAAAGAAAATAAATCCTAATATCATTGTGATTTCATAGATAATAACGATACAACCAAGTTTACATTTTTTCTCTTCTTTGGGAGTTAATTCTCCATGAATTTTATATTCTACACTACTGGCCATTAAAATTGCTACACCAGGAAGAAATGCAGATAACAAAATGATATTTATTGGACAAATATATTATACTAGAAATAACAAGTGATTAATTTTTCAAAAAAATTGGCTGGATATAGATCCTAAGAAATCAGTACCCAGAACAACCACCTCTGGCAGTAATGACAGCAGTTATACGCCTGGGCATTGAGTGAAACAGAGATTGGATTGCATGTACAAGTACAGATGCCCACGCAGCTTCAACACGACGCCACAGTTCATAAACCGTAGAGACTGGCATTTGGTGACGAGCAAGTCTCTCGGCAACCATTGACCAGACGTTTTCTATTGGTGAAAGATATGGAAAACGCACTGGTCAGAGCAACATCCAAATATGTTCCGTATCAAGGAAGGTCGTACCATACCGGCAATATGCGGTCGGGCATTATCCTGCTGAAACGCAGGTTTTCGCAGGGCTCGAATAAAGGGCAGAGCCACGGTTCGTAACACACCAGAAATGTAATGTGCACTGTTCAAAGCACCGTCAATGCGAACAAGAGGTGACCGAGACGTGTATCCAATGGCACCCCATACCATCACGCCAGGTGATGGACCAGTATGACGATGACGAATGCACGCTGCCAGTGTGCGTACACCACGATGCCGCGAAATACGAATGCGACAATCATGATGCTGTACACAGAACCTGGATTCATCTGAAAAGATGACGTCTCGCCATTCGTGCGCCCAGGTTCGTCGTTGATCACACCATTGAAGGCGCTCTTGTCTATGACGCAGCGTCAAGGGAAGCCGCAGCCATGGTCTCCGAGCTGAAAGTCCATGCTGCTGCAAACGTCGTCGAACTGTTCGTGCAGACACTTGTTGTCTTCCAAACGACCCCGTTTCTTGACTCACGGCTCGTGATCCCTTACGGCCATGCGGATAATATGCCTGTCTTCTCGGCTGCTAGTGATAGGTGGCCGTTGAGATCCCGCATGGCGTTCCGTATTACCGTCTTGAACCCATCGATTCCATATTCTGCTAACAGTCATTGGATTTCAACCGACGCGAGCAGCAACACTGCGATAAGATAAACCGCACTCCCGGTACGCTACAATTCAACCTTTATCAAAGTCAGAATCATGCTGGTTCTGACTTTGATTTCTCCTTCTTACACGAGGCATCACAACAACTTTTTACCAGGCAACAACGTTCAAATGCAATTTGTGTATGAGGAACCGGCTGAACAATTTCCTTATTTAAACACAATGTAGTTGTCGCTACTGGCGCCTGCTTTGTCTGAATGCGCTGAAAAGCTAATCTTTTGCATATCACAGCACCTTCTTCCTTTCGTATAAATTTCACGTCTGTAGCATGTCGCCTTCTTGGTGTAGCAATTTTAATGGCCAGTAGTGTATTATAAATTTATAAAATAATTACTAAGATGTTTTACTCAAAGCTGGAAGCAGATATTCCAGAATTTACTTCTAAATTCACTTTATGAACACTTATAATAATTTGTTCTATTTAAATGATTTCTTCTTATAAAGGATTTTAAAACAGTTTTCAACACTGTTTTAAAATTTCGGTAGCGTTTGTTTCAATTCTGAATTCACTTGAAAACTTGCTTTAACTTAATATGTATATTTAAAAACTTTAAAGAATCTCGTTTATTTTTTAATCAAGTACCTCTACATATCAATATTTATGCCAATTACCTTCTATATTTTTATTTACTTTTGTCATCATTTCACTGAAATTGATTTAAATTAATTATTTCTTAAATGTATTTTTAAAGTAGAAAAGAAAAAACCTTGAGATTAGATCCTGATAAATTTTGAAAATGCATGCAAAAAATACTCTTACATGAATTGTAGCATCTAATACTTCCTAAAGATAAAACAGAAAAATATTAATATTAAAACAATGTGAAGGGAAATAAAATATTTACTATATCATATTCCTCTATTAATTAATAAAATTAATACATTAACTACCTTCATATGAATAATATAGCCTGCTTATATATAAATTATTCTTATAAAATAATGTTTCATTGGAAGAACAAAAGGCACTAACTATGTTAATAACATTATAAATAATATTTTCCGTCTGTCGACTTTAAAATAGGGTCGTTTAATTATGGTCACTCTGTGTACTTAATTTAAGCAAATTTTTGATGAATCTATAATAATGAAACTTATTTAAGGGAAATTGAAAATATATATTTATAAATGTTTAGATTTGTAGTAATGACGAATATCTTTATTAACTGTGTGCAAATAAATGTGTAAAAGTACAAAGTAACAGTGGAATTCAGATATATATATTTATTTGCTTAATATAATATGGCATTCACTATGATTAACCACCGCAGAACTTTCTGTATAAGAAAACCACAGCGTCTTCTGACATATAAATTTAATTAGGAAATCCTGGAACATAAAAGATAAATAGGAACCCTTTCGGAAGAACATTGATATCTGCTCCCAGACGTGCGCCTCATGATTTACTTATCTTTAAACACAGACAGATAAGTATTATCAATCTTTATTTCCCCATAATTAGAAATGGTAATGTATTTTAATAAAGTCCTGTTGCGCCGTTAATAAAGTCAAAGAAATTTAAAGTCACCTATCATAAAAAATTGTAGCGAGAATTGTATTTCGTTGTATATTTTAATTTATTCACATGAAAGCACACACACATATATATAATCAAATGTGTGTGCGTTTATCAATTTACACTTAAGAATATTTAAAGCATAATAAATATATGAAATGTGGCTCAAATAGGAATGCTACTAATCAGAACAGTGACATTTTATTTATTAAAAAATTCCATATATAATTTTATATTTTCTCCCATTAAAATAAATTAGAAATCAAAATATTCTCTATTACATTGTATTACAAGATATTGATTGTAAATGTGAAATATAAGTTGTGCTTAGAGTATATTTTTTATTATTTTTAATTAAATTAAGTTCATGTTGTTTGTTATTATAGAATAAATGATTTATAAATTAAAATTCTACCAAGCAGAGATGGAAGGAAAACAGGAAGAAATTATTTTGCTTAACGTATATTAGTATGTGATTAAAATTGGTTTTAAAAATAATACATATAAATACAAATTTAATACAAATATTTTATTTCTGAAAATTATTTTGAAATTTTTATTTCTAAAATCCATGTTTATAAGTTTAATTAGTTTTAAGCAATTCATTTTGAAATTTAATAATATTTAGCATATACTATTTATATATAGAAATACTAAGAAATGCTTCCCAGAATCTCAATAAGTAATAAAATTCATCAATGGCTGCACTCAACTTGGAAATTTGCTACATATTAATATATATAAAATATTTTGTGCTACATTTTAACCAAACAATAATAAAAATAAAGAAAATGCTGTCATTAATTGCATATAATGTATACATTTGTATACAAATTGTATGCAAGATTTCTCACAATCTTAAAAATGAAAGACTCAAACAAGAATTTAAAAAGATTTTGTCTAAAAAAATGTGCCGTAAAAGTCAAAAACATGTTTTAAATCAATAGTTGAAGTTCCTCACATTCGAAAGACGTAAGCACAAGCAACTGGGTAAATATACCCGCTTCGCTGCATCTTTTTAAATAACTTCAATGGCTTAAAAAATTATACTCGAGTTACCATGTATCAGAAAACTACTACATCGTGAAAATGTAGAAAAGAAAGGCGATACGATCGCATTAAACAGTTCTCTCTATACTCCCAGTGATAAAGAATAGATACAATTTTCAAAAGGTGAAATGAACAATATGATTTCTAGTGGACCGGGAAAAATTCTGGAAATGAGTTTGTTTCCTCTTTAAAATAATTATATCCTGAGGGTCAACAGCTGTACAAGGAGTTCAAATTGGTGTTAATTGTGTATGTTTTGAATTAGTTATAAGAAATCTCTAACCAAACTTCGAAATAAAACATAGCTCTTAGTTTAACCTTAGTCTGGTATCCAGACAAAGTTTCATTTGAGCCTTTTGCAGTTTGACAATGGACACAAACTTGGTGAACATAGTGAAGATTTTATACGTATAGCTGTGAAATGTGGTTAAAAATTACACACATACAACAGATATATTAGTTTTGTTATTTGTTGCTGTGTGATCCTATTTCTTCAAGGCCGAACAACTGTATAGTGTGGATTTTATTGGGGTTTGGATATACACTAACAATTATAAATTTTGGTCAATTTAGACATAGTGTATGTGGTGGTGAAACTCGGTAGTTTAAAAAAAACATTGAGGAAAACCAAGATTCGTTTTTAATAATTGAATGACAGAGAAAAAGATTCAAAACATATATATATATATATATATATATATATATATATATATATATATATATATATATATATATATATATATATATATATATATATATATATATATAATAAGTCTTAATAATTTAGTATAGCAACTTAATAACATGAGAAGCTTACATTTACAAATTAAGTTATTTTAGATTAAATAATTGATGAAATTCTAACTTTCAATTTCTTTTGTGACATTTACACCATAATATATGATAACTAAGTATGATCAGACGGAATTCGGAAGAGATTGGACTCACCCCTTTTCGAAATACTGGTTGTGTTGTCCCCTATTGCCAATGACTTCTGCGATCTCCGGTGTCTATGATTCTCTTGTTTTATCCACTTCTCGTCTTCTACTCGTTATCTTTACTTCTCATTTCCTTCCGTCGATATTTCAACATCTCGCTTGGCTTACTGCTCCTTTGCTCAATCGCTTGGCTTACTCATTCTTCATGTGCTTTCTCATTTTCTTTTCTATCTCTCATCAGAATTTTGCTGATCTTCTCAGTAATTTTTTATCTTTTATCCTTATCTATTTGTTGGATATCTTATGGCTCCATTCAGGAAAGTCGAGACAGAGCTTCGACTGGACTGGACAGTTGTATTCCGTTTACAACTTAAATAATTCAGCTACTCTCATTCTGCTAAATGAGGATCCAGTCTGCAACCTTGGACTTCTTTTTTCTGCGATTTCTTCTTTTTTAGATGCAGACTTCAATTTTTCATAATTCTTCTCTTGGCTCCTCCTTTTTATACCATTGATTCTTTTAAGTTTGATAGTATCTTCTATATTTCAAAGGTCAGAAATCTCTCCCTCTCAATCACGATTATTTAGATTTACATATATAAGATTTTAAAACACAAATGTTCTTGAAATTTACTCAACACCACAAACCCATTCCAAAGTGAAAAATTTATTCATTTTTTTAAACTTGCCTCGTATTCCAAATTTTTTTGCATCCTTTCCTCTATTTTCTAACAGCATAGTTTGAAAGGAAAAGAGGAAAGGTTCTTAAATTTAAGGTGACAATAAAAATATAAGCATCTGTTTTCGCAGGGTTTGTGGTTGTGGCATTTTACACTACGACAGTGTGCAAGAAAATTATCCTACAATGAGAATCCTATTACTTGAGAACAGAAAGATTTCAGCAACATACTTCACTATTAAAGGTAGATTTGTAAAATCAGCTGATCTTAAATATTTCTTTGACAGATATGCTTTTAATTATCGCAAAATCTATCTAATAATAATTATAGTAACAGAGTAAAAAATGGGTAGCATCAGGTAGATACTTGCGATAAAAAAGGAGAAATTGTAGTTTCGGTTGAAGCTGGAAATTTTTACATGAATATGAAATATTTGTTTAAATGTTTTGTAATAGTTAAAATTTTACTATATCTTCAATAAGTTTGACTTAAATGTTTGAGAAAAGAAACGTTAATGCCAATCTATATTACAAACAACTATCGCTGGTCGATGGCTGAGTTCTAAGCGTTCCTGACCCCTGAACTGTTTGTCTCGGATTTGGCCAAGGATATCACTCTGTTCTTTCTTCTAAGATGATAAGTGAATGTGGCACACGCTATAAACTGGTTTGTGATGGACTAAAGTGTGTAACTCTATCCACCTTCGTGAGTCGATTGATAGGGGACCACCGCGTAACTATAATCGAGTAGCAGATTGCTATCTTATTGTGGTCAAGGGTTAGTTATCCAGTGACCACCGTCTGGAAAACAACATTCAGTTGTTCCTTGTTAAAAAATGTCATGCCAGTTTATTTTATATTATACCACGACTTTTAAATTAAAAGTTTCTTCAGGTCACAATAGAAATTCATCATGCATCTTTTTGTGGTATCCAAATAAACTGTTAATTATTTCTAATCAAAGTTCGGATACTCTCATTGATTTCAATTGAGCTGGCAACAGAGTAATATAAACGTGTGGTTAATAAATCAACTAAAGAAAATTTGCGACAGTTAATTATGATTAATATTTTTGCTACTATTCTGAAATTCATATCATTGAAAAAAGATAAAAACTTACTTTATTTTAAAACTTCGACAACACAATGTAAAATACATAAGACACATTAAAATCAAATACATATATATAATTATAATTTGTATTGTTGAATTGGAATATAATAATTTTTTTTGTAAAGTTTTCAATCCCAAAAACAGTTTTTATATTGAATTACAATTTAGCACATTATATAAAATTTTTGCAGTACAATTTTAGTAATAAATTGAAAACTAAAATTTGTGTTTTGGAATTTTATAAAATTTTTAAATATTATCAATGTGTATTTAAAATCAGAGCCTTTTAATTCTGGTAACAACTTTTTTTCAAATCTTATTTAACAATCAACATTGAGTTATATCATTGCATTTAATTTCAAAGGAATACCGCATTAGCTGACTTTTAGGTTATATTTTACGTTAAACTCTTTAAATGATCATATTTATTTCATTCAAATTCCCAAATATTATAAATAGAAACCACTTTAATATCAGAAATTTTTATTTTAACTATATACTTGTGTTACTTAACTAGTAGGAAATCGTTATTTTTAATATATATTTGTGTAGCTTGAAATAAAATTTGGTTATTGATTAATGCAGATTTCAATCAATAATTCTTAACTACTATTTTTTTTATTTGTGTTTAAATAAATAAATCTGAGAAACTAAAAAGATGAAAAGCAGAAGAGGAGGAATATTTTTCTTATGAAATTAAGATCTTCAAAATTTAATGAAATATTATTTTTATACTTTGCTTAAATAAACAAATTAATTAAGAATTCTCATTTTATAATTTTAAACACAACTGGCTTTTCTTAGAACACATATGTTATCCTGTTATCCTCAAGGAGAAAATTCACAACATCCTCTATCAGTGATAAGACATTTTAAAACATCTTTTCTTTCAAACTAATTGGTCTTGATATACACTGAGAGATAACTGCTTATTTTCTTGGTCCGCTTGTATTCTCCTTCATTACCCTTTCAAGGGATGATAATTCAATTAAATACACTCCAATGCGAATTCTCTTGTATTAGCGCTTCCAATTATGACAACAATTCCTTCCTTATAACATGATTAAAATTCGAACAGAGTTAACGGAAAATATTACTTTCACTCTCTGCATTTACTATAGATATAAGGACTTATTTCCACATGAATAATTTTATTTAGTAAAGTTTACTACCAAAATTTAAGTTTGGGAATACCTCTCAACATTTTGTCACTGAAATCTACATATTTTACTTAATCGTATTTAAATTGATAAATATTGTATTCATATTCACTTGTTAAAGTAGTTCCTGCTGATAATTATAATGATAACTTTTACAAATGATATTAAGTGTGAGCACAGTATTTCAATCTAAATCTGAAATCATCTGTAACACAGTAATATTTTAAAGCATGTATTTTACCAATTTTATTTTAAAAAGGATTGAAATTGTCCAAGAATGCTTGTATGGAGAATATGATTCCATTATCTTTTGTTTACTTTATGCCTTTTGAAATTTTACGAATTTTTTTAAAAATAATTGCTTATTTTTCAGCTTTAGCTTGTAGTTCAAACAGATAACAACTTATAAAACTTAAAATTGCACTTCAAAAACGATTTTTATTTAAACTAAACCCACGGTTCGTAATCTCCAGTTTTACTGCAAAGTTACTGTCTGTATAGTTGAAATCACGAAAAATTCCTTAGCTATTTTTCTTTATTCCGAGTTGAATTTTGCCACTAATATACTTTTTAATATCGAAAAATCACCAAATATATCACAGTGTAATTGTTTTATATTTATCTCACAAATTATTTTTGTGATTATTAATCTTAGATAGGGATATGCTTACTTAATTTTCAATAAAATAGTGTTCTTGAATAAAATTCTAATTTTATGGTGCAGCACATTTTTTAAATCATTTTAAATATTTTCAACATAGATTGTTTATCTCAAACGTAATTTTACAAACAAAATATCATATAATATAAAACTATTTCAACTCTATATACTATAAATACTTATATAATTATGTAGCCAGCTATGTGTAGAATTTCAAAACTTTCAGTGTAAATTAAAAAATAATTGTTTTATTTAAAGCAGTGCTTCTCAAACTTTTAGTATTCACTGGAGATAGAGTCGATTCTTCTATCGTTATTAAATTTATTCTGAACGTGTATGGTATATATATTTTCGTGTAATTGCAAAATTCACCGTATTAAATATTCACGGCAGCAGACTTATGTGGAATCATAGATAAACATTTAAGCGGGTTTACGCGAGCATTAGACGATAGACAAGCATCAAAAAGTACACAAACGAGTGTGGTTTCGAAAATAAAATCAAAAAATATATTCAAGAATACTTAAATTTTGGGTTCACTAGTACTGAAGTAAATAAAGAAGAAAGGCCCCATTTGCTCAAAAATGTTGGTGGTAGACAGCATGAAACCTAATTAACTTAACTGACATTTGGAAACGATTCATATTAAGTACGTAAACAAACCCAGAGAAGTCTTCGAAATAAAATTAAAATCATATGAAAAGCAAAAATCTTTGTTTAAAAAGAATTTTATCTGTGAATGGAAAAACTTTAATTGCCTCTTACAAAGTTTCATATTAAATAGCCATATGTAAAAAGCTTCACAACATTGGTGAAGAGCTTATTTTGCCAGCCGTAATTGAGATTCTTAAATATGCTTGGATATAATTTTGCGAAACAATTGCAGTCTATACCTCTTTCAAATGATACTGTTGCCCGTCGAATTACTGATATAGCTGAAGATGTAAAGTACAGCTTTTGTCGACGTTGCGTGACACACTATTTTTAATACAAGTCTATGAGGCAGCATATAGCAATAAAGGTGCTCATTTCATTGCCTATGTTAGATTTTATAATGATTTGTCAGTAGTAGAAGAATTACTTTTCTGTGCAAACCAATAGAACTCAAAGCAACATCACTTGCATTATTTGCTATCTTAAGTGATTTTATGAACGAGGCAAACATAGAACGGAAAAATTGCGTCGGAATATGCACCGATGGTGTTCATTCTATGTTTGGAAGATTCCAAAGTATTCAAGCACTTGTGAAACAAAAATCGCTAAATTGTGTCTGGACACAATACATGATCCACAGAGAAGCTTTGGATTCCAAAGAAATGAGTTCTGGTTTTAATATTGTGTTAACTACGGTTGTAACCGTAGTAAATTACATAAAAATGAGAACCCTGAAATCCAGAATCTTTTCCGCACTTTGTAAAGACATAGGTGCAGAACATTCAGTGTTACTATTTTATTGCGAGGCAAGATGGTTATCACAAGGGACATTTTTGCAATGTGTTTATGAATTAAGCGAAGAAATCGCCGTTTTCCTAGAAGAGGAAAACAGACCGGAAGCTGGGAATTTTCACGATGGTTTATTTGTGATGAAATTGAGCTACATGTGTGGTCGACATGTTCAAAAAATTAAACAACTTGAATCTTCAATTGCAAGGATCAAATACACATGTATTGGATACGAGTGATAAAGTTATTGCTTTTTGTAGGAAATTGGTATTGTGCAGCAGAAATTTAAAGCAAGAAAACTTAACAATATTTGCAAATTTGAATGATTGTATTAAAACTTACAAGACTGAAGAACAACATGTAAACGTTGTTTTTGTAACCATTGAAAATCATTTAACAATGCTAGCAAAGAATTCTATAAAGTAATTTCTTGCTGACGGCAAACTGATATCAAGTTACAAGTGGGTGAGGGATCCATTTCAAAATACTCCCGAATTTCTCTCAATTGAAGAGGAAGAAACCTTCATGAACTTCACGGCAAGAGGTGAAACCAAAAGACAATTGAGTAATAAAGCACTCTTTGAATTTTGGGCAGGAGTGGATGATGAGTTTTCTGCACTAAAAACAAGGGCATTTCGCATTCTACTACCATTTTCAACACCTTACCTTTATGAAACTGGAGTTTCTGCGCTTGCTTCTTTGAAGACAAAATATTGATCTCAGCTAAATATAGAAAAAGAACTGCTAGTGTCTATTTCTAATGTTAAACCCTCCTTCGAAAAACTTTGCTCTGAAAGACAGGCCCAAGGATACTAATAATTTTTAAATTTGTTTTTAATTTAGTAAGTTGTTTCAATTTATTAATTATTAAATATGTCGAAATGTATTTTGTTTTATATATATGTGTGTGTTCCTTCCTTTCAGTTACTTAATCAATTTTTTTAAATAACATTTTCTCTTGGAAAACGCAAATTATCGCACCTTCCCATTAGTGTGTTCGCGCCCCCTTAGGAGGGCGTGCCCCACAGGTTGAGAATCACTGATTTAAAGCATATGAAAAAAATTAATAAGTTCTTATTCCTCCAACATGCACTGTGATCTCCATTAAGTCCGTAACATAATATTCTCGTAACACCTAATTCACATTGTTACATAATGAGAAATAGGTGATACGCTGAAACTCTATTCTCGCTTCTCTATCGGGTGTTAAGGAATTATTCAAATTTCCTATTTATTTGACACATCAAAACTGTATTTTTGGAAATATCTATCAGGCTAAATAACATGCAAATGCTTTGAAGAGCCGCATTACAAATGTTAGATGCTGAACTATTAATGTATATGGGGTGAATCTATATGTATATTAATGTATATGTTATGTATATGGATTTTTTTTATAAGTAAATACTTTTTATAAATAATATATTTGTTCTCCTGAATGCTATAATCATGCGTATCAGAACTAGTTTTGCAAAATCACTCAACAAAACAGTATGTAACTAAGAAAGATTTAAAAAATGAATATGCAAAAAGATACAATGTAAGTAAGATAGAGTTAATTAAATAAGAAACCGTAATAGTTTGAAATTAAGTTGTTAGTAATTTAGTGTCCTGCTTTGTATGTGGTTTCAGTAAATTTCAAAGTTAAATATTTAATACTAAAGCAGGAAAGTAAACATTCGTCAATATGTATACATTTCACATCGTTGTCGTACATATAATATATTGTTATAAAATATAAAAAGAAACTTTTTATTTTGATATTACATTATATATACGGTTCTTTAAATTCCCTGCCTTTTTATTGAAAAATATCCTTGACATCATACGTCGCGTTTTAAGTTAAAGGCTGATAAATTGGGTAGGAGAAATAAAAACATATGTTTATAAAACTGATATTTTTCTAAATTGTGTTTTTTTATGATTAACCTGTTTGTATTTCTAATTTTTTACTAAAAGAAACCAGTTACTTAACACTATGTAAGTTAAAAAGAATTATTTCATCTCTGATAGAATTTATCTAGAACACTTAAACCAAGTATATTATATGGTAGATAATTAACTTAGCAATAGGTATCTAAGAACGAGATTGCTTTTTTTCAATTCATGCAACCAAGCATGAAGTGATTCCAAAGTAAACATAGAACCATGGATAAATTAAATTAAAATATTTGATGTATGTTTCTGTGAGAAATGCTCTTTTTTCACTAATCTGATAAATAGGCCTCATTATGTTCACACAGTTATATGCTTACAATGTTTGGGTGCAATAAAGAACGATTTAAAAATAAGATAAAAAAACTTCTAATATCATAGGTAATGGTATAAATGTGCAATATATTGTGACGCATTCTGTACATTAAAACCCCTAACTATTAGATTCATTAATTATGAATTTAATTTTAGTAATAAACTTCTGTACTATGGTAGCAGATTTATCATCAGAATTACTTTTGAAAAATTTCCATCTTCTTCTGCTATCAATAGCTTTTGAACGTAAAATTGATGTACTTAATATTTTGAACATTTAAACCATAGGTGACGCATATTAGTTGCCTTAAATAGTAAATAATTTATGTATACGGTTTTTTTTATGTATACGGTTTATGATTTCCACGAGTATTTTCTCTATCAATGTCTAATCTTCACTAGTGGTCATAATGAAATGACGAGTTTCTGCATGCACACCCCTATTAGTTCTTTTATCATTACATATAATCTTCATCAATAATAATATTTAAATGATGATTCGTAAAATTGTTACCCACACACCCCTATTAGTTCTTTTATCATTACATATAATCTTCATCAATAATAATATTTAAATGATGATTCGTAAAATTGTTACCCACACACCCCAATAAAATACCGAAACATAGCTAAACAATTGAGATGTTTAATTCTCAATTTTTAAATCACAGATGGTTATAAATAAAATTGCAGTTTTCAGATAATTTGAAGGCAATTGTAGTGATTTAATTTTAAAGAAGTCTAGAAAATAATCATATTTAACATAAAAAATTATAATAAATACTCATATCCTCACTTCAATAGACAGCCTCCTTTTTATTTCGTGTCATACCAGCAGAGGAATATTGGACACTACCAAACTTTGAATTCCTTAGCATGGAAATCTCCAGCTGTGTTTTGCATAGACTCTGTTTCATTTCAGATATATTATATTATTATTATAACAATATATATTATATTATTATAAGAATATATATTACATTATTATAAGAATATTTCTAAATACTATTTTAAATGACATAGACTTCATTAAATTAAGGATAAAAAAACAGTATATTCATATAAAAAAATAAAATTCCCTGGATATTTTTTAAATCTGATTTGTGTGAAGAGTGTTTAGTTTTAAAGATAGATTTATATATATCTACTTTTATTTAATTAAAATTAATAATTAGCAATTAAATATTATAGTTTCATTCATCATTCTTCAATATAATTATAGTACGGTATGCTTTCTGAAGTTAATTGTTTTATGACAGGGTTTAATTTCATTTTTTAATTCAGATAACATAATTGCGAAATAAATTTTAGTCTCTATAAAAATAATTTTTAAATTTCAAAAGGATATTAAATATAAAATCATTGATGATATAACCAATAAAGAGGTAAGTTGCCACTAAATTTATTTAAATAAAGTATTAGATATACTTTCAAATATTTTTAGTAAAAAAAATATAAGTAGTTTTATGATACAAATAAATTCAAGATTTAATAGCAAAGAAATATTTAGAACAAAGCCAACCTGTGAAAAGTTTTAAAACTGAAGAAATGTTTTTATAAATTATTCAAGTTAAATAAATAAAAACAAATTAAGAATCCAATAAAAATTTTATTCTACTTTCGGTCTACAGAAAATGTTACTAAATATTTCTGAAAACACATAAACCACACTACAAATGCAGAGTATTTCACAAAATATCAGACATATAACATACAACTTATACAAATAACCTTGATTATTATTTACAACTAAAATTTTCCAAATATTTTTAATACATTAAATACGATAAATTTGATGTTAACTATAAATAATCACTGAAGAATCTAAAATGTAACAATATACACATATGGCTTAAATTATTTCCAATAATTATCTGAACTTTTATTCTATGGCTATGTTATTTATCATATGGATTCTCATATACAATGTACACTTTTTCAGTTAAAATAATCTGAGGAATTTATCAAATTACTATATTTATAGTTATTAATTACTGTCATATTAATAAATGTTATTTTTTTCTAACACAATAGTAAATATTTAAAAGGAAAATATGACTATCTTAAATTATTTCAGGCATTTATTAACAGTTCAAAAATACTTTCTTATAAAGTACTCATTAAAATAACATTTATTCAATGTGCGTATGGTGTAACATACTTCTAACCAAAGGAATACCATACAAATTTCAAATGATAATTGAACATTTAAATTTGAACTAACATTTCAATGATATACATTTTTCCTTTTATTTCAAAATGTTTAGAGTGCAGGAAAAACACTTTCATGCCCTTTAAATATATATATTTTTCAAACTACTAACAGTAAAATTTTCTGTTTCTTAAAATTATGTTAATTTCAGATAATTTTAACGTTATTCAGAAATATTTATTTTGATATTAACTGTAGTTATTATAACAATTTAACAGACTAATGTTGTTCCATAGAAAAGAAATTAAAAAATCATTTAATTTATTACATTCATGAAGCAAGAATCAACCTATTTCTAATTGTAAAATTTTCATGATTTTAAATACATATTTTTAATATTGTATTTCATAAATACTATCAATAAAAGTCATTGTATCCTTAATAAAATACACAGAATTTTCCAAGCAACAAGGAAATAATTTTATTGTTAAATAGTGATAGAATTTAAAATACATGACTGATAACACTTATATATTAAAAATATGTGATTTAAAATTGAAGAAATTTAATATTTAGTACATTCATAATCAGCCCATTTCATACAATAATACAATTTATCATAAATTTTATTTGTAGAAGCTCTGACAAATGTACATTCATAAAAATACATACAATGTATGCTGTTTATTTTATGAGGCGACACGACAATTAGATATGGTTATTGTATTATTTACAAATTTTATATCAATAATTATATATATATATATATATATATATATATATATTATATATATATATATATTATATATATTATATATATATATATATATATATATATTATATATATATATTATATATATATATATATATATATATATATATATATATATATATATATATATATATATATATATATATATTTTTATATATATATATATATATATATATATATATATATATATATATATATATATATATATATATAAGATTATAAGATCTGTTTTGAAAGAAATGATTTATAAAAATATTAAGGGTAATCATAACACGCTCGCATATGTAAACACATATAAATAATTACATTTTATATGTGTGACAATTAATGAAAATTTAGGTTAGTTCATAATATATCAATTAAAAATTTCAATTTTCGAAAATGTTGCAGTGTATTAGTTTAACAATGTTTGAAATGCAAATATTTTAAATTGTAAAACAAAATGTATCTGAATAGTAAGAGTAGAAGTATAACATATATTCACAAAATAGTTCTTAAAAAATAACTAACTTCTTACAGAAAATTGAACGAGATATCTAGAATAATAGAAAATAAATGTCACACATTTTCAAAGTTATTAGTAACTGCGTATTACATGTTATTTATTCAAGGGAAAGTCTGAAAAGTTAAATTAATCTGCAGTTACATAGACTCTCTCTCAGTATTTATATTTTTCAAACGTAATAAAGGAAGAAGGAAATTATCAGATATATAATATTTCAAATTAAGTTGTCCTGAAGTGTAGAATCATATCCGATTCTGTGCACTTAAATATAAGTAGAGCTAAATCCCAAATGAAGCATAAGTGTAATTAAACTTTACATATATAACAGTTTTAACAATGTGTTTTCCTTATTCATTGATAATAATTTTTTTTTATCCTGTGGGAACAAAATCATTTTAAATAAATCTACAAATACCTTTCATGCAGAAATAAATTTACACATTCAGTTATCAATGCACAACAGAGAACAAAAAAATCAAATTTAACCCAACTTCAAGATGCTTATTTTAAAGTATAAAGTAAAAACAAAACACGTGTCTTAATAGAAATTAAATGCTTTAATCCGAGAGAAAATTATAAAAACCCTATCCTTCTTCAATACTACTGTCAATAATTTAGATGACAATAAAACAACTGATAAACTCATTTTAATATTTGATGTGAATATTTTTGTCTCTATATACTCTTACATTTATACTTCATTAAATTTTGCAAAACGAAAAGACTTTGGGAATACGAAATGCATATATTTTATTGCAGAATTATTATTAAACCACCTATTGAAAGAAAATTGGAATCAACCTCCTTTTCATTAAAAAAATAGTTGATCCTTACGCAAATTTGATATTTATCTTTTTATAAATGTTAGTTAACTGTGATTCTTAAATTTAGAAACAATAAAATTATAAGTTATAATGATTGCTGCTCAAAAGATATTAAAAATGCGTAATATTATCTATGTCATGAGTAATATATATATATATATATATATATATATATATATATATATATATATATATATATATATATATATATATATATATATATATATATATATATATATATATATATATATATATATATATATATATATATATATATATATATATATATATATATATATATATATATATATAACAATCGAAATGGCCTCACGTACATCATTCTGATTAACTCTTTAATTTCACTTGCCCTTAACTATGAAAAGAAAAGAATATGAACACTGAATTTTTTCAAATTTCTTTAACTGATTTCCTAATTATAAGAATATTTACCCGCTTAGAATTTTAGAATATGAGGAAAAAAGTAGTTATCACATTTATTATAAAACTATCATAATAAACGAAAATCAAGTAACTGCATACAATATATTACAATTATTCTAAAGTTAAATAAAAGAAAAGTAATTATAGTAAATATAAACATGTTTCATTTAATTTATGTAGGTTGTATAATGTTTTGTAAATTATATAATATAATTATAGTAAGGTCCATTTATATATATAATTATATCAAGGTCCAAGTTTGATGTAAAAAAAAATAAATCAGTTGAAGCATATTCCCTGTAACGGTGTATATAAGAGCTTATATTTTAATTAAATTTAAACTCAATGAACATTCGATGGCGATTAGTAGTTTAACAAACAAAAAAATAAAAATTTAAATCCGTAAAATGTTCTATAAGTATTAAGATGATTAAAAACTGCTCTAAGGTTACAAAATTTTAACCTGCATTTTTCAGTTATTATTAATGATTTATTAATAAAGAAATTTGGCTGTCATTACCTATTGTATTCATCAAAAGAAACATTTTATAAGAAAATTCGTAAAAGAAATTTTCACATAAAATTCACTCAATGCTTCAAAATTGAAATTATTTTCTTAAAAGAATTAAAAACTACTCATGGTTGAATAATTTTACTATCTGAGTTGTATTTTATCAAACACAATTTTATATCACAGAATTTTCAATTAAATGTTTAAGTCTTAGTTATTTCATTTCCTATTAATTAAGCATATGTTTCAAGCATAATTTATATTACATTTATGTTTTTAGATTAGTATTTTTCAATTAATTAAGTAATTTTAAGTTATAAAGATATTTGTTCATCATTTTTTATTATTTTTGTCTCGCTATTGTATTAGATTTATCTTAAATTTACATTTAACAAATTTGCTTAAGGCAATTTTGCATATTATTCCAAAATGATTATAACTCAATGAACTATTAAAGGATATTTTTGATTCATTAAATTAAAATAAGAGGATAATTTACACAATATTCATATACTTAAAAATTTTTCTACGAAGTTAAAAACAACTTCGTACAACGTTAAATGCTTCAATAAATATATATTACAAAGAGATTTTTTAAATTGTTTTATTAATATAATAAATGAAACTTTTATATTATTTTAAACGCATTATTCTGTTTTTTTAGTTATGTATGATAAATTTGTTTACACGATAAACAATTAATTGTTATTTAAAATAATGCTTAAAATTATTGAAATATTATATTTATGTGTTTAATTTATATATTTTATAAGGTTAAGTGATTGAAATTGTGCTTTTATATTTAATGGAGGATTTTATTATATTTTAGAAAAGATCCTCTGATATTTATATACATCAATAAAAACTGATATTTATATTTTACTTTGGTAAACAATGAAGTTATATTCATATATTCTTGATTTCAAATAAAAAATTATTCTTTTCACAACACAAACTGTAATGTCGGCCGAGATAATAAAACAGTTTAAAGTTTCGATAATGAATTTTACAATTAACTTAGCCTACTTTCAATTAATTTTCATGTAAAATGTATTCCCATATAATATTTAAATACATTTTGTATTTTAATTTATCCAATTCTGCATTCTTTGTATTTTAATTCACCCTAATGCATTCTATTTCAAATTTTAAAAGTTAATTAAATTTGCGACATTAATTTTAATTTTAAATAGTTCAAAAATAAATATGAGTTATTATAACAAAATTTATTGATACTGATTCGCATTTCATTATTGTAACAACGATGTATATATAATTTAGGTATATTAAATACAATTATTATGACTTACTTGACACTTTTTCCATCAACAAATATTGTTACCAAATTTATAAAAAAAATGAGAATTGAATTACGCTTAAACTCTTGTTTTAAAAAATACTATTTTCAGTAACGTTAAAATTCGTTGTAGAATTATCTTATATCTACTGAGTTTACCTAGATTAATCTTCAAAAGTTGTTATGCATTAATTAACGCTTCAAGCCTTGAACAAGTTTTTATCAGTTTCTTGATTATTAATTAATAATTTTAGAAATAAATATTTTAAAACATGTAAAATTCACAGTCATTCAGAATAACTTATGAAGATTTACATTTATAAGTTAATCTAATAATTTTATCAACTTATATATGACAATGATCTGTCAGACACATAACCCAAAATATTAGTAATTTAATCAAATCTTGCTAATTCTCATTCATGGATTGTAATATAATGGATTCTGTGAATCTTCTGAAATGTCCTAATGAAATTTTTTGATTTCTCTAGGAAAATTTTCGTATAAGATATTCTTTGTATACGTTAATATTAATTTAATATAAAATATCTTTACTTTTTATGAAATTATGGATACTTTTATTTGTGTTCCATTAAATTCAATTACAAATTCATGTAAATGATTCATACAATATATTTTACCATTTTACAAAAAAAAAATTTCCTGCAAAGTAATTTTGTTTTAAAATTTTACATATATAATTATTATCCACACATGCAATTTACATGCTACACAAGCAATGTTCTTCCACAAACATTTGGCTTAACCTTCCTCTTATGAAGCATTTTTGATATTATGAGCAACTATACAAAGTATCAGGTTTCCATGGAGTAAATGATGATTCTCCATACTTTCAATGAGAATACCTGAAATTTGAAGCGCAATGTGTTGATTCTTTTTTGTTTGACTTACATGGAAACTTGATATAAAACCTTGGAGTACATTTCTTCCAAATTCGTGTAAAAGCATTTGACTTCAGAATAAATAGAAGCACCAATAGATGGCGTTGAAGATCAAATACGAGACGGGAAAAATCACCCGAGAATATTTGTCTATTTTGTTGACATCTTTGATCCGAGGAACGGAAGCCTTGAGGGCATTGGCTCTCTTTTTTAAAGCTTGGATAACTTTTGGCTTACGCCCGTATTCCATCCGGCTTCGGCGCCCCATGCCACTTGGAACTCTTGGGCCAAAAGAAGCACGCAAAGACAAGTTATTCATGCGCAATGAAGGTGGAAATATGGCTTCCGTCTCACTAGTAGCATTATTCAAAGATTTCCTTTTCCGCAAACAAGGTATAGGAGACATTCTGACGTCCTGAAGTTCTATTATTTCTTCATTCTATAAGAAAAGAAAAATACATAAACAAATCATAGAACTTGTACCTTATATATACATATATATATTTAGAATGGGGCAATTATGAGTGATGTAAGATGGGACATCATAAATTTCAATGTATTTCTATGAAATATATTCTAGATAGTTAAAGTTCTTAAAAGTTTTACTGTATAGACTCAATATTTTATAGAAGAAAATATATTAAGATATGAAATAAAGTTTTGAAGTTTACTCTTTTGTTATTTCTGTATATAATGTTTGTGCATCATAAGCAATCAGTTTAGTAGCGTTTAACAGCAGACAAAAAATAAGGGACTTAGAAGTTTATTAATGTGACTATAAATTATGCTATATTAGGAATAATGAAATACACATAAGAATTACTTAAATAAAATGCTTTGGAGTATTATATTAGAAAACTCTATGAAAAATACTTATAACTACTTCAAAGAATATTAAATAGATAATATTCCAGAAAATGTGATTTTATTTTTATCTAGAGAAATTGCATATTTAAAACTCTTGATGAAAAAAATAATAAAAATATAAGACGTTGATACTGTAGGTATAAAATTTTTCATATAATTACCTAGTTTATTTAAGTAATTATGATATCAATTGATTAGTGAATGAAATGCCAAGCTGAAAGGTGGAAATAGCAGTTAAAATTGCATTATATTTAAAATGTGCTCTATTAGTTATCATGTAGAATTATGTCAAGAGAAACATTAATATACAATCTTAAATGGGATCAGAAGAATTAGAATATCATTCATAATTTATATGAGTTTTATTTTATATATATATGAGATTTTATATATGTGAAATATATATGAGATTTAATTTATATGAGTAATATTTACTGGAGTTTTATTTCTCATTAAGTTTCATTTTCTTTTGTTTGGTTCTTGATAGATAAATCAAGACCCAAACAAAAAAAATGAAACTTAATGAGAAATAAAACTCTAGTAAATATTTGTTGCACATGAATAGTACTAATAAGATGTGAGTTAATGCTGAATTCGGTTTGAGTGATTTTTTAACTTTGTCAATTGATTGAACATCTTAACTTTAAAGCTTGTGAAATAAACTATATTTTAAATAGAAACTCTCTCAAAAATGCTATCCAAAATTCAAAATTATTCTGATAATATATGGAGCAGGTAAGAGTTCTTTTTACTATCAATGATTATTGATTACACATGTGGTTAATGTTTGAAGACACATATAATAATACATTATGCAATATTGCAGAGAAAAATTGACCAAAACTGAAGTATTGAGAAAGTTCTTACAAAACAAAGGTCAATTTTTAAATTTGTTTATATAAAATGTGAAAAACATTTTAGCTAAGGGATACAATATGAGTTTACATTACTAAAAAATGAGTTCAAAAGCCAGATCGTGGGTAGTAATATCAACGACCGCATTCAAACTATAGAAAGCAAGAGAAGATTAAAGTTTTTTTAGAATATATGATTTTTTTAGTATATTCCTTATTTTTGGTGGGAATTACGTTCAGTACAATATTTTAAACAAACTTTTGTATTATCTAGGATAATTTCATATACTTTCTCATAAGAAAACCAAATTTTCACCCTTAACTTGTGGTTTTTAACTAGATGTCTCACTGAATGTTCATATTATTTCATAAATAAATAATCTAATCTATAATAATAAGTATCTAATCATGAAATAAAAATTTTGATTAGTTCAAATATCGCTTTGGGATCATTAATTTTTCTAAGCTAAAATCATATCAAGTAAATAGAAGAATTATTAATGCTTTAAAGAAGAGTTATTAACATTTTATAATTGTTTCATATATTTATGCATCTTTATTTGCAGAAAAGTTTTTAAGCGACTACTAGATTTTTAAAAATTTAATTTTTTGCAATTTTCTTGACACCTCGTAGTATATAGTCTAAACGTTAATGGCTGTCATACAGCCTTAAGCGTATTCCGTTTATAATCGATTTATAAAGGAATTGCCATAAATAGTGGTCAAATATTGAAAGAGGAAAATCTCAGTAGACTCCAAATTAGCCATTTGAAAAAACATAAATGCATGTTACAGAAGCTCCATATACATCTGCTCTTGTTAGCAGCAAATGAGTTCGAATTTGGAACATTTTACATTAAGAGATAGCCCACTCTATGCCATTGAACCCAACTAAGCCAATCTTTCAACTAATCGGGATAGGTTAATCCGATTGGGAGGTCTCCTATTTTGACTAGTGGTGGTAGAGTCCAACAATATATATCCCCACAAGTTAGGATAGTGATCCAACTCAGAGGACTATCCTACAGTGATTAGTGTAAGCTGTCATCTCAACAGTCACTATCCTTATTATTCAGAGAATATTACAAAAGAGCTAAAGACTGCGTTGTAATAAAACAAGCATTCACCATGTTTTTTCCGTCTAAGAATCTTTTTTCATCGACAATACATTATAAACACTTGTTTCAAAAATACTCAAAAACTGCAATAAATTAGAGCTTATTGCTACATTATGCAAGTAAACATTACTTCTGTTCCATCTATTATATATTATTTAACATGATAAAATAAAATGTGGCGTTCCATTACATTTTATCATGTACTTAGAATTTCCCATACAAAGAAGAATCTCATTAAAAAATAATGTACAATAATTAAAGAAATTAAAATATTATTTAGTAACCTTTTTTAAAATTGATAAATGATTGTGGATTATTTTGCATATATTAAGTATTGAGACGTCCACAGTCATTAAATGAACAGCAAATTGCTTCGTCTTCAACTAAATTTGATTTCCTATCTTGGTAAAACGATGCAGGTATTGATTGAGCTATTATACTTCTACTTAGTGCATAGGAAAATTGCATTTGAATGTTTTCGTAGATTTAACCCTGCTCTGTTATTACATTGTGTCGATATTTTTTGTATTGATCTTTTATAGATTGAAATATATCTACAACTGAACAAAACATGAAATACTCATTATTTCGGCATTTAGTTTATTTAAAACTTTATTTTCCTATTGATTTTTTAAAAAATAAAAGATAAAACACATTGCATGCATTTAAAAAAAAGATTTAAAATAAAAGATTAATCATCCTTTTAAACTCTGCATGTGTTGTTCACTTTAACATGAGTTCCCCTCTTTTGGTCAATAAAATGTTACATTTAAAATTGAAGGAGTATAGTAGATAATTTTTCCCTAAATTAATTGTGTTGAATTAATATCAGTTATTTATTTTTAAAAATTATAAACAGAAATTAAACCGTTTTATTAAAAAAAATTAGAAATAATTGAATATAATAAACAGAATGCTAAAAAGACATAAATAAAAGATAAAATTTAATGTAAAAGAATAATTTAGTTTATGCTAAGTGATCAACAGAAATAGGCTTGTCTTGTACTAAAACGATAAAAGAAAAATAATTTTTAAGTGACAGACCATGCATTCATCCTTTCTATAGTTTTAGTAATTCTTAATTGGAAACTTATTGATTTGATTTCATATTTTCAATGAAAAAGTACAAGTCAGAAAAGAAAGTTAAAATATTACCAAGAGAAGCTCTTAATTATAATTCTATGTTTTAATGTATTTGAATAAATATAATTTAGTCCAATAAGTATCTTAAAATATTAAGTTATCTCCATATTTCTTAACAATTAACTAAACGTAGTTAAATTTAAAATTTATTATATTAAAAGAAAATTCAATTTGAAGAAATATAAAATTTCCAAAGAACAGATATTCAGAAACTTGAAAAGAAAGTTAAATTCTAAAATATTATGCTTCTTTAAGACTAGAATATTAGCATATAATCTTATTTGTTAACTAATCTGGTTTACTCAAATAACGGTGGAGAAGAAATATTTTTTTATTATTTTTATCTAATTATTATCCTCCATGGATCTTTCTTTTTATTTAATTCCTTAGCTGAGACTGGTATTAAAAGAGTGAATAGAAGATAGTTTATAAAAATTAAACCAAAATTATATACTTCTAATTTGTTTTTCTTTTGCATCAAAGAAAGAAAGCGAGATGTATTTTTCACTTGAAATGTTTTATCGAATATTTAAAATAGCATCACACTGGAATGAATAATAAATTCACTCCCAAAAGAAATATTAATTTATTTCCATCTGAGAAGTTTTAGTGTACAATCTATTTAATAAAAGTACCGAAAATAATGAAAATGTGCTTTACTTCCATCCAAAAATTACTTTGTTTTGTGACGTATGTGGTGGAATGTTAAATTGCTTTTATTCTAATTTAATTCATAACTATAGTTGGCACTATTTCTCCTGAAACATCTCTGGTTTCAATGCGAGAAACAGTTGTGTGACCTATCATAATAGACCTGAACACTTTTTACCACACCCTCCTTATTATCACCATGACATTGGTAGAATTAGGAATGGCTTTTGAAATCACATATTATGACATCAACAGAAATCATGCATTACCTTAATATACATCGATTTCATAAATGCTTAATATTAGACACGAATTATTCTGCTTGCCCATTTTCTTCACAAAACATTATTTTTCAGATAAAAATTTTCATAATTTAATGGTGTCAAAAAGTTTTTCTTAAATATTATACCATACTAAAACCATTAGAGAATTTTTTTTTATTGGAAACAAAAGTCATATAAAAAATTAAGTTTTAACGAATGAAATGTTAAGCACATACATCTAAAAAATACATATAAGTACATGTATTTTCTACATTTAATTATATTTGTGTGTAGTAAATAAATTTTAATGTAAAATAAAAAAAAGATATAATTTGTCATTTTAATTAAATTTATTTAACAATGAATTTCCTATTTCCAGAAAAATAATATTCGTTTAAGTTTCAAAACAAAAGAATATTTAACATTTCAAAAAATATAAGAAATTTTATGTAAAAATTCTTCAACTGTATTTTAAACAAGAGCTTAGCCCTTAGTGGACATCATGATATATATAATTTATTGTTTAATTAAAATATAATTTCTTTATATACATTGAAAATTTTAAATTTGAATGGATTTATAATTTATATTTTTGAAAGATAATATTTTTATTTACACAGTACAGCTGAGTAGACATGCATACAAACAATATGAAATACTTTATTCGAAAGCTATCTATCTACCAACGAATTATCCATCTGTATGTCTCATGTGAATAGAATATTTTATTATGTATTCATTTACTGTTATAACAGAAGTATTAAATTGATCATAAAAGAACTATTTTTTAAAAGATAATTTATATTTAAATTGATAAAATTAACGAACGTAAGAATTTTAGAATGATATTTTATTTTTACCGTTGAAAAGAAATATCTATTTTCAGCACGGGAATATGGATTCAGCAAATATAAAGTAATAAGTATAAATATTATTATCTACTTACTGAAGATACAGTATCACTTGGTTTTGCCTCTTTCTTGGTTTTTTTCTTTGCTCTTGCTCCCCAGTAAGTATAATTTACTGCGGCATATTCCAAAAGCGCAGCAAACACAAATACGAAACACATTACTAAGTAAATGTCAATAGCTTTGACATAAGAAATGCGAGGAAGAGATGAACGTACTCCAGTGCTGATAGTAGTCATGGTTAACACAGTGGTTATGCCTAAAAATACAGACAAAATCATAAGTCAAAAAGTTTTAAAAACTAATCATTATAATCTTTTTAAATTGTGAGACACGGTAAACTAAGAGACATGTGTTCGAAACTGGCAGAGCATGTTAACGGCAAAACATTTTGGCAAATCTTGCTCTTAATTATATACTACTTGAGTGTGCAATGTTTATCAGCGTAGAATATATGCCGATAAGAAATCTACACATCAGTGCCTTATTTAGCTGCACATTTTTGTTTTAAGCCTTTTTTAAAAGTCAGTATGTAATGTACTATATAAAATGTCAGGCTTGCTTATGCAAAATAAACCACTTTTTACACACATCTATTCTGGACTCTATGCGAATTTTGAGCTGTTGCAGGAAGCCTAGAAGTCATTTGGAGGTCACTTAAGCAGCAGTTTGACAAAATAAGGAGAGTTTTTGGTAACAGTACTTACTAAAACGGAAAAAAATTTTCGCATGGATCTAAGTGTATTTGATCCAAGTCAAATCGTTTATCCTTGATGAATGAGTCATTCCAATTTTCTGTAAAGTAGACTGCAGGATTTTTAAACACCACCATGTAAACGGGGTACCGTTAGTACGTCGATTCCCATAAATCCCTTTCTACCAGAATCAATTGTATATGGACAACAGTGTATTGTTGACTGAATTTGCTGCCAGTTGGCACGCATTGCAGTTACACAATAAACGGAAACGGTGCAACATATCACCTGTAGCCTTTCTTCTAAAATACAGCAACGAATAAGCCGCCGCATTCTCTCCACCATCCTCTTTCAATAAATGCGAGAGTAATTGAACAACAAGGACCCTTCTTCTATATGCATAAAATGAGGTTCAATAATTCCCATGTGTACGAGTGTACATTTCGCCAATGTACCATGGATGTGGAGCAAATGTTGCTTGGAATAAGGAATTGATTTCTCTTTGATACATACTGATGGCAACCTATGTGTACAAAGTAAATCACATAAAAAGACGGATTTTTCTTGTTTTATGTTAATAGAAAATATATCTCTCGTCAAATTATGACTTCTGTATCTATTGAGAAAAGGTGGTTTTGTTTGGTGAGTCAATCTGACACTAGGAAGATTACAAACTAATGGCCTATGGTTGTAGTAGGAATTTTAGTATACCCTGTATAAACAGTATTCCTGGAGGATTTTTCGTTATTCATGTACCGCAAGAGAAGAAACCCGGAAGATCCCAGGTATTTACTCTGACAGATATGCATATAAAATTATTCAACTGGGGTCGGATCTAGGAGGTTTTGCTATGAAGAGTGGTTTCATACAATTAGGCTACGGTAAGCCTATGATGGGCCGATTCACTCATTTCTGTGCATCAGTGTGACATTGATGGATATCTTTTGCCATGTAGTCCATAATTTCACCGTTATAGTGCTGCCAGCCATTTACGAATTTGACCAATAAACACAATTTTTCGGAACAATTAATCATATAATGGAAAATGGATAGATTTATCCGAATCAAAATTTATTCACAGTGCACCCTTAATATAGTGATGTGTGAAAATAGAAATGTTTGTACTTCCTTCTGAAAGGACTGATCCATTTGTAGATCAATTCAAAATAATAAAATATTGCAAGTTAATTTTTTTTTACTTTGATTCAGGTCGTGTGATTAGTTGTAAATTTACAATTTATAAATTCTAGAATGTTTTGAAAATATTAATAAACTATAATGTTAAGCTCTATTTAAAAAAATAGGAGAATTTAATTTCTTACCAAGAGCAACACGTGCTGAAGTAGCTTCATGGTTGATCCAAAATGACACCCAAGACAACATTACAATAAGAATGGACGGTAAATAAGTTTGAAATATGAAGTAGCCGATGTTTCTTTTTAGCTCAAAACTCAATGACAATCGTTGGTATGTTCCTGAAATTAAGAAAAAAATATTTGTTGCAAAAGTTCAAACAATACATGTTGTTTAATTCTTCAGTAAAAATATCATTATTTAATATATAATGGTAAAGATAATTAAAGGATATTATAAGTCTTTTAAGAAAATACTTTTGCATAAAATATTAGAAGATTATAAATAATGCAAAGTTTTCTTCTTTTCGCTACATGCAAATTTTGAGTTTGACATCAAAGTTGATGTTTTAGTCGAATTTAATTAGATTTGGTTTCAAATTGATGTAAGGCAAAGCAGAAAAAATTATCGATGCTCATTAAGTGCGTTGTTTCGAAGATAGTAATGTCTCAACGATGCCATTTAACGGAATCAAAAGCTTTTCGAATTGTTGGCCATTTAGAGAAGGCCAAACACATTCCGAAGTAGCAGAAGTCATTAGATTCTTACAAAGTGTGATTTTAAGGATCTGAAACCATTTATTGCAGACTGAAAAAGAAGGCCGAAGATCAGGAAAAAGTTGTTTACATCCAACAGCTCTTAATGAAAATCCCATTTAAAGGCTAACAGCTCGGAAACACTAAAAGATGTCTGCAACACTTCTTCAACATCTTCCCTCAGCTGCTGGTGCAATAGTTTTGAACAAATGCAAGAAACCACCTTTACATTGTAGGGCTGTGCGCTTGCCTGCCTATGCTGAGTGTCACTTTAACAACAAGGCATGGTAGTGTGAAATACAACATATGAACTGAAGGAAAATAAATGGCAGAAAATGTTTTCTCTGAAAAGACCCATTTTCCTCTTTATAATAATAATAGGCATATTTTCATCTGAAGGGGATATGGCGCTAAAAGCAATTTTTGGATCTTGCAGTTATCTGTTAGATTTGAAGGTGGGGGATGATGGTCTATGATGGCATATCATTTGATAGGGATACTGAATTCTATATCATTCGAAACGGAGCTATGACCAGTTGCTGCTATACAGATGAGATCCTGATACCTATTGTAGTCTCTTACGCGCTTAGTTGTGGATGACTTCATTTTAGTGGACAACATCAGCTTCATTTCAATGATAACTTGGTGAATGATTTCATTTCGAATGAAGGAATCACCAGAAGGGATTGGCTTGGTTCTTTGGACATGAACATAATAGAGCATGTTTAGGATATTCTGCACAGACGAATTACTGGATGCCTGATATCTCTCTCTCCATAAACTATACAAGAACAGAAAATAGATCTTCTGGTTGAGTGAAAACGAATACTTTTGACCATCGTTAATGTTATATAAAGCCTCATTGTTTCGATTCCTGTAAATTTGTTCAGCGTTACGTAAAGAGAAAACAAATTACCTATTAAAAACGATTTTCTTTTACGGAAACGCTTTTTTATTTAATTTGCTCGTGCACATAAATTGCGTTTTTTCTTTTTGTACTGAAATGCTTAATAACACGCATTTATTTCTGCCAAACCTTTTTTCTGTCTCTTTTATCACATAAAGCCTACCTTACCGATCAACAAATGATTCTCCAGATATAAGATCAAACCACAATCTCACTATCTTTCAATTGTTTTGAGCAATGTATTTCAGTTTTTATAGAGAATAATATCAATTTCTATTTTTACAAGAGCTCAATATTTTCACTAGTTCAATTTTTAGCATTTGCTGCCAAAAATTTCAAGCATTTCAAATAAGGCTTTGTATATTTGTGTGTTTCATGTTTTTCTAAGTTTTAAAATTTCATATCAACATACAGCTTTATAGCTGATTTTAAGATAGTATTTAAATATTTTGATGCAATTTTTATTTTGATACAAGTTTTATTTTTTAATGCTAATCCTGAAGCTCTAATAACATGCCCCATGGAAAGATAAAATGACTTTTACTGACGATATTTAAATTTCTATAATCTTCATACTGCTTTATTTCCCAAAAAAATAAAATTTTTATTAGCTATAACAGTGAAACAATTCACAAAATATAACATTTTAAATATTTTACGACATCAAAATAGCATCAAAGATATATAAGCCAAATGAACATATAAATATAATAATCTGTTTTAAAATATATAAGAATATAAAATTACAAGAATTCCAAATCCATAAATCTACAAGTTGAAATAATTTAAGATAATTTGGATATTCAAGAATATTCAGCACGCACATACGAGAGAATTATGTGATTTTTGAAAAAATTCTAATAGAGTGTATGAATATACAATTTTCAGGGTGTATTTTTAAAATTTTTGGTTTTCTCGTATTTTTGTGTTACTGAAGACATGAAATTTTTAGTGATTGTCCGTTTTTACGAACTAAAGATTTATCATGTCTTCTTATTCCTTATAAACCAAATTTTTATTAATATTTCTTTATTTTTTCTGCTCTTTCTTGTCATTTTTTTATTTTTGACACCATATTTTACAGCAAATTATTGTGAATTTTGCAGTTACAGTTTATAACACAAAAATTTGGTAAACATTATTTTTATAATCACCACATCTTTCTGGATAATATAAATAAAATATTTGCTATTATGATGCTTACTTTAGGTTTTTATGATGATATCAAGCATACTAATTACGAGTTTCTAAATATTTAAATTTAAAATCGTATGCTTACGAACATAATTTTTTCGCATTTTAGTTACTTACAGTTTCAAAGTTCAAAGTTAAAAATTAATTTTGATGCATTTTTTTTTATTATACTTGCGTTAAATTTATTTCAAAGACATTGAAACGCATTAAAATATAAAAGAAACAGTTTTCCATTTTTAACAAAATCAATATCTCAGTAATTTCTTTTAAAAGTACAGTTAGCATTTAATATTTTAATAATAACAAAATTTGAAGATATTTTTATATTAAAAGAACAGTTTGTTTTATATTTATATATGTGCGTCATTTAAAATTAAATGCAGATGCAAGAAATGTTCAAAAGAAACAATTGAGAGAGAGAAATTAAAGCCTGTCTTTAATAATTTAGTCTAAATAAAGAAATAGCGATGAATATTTCTTAAGAGACACATAGATAAAAAGAAGCATTTGGCATTCCAAATCACAAAGTAACAGAACAATATACTTTTTTTCTATTCTAAAACCCGTTTCCTTTCTTTTTTCCGGTCAAAAACTACGACAACGCAAATTACTTCTCAAGAATGAAAAGTTCTTGTTTAATATAAGCTCAAGAGTTGAAGCTTTCTGACAAATATAAGAAAAAAATTAACTTTCATGGAACAAAATTGAAAAGAATGGCAGTGAAAGAAAATGATGAGAAAAGGATTATAAAGAAAAAACAGAAACCCAGTCATCGAAAAGATATAGCATCTTCATCTTTTTGGGATTTATATTATTTCTTATTTTTTATTGCATTTTTTTTGGAGAAGAAAAAACGCATAAATAAACTTTTTGTGTTATTAACGGCTTAATTTCATTTATTCACGTCAAATAAATCATGCGTATATCACTACTATTAAAAATATCATTCTCTTTCATCAATATCTTTTCCCCTAAAATTTAAAAAAAAATTACAAGAATGCATATATAGTAATATATATTAATTATTTAGTCAAAGTTATAATAAATAAATATATCCAGTTAAGAAATTTACTTTTTTGATTTATATGATGTAAAGTTATTTTTTGATTTGTCAGGTATGATTGTAATATATTGTAGTATTTAAAAGTTTACAAACACCTGTGTACTGCAATAATTTTAATCTAAAATTGTCCAATATTTATTGCTAACTTCAGTTTAATAAATCGTT
This sequence comes from Latrodectus elegans, assembly GCA_030067965.1. Lineage (NCBI taxonomy): Eukaryota > Metazoa > Arthropoda > Arachnida > Araneae > Theridiidae > Latrodectus > Latrodectus elegans. The sequence continues at coordinate 56,884,423 of CM057809.1, read as the reverse complement.
AACATTGCAGTTTTTGGGAACTTTAACCTTAAAAAATAGAATAAAATTTCTCAAACTTTCTCAAAATACCAAAAAATAAGCAGTGATTCATTAATATGATTTGCTTTTATGTTAATGAAATATTTAGCCAGAAAAAGAATGGAGAACAAAATCTTCAGATTTTAACATGTAAAAGTATCATTACTTTATGCGGAATAATGAATGAAATTGAATTTTATGAAAAATGTAATAAAATTTTTCTAGTTATAGAATACAAAATATAAGAACATATTGTTTTTAAATATTGTTAATAAGGAATATACAAGATGAAAATTAAGCTCTTTCACTCTTATTATTTAAATTAATTTCTGCTTTTTAATGAAATTAATATTCTTCATAAGGCTATACTCTTTCTAATGCTAATGCTATTATATAAAATACTTTTTCCTAGTTATTTTGGAAGAGAATATTTTAGTTGCTATCTTTATATTCTGGATGCCGTTATGCTTTAGAATTATTCTTTATTAAATCTAAAGCATAATAATATAAGAATAATAAATTGAATTTATTATTCTTATAATTTATTCGATTTTACAGATTAAATACTTATGAGACAATAAATTAAGAATTGTCATTATTCTAATTGTTTGTTAGAATTTTTCTAAATTATTTGTCTCAAATTTTATTAATTCCCAAGATTAAAAATCAAAATTAAAATTTCATTTAGAACCTCAGAATTACATTTAAGTAGTTACAAGTCCCTTTATCCTTAATTAATTAAAGATTTTTTTGTGAATAGCTATCATATATTTATAAATTTAAAAAGTAGGGATATCATAAAAATCTTTAGATTAAAAATAACTCAAATGGTAATTTTTCAGTCTAATAGTGCTTCTCTGAGAAAAGTTACTATAATACGACTATTATTATATTGTAGCTTTATTAAATTTTAAATAGTTTTAAATTGTGATATTACAAACATACTGCATTTTATTTATTTATTTATTTATTTTATTATTATTATTATTTTTTTTTGAAACTTACAAAGTTTTTTAATAGAATGATATTTAAAGCTAAAAACTACGGTTGTTCAATTTATATTTTTGATATTTTGGGAAAGTAATTTTAAAACCAATTATGACATTTTAAGACCTCATAGAAAAAAGTTATATATAAATAAAAATGTCAACTCAGGATACTTTTAAACATTGTTAATTGCATGAAAAATTTTAGATCAAAAATGGAAAATTGAGCAACAAATGAAACCAAAAGATCATTTGCTATGTAGAAATTAAGATTAGGTTCCATTATAAAATAAGTTCAGTTCGGAAGAGAACGATTAACTATTCTGCAGAATTATTAATTATGTGCAGTATTAGGATATAACTTTTTTTATCAAGTCGTTTCCATCAAGTAGGAAATTACATCCTCAATATAAGATGAAAATATCAAATAGTTCAAAATAAAATTTCCACACAATTTTCAAATCATATATTCCTTCCGTGAATAAGATATTTGAAAAGTATGTTATATCATTTATCCTTGCAGTTTTACAATCTTTAAAGATACTTTTTGTCACGATATATGTGTAATAGTAAAACCCTCATGCTTTTTTAATGCTTTTAATTAATTAAAAATTAAGGGATTGTTGAGAGTTTCAAAGAAATATGGTATACATTTTATTTTACAAAAATTGGAAGAGATTTCATAGTTTTTACTTTAATCTATTAACATTTTTCTAACAAATGTAATGGTAATTAGACAGTTGGTATTCCCTATTAAATTTCTTTAATATTTAAATCTAATTTACAAACGATAATGCTTGATTGTAAATGCGTTTTCTATAATTCTTTCTCAGTAAAACAACAATAGGAAACAACAATTGAGGAACAATAGAAATTTATATATGGAGAAAAATAATTACTATGTCTTCCAATCGTTGATTTAATGGTGTATATTCAATTTTAAACTCTTATTTTGTAATTAGTAACTTTTTTAAAACCTAAAAACTATATTGATAAAATGTATTTTTGACATTTATATTTAAAAATAACATAGCTATGTAATGTTTTTATCTATGATGTTTATTTTAGTCAAAAAAAATTTTTTTAATATAAAACAATTTAATATTTAATAAAAATAACAAATTTTATCATAGAATTCTTAAAATTCTATTGAAATTTTTAATGCACAGTTGCCTTTCGGTCTTTTCTCTATTCAGCTCTATAATGGGCGAAATGATGGTATCTCATATAGTGGGGCACCCCGTGGGTGTGCCCTCTTCAACCCAAAGGTGAAGTAATAAAGAAAAACAAACACAAATGGAAACATCCATTCCCTAACCCGGATTATAACCCCATACTTACAGCTTCAGTTAAGGACGCTAACCTCTCCAACATTGGTCGAACATTTAGTTGAAATTAAAACCATGCTAAGATACACTTAATATTATTGCTTAAAAATATCTTTAAATAGTTTCTTATTGAGAAGAAAGAAAAAGCCATTAAAAAAGTTAAGTAAATAATTGTAACATAACTCAACTTATAATTACAAGCAAATAAATTATGTTATAAAATTTAATTCAGATTTTATGTCTCATCATTTCTTTCCTCTCTTGATTATAACAGACAAGTTCGAAAAATTTAAGAGAAGTTCATTAAATAATTGATTTGTATTTTTTATGCAAAATGTTATACACAGCAGGATTATCGTATGATACAAGCGTCATACGTACTTACATGAAAATAACATATAGTTATGTATTTATTTAAAATCATCATTAATTTCCCCATTTTATTTGAAAACATAAATTTTCAATGTAATTAAAAATTTTTCGAAAACTGGGACTTTTAATTGTAATTGTAGTATATAAAAGAAGTGATGTTGAAGGCAACAATTCAAGAAATTTTGTTAAGCTTAAATATTTACTCTAAATTTGTTTAACAAAAATACAAACTCTTTAAGTTTAACAGCATTCGATTGATACATGATAATTAATTCCAGCAATAATACAATTTTGTAATGTTTTCATATAGTTTTCACTCATGTAGCTATGCGTAAACAAATAATGTATTACACTTTTTCTAGTACTAAATATTCATTTAAGTTAACTGAATGCTGATCCAAATTAGTTTATTGGAATAATTAAAAGTGTTCATTCATTATTTAAAAATCATCTGTTGAGGGTTTATCATGTAATTATATTTTTCTAATATTCTTATTTTCAATTTTCTAGCAAGTATTTATAAAGTAATCTGTTATTTAATTGCACCTTATAAAAATAATAATTTTAACTGTTAATCTTGTTTATTAGCGCAAAAATGCATTCTATCTGTAATTTATTCAACTGCAAAAATCCACTCTTTTTGCAGTTGAATAAAATGCTAATTTTCTGCATACAGAACTATATACTCTGTACTATAGCAACCATCAATGAAATAAATAAAACGGTTTTTCATATGCATTTTACACATCTTGAACAAAAATAAACTAAATATATCTATAAAATCAAAAAAATTCGCTATATAAATAAAACTCTATATAAAGTTTAAAATTCTATAGAATTCGCATGTGTGATAAAAGAATTGTCCAAAACAATTAAAAAGACTCTGAAAGCAGATGTGTTTCTATAAATGACACTAAAAACTAAAATAAAATTACAGAACTATCAGATTTTGTATTATATGGATATTTATTCCTAAGTGTTTGTGTAAGAGTATTTAACATCAATATTTGCTTCAGTTCATTTCAGGTGAAGCTAAACTGACAGACATGTCAAAGCTCGAAAGAAGGCAGACAAATGAAGCCCTTCTGGTCAGTGCAGCAATAACTACATTGATATAACTATTATTAACTATTTGATAGCAAAACCTCTCTCTATTTATGGTAAAACTTCTGAAACGACCATGGGGGAAATTACACATACAAGCATAAGTAAGTAATAAAAAAGTCTTCGAAGCTAAATGCAGAATTTAGAAAAGTCCAATGACGTCCATTTAAAAAAAGTCCACAGTTCAATGATGGTGAAATCTGTACAATTCCAATTGATGCTTTGCATTCCATGGAGTGATGTTTGGTTTGTGAGTGACTGTAGGAATGTGGAATTTCAATGTGCTTAATTCTCCACGAACAGTACTGCAAACCCTAGCGTATGATGAAATCTGGAGCTTCTGAGAAATTTCCCCCAACGAAAAACTTGCTATTTCGCATCATTATGACTCTTTTCAGAGTGTTGAGACTGAGTTCACTACGTTTCCTGCTCAACTACTTCATTTTTCTTCCGTTCAATTGCTTGGATATTTCCACTTCCAAATTATATCACTCACGTGAAGTTAGACTTCTGCAGAATAACCGCAATTTTTCGCAAAATTAGCATCCCACTATACTGCCATGATCAAACTACACATAAATATAATCTGACAAACCGTTAAAAAACACTTATATAATTAGTGAGTACACATTTAATACCGTCACCCTCCAAATACATATATATATATATATATATATATATATATATATATATATATATATTATTACAGAATTTTTCTTCTTTGATGTGATGGGGAGAAGGGGTTGACAACTCTGGTGTTGATCACGTTACCGGAGTGTGTTACAAAATAAAGAGGAGATTTTTTATGTCCTCTTACTTTTGTAACACATAAATAAGTGTCTTTAGAAATAGATGGCCGGAAACCTAATATATTATTAAAAATAAATTAAAAAACAAACAGAATTTTTCTCTCGAAATGTGTTCTTTCAATTAGATAGTAATTCTTATAGTGGTATTTGAAATTTTCTTGTATGGCATAGGAGATCTGTATAATTTAAAATAAGAAACTTGCAATGAATAGCAGCTGTGATTCAGTCTAAAAATAAATTAAAAAATATTTTAATTTTAAACTGTGTTTTTAAATTGTTATTTTCTTAAATTATGGTATTTTTATCGGAAAAAACTCTTTTGAAATTATTTTTACAAACGAATGAATTACACATCAAAGGAAATTTATAATATTCATGATATGAATCCTTAGATATAATCTAACTTTTTAACGTGATTATATTTAATCACGCACACACACTTTTGTTAGATGAGAAATTAAACTTGTTTTTAAATATGAGTTTTGAATCTTTACAAATAGAATTATTTGTGATTTTCAATAGAAACAAAAGTATTTCTTAAAAGATATCTTCCTCTTTTTAGATGAAATATTTTTTAATCAAATCAGAGAAAAATAGCAAATTTATTGGCTTAAATTGACTAAAAATGTTTCATTAATTTTGTTCAAATTTGTATAGCATTGATATATATCTTAAGGAGAGAATAAAATAATAAGCAATCTATATTTTTTAACTACTAATCAATTAGAAATACAATGTTTTTGTAAAAGGTATGAAGTCTATTTAATAATGTTTCGATAAAAGACAGAATAATCCTCCATAGTTTTTAAAGTAAGTTTAAATGAAATATTTCAATATATATATATATATATCTTTATCTATATATATATATATATCTATATATATATATATATATATATATATATATATATATATATATATATATATATATACACTACTCATGACACTCAATTGCACTTACTTGATATATGATTCAAAGAATAAGTTCTACCGTAAGTTTCTCATATACAAATTACATTTGAATGTTGTTTGAAGAAAATTTATTGTGATGAATTGTTGAATTGTATAAGAAACAGAAATTATTTCTAGAATATTTCTAATTTAAGAGAGTTTGAATTGCAACCAACTGTAATTGCGGTTTATCATTTCGCATGAATTGCTGGTTGTATTTTTCAAAATTCCTCGAGTATCTGCATAATATGAAAATGATAAAGTTTGGACAGGACTACTGAATGATGTGTCTTATGTCTACAGTCAGCTGACATTAACAACTGAGAAGATGTCGAAGTTATCCGCTTGATCTTATTGACGCGTTCATTCACATCACAGGTCATGAGATAATAAATGGGATTATTTCAAAATAACAAAAATAATTATATAACTTTTCAAAAGCATGGACTAAAAACTCAGCAACTCTTGGTACTACATCGAAGACAGGAATAGATTTAATAGTATGTTCGATGAGGACCCTGTATGCGGAAATTGCGCAGTGATGCATTTTCAGAAGAATTTAATATCTGCTTGCATGATATTTGCTAGAATCCATTTCTGCTTATATGATAAAGATGATAATCATGATTTTCGCATAAATGTCTAGCGACATCAGTGAGAATCCTGTCGGCAGCATTTATTTGACGTTGTCAGACTGATCCAACTTATGGAATGACTGCATGGGCTACCACTGAATACCCGTCTTCGTCCTCACTTGTTCAGGCTGATAACACTCTGAAAAATGGTCTTCCCATTAATGATGTGTTAAGACCCGTGTTCCTACCATTTATTCAAGTCCTGTAAAATGCTATGTTTCAACAAGATAATGCAAGTCCACATTTAGATTGGTTTAGAAGGTTTAGACAATGACTCCAATATACATAGTTTGAATATTACAGTCATAGTCTAAACCAGGAGTGGCCAAGCTCCTTGATAGTTCAAGCCATTTTTCGAAATTTTAAATTTTTCTCGAGCCACAAGTAAATACGTATTTTAAATAAAAAATGTAAGAAAAATGTAAAAATATAATGCATAAAATGTATTATATTTTTGCTGATATTATATTAATTGAAAACTCATAAATAAAATTGCAAAATACGTGTATTGAATTTAATATTTAAAATTAAACATTTATTTTATTTCTCTTGATAGTTCTTTAAAATATTGGGAATAATTGATGACAGCACTTCTCAATAATTCTTTCAGATGCTCGTTAGTTAACACTGATCTGAGTTTGGATTTCACGCAATTTAAAATGGAATAAAATGTGATTCCCATAAATATTTTGTTCTGAATATTGAAAGAATTCGACAACCTTTTTTAATCCAGAATACTTTGATTATGGTACAAATTTCTAAAATTCAGTAATAGGCGTTGATTTATATTCTAATTGTAGTGCTTGATTTTCTTGCATCTCTATTAATTCTAATTTTCCAGATGCTATTTCAATCATAATTATATTGAAAATGGAGAAATTACCTTAGATTAAATAAATTTCAAATGGATTCAGAAAAAAACAAAAGATGATTAAAAATGTTTCAAGTCTTGAAATATATTTTTGAAATCTGCCAATATATTTTTCCTTCTACCATTTTTATATACTCTTTGAGTGTTAATTGCTTAATTTTGGAACAATTTTTTAATTAGAGTTAATTTGGAACAATTTTTAATTAACTTAAGAGAAAAGTAACATTACGTCTTCTAGGTTAGGTTAGGTTGCGACAAAAAATCTGTTTGGGAGCTTTATGCTCATATGCTTATAACTCGCATTGAGTATGATTGAGCTTTTATTTGAAACCTAAACAAAAATTGATAGATTGATGATTTTGAAACAAAAAATGACAACCAAAACGACAGGATAAGCACGGCGTTTGATTGACAAATGAAGGGAAAATTAGGCCACTTGGAAATACGAAGACGAGAAAAAATTAGAATCTATTAATTTGTTTCAAAAAAGAAATTTTTGCGTCAGTTTTATCTTTAGGACTCGTTGACAAATCTAAGGTCCAAGAGAAAGAAAGAGCTCAAATACCAAGTTTTTCTCTTAACGAATTTCCTTCTTGATCATATCGAGGACATTATAGCATTGTGTGATTTATAGTTTCTCTTTCTCCACAAGGGCATTTATCCACTGAAAAAAGTCTGAATTTATGTAACTTAGCATTTGTCGGAAAAGATCTAGTTCTAGCTCTAGCTAGCAGCACTGCTTCAAGGCGATAATTAATATAAATGCGGTGAATCTTCGTGATAGAAGACATTCGAAAAGTTACAGGTATATCTACAGTTATTCCATTCGTTGTTATTATAATTGATAAAAATGTTTCTTATATTATGGATAAAGTCTTCAGGTGAAATCGAGTGAAGAATATAACATTTATGAATTGCTGATTTTGCAAGAGTATCTACTTTTTCTCTCAGCAATTCCGGAATGACCTGGAATCCAAACTAATTGAATAGATTCACAAATTTTAATTGCATTTCCTAAAGCTGTTCCGATGTGTTGGGAAGATGTTGAGAGAGTTTTCAAACTGCTTAGACATGATAAGGAGTCTGATAATATGACATAGTCGGAGGGAGAAATTCAGAATTTATTCACCGCCAGATATATAGCCAAAGTCTCTGCTGTAAAAATGTAATTAGAGTTATTGATTTGCCTGGAAACAACGGAGTTATTTTTGTTGTTATAAATAGCGATTCCAAATTTATTTTCTATTTTAGATGCATCAGTAAATAATAATATGTGATTGGACCATTTAGAAGTAATATGCAGTTCAAAGAGGTCATTGATAATGTTTGTAGGAAGATTTTTAGTCTTAAGAGTATATCTTCTAAGAAATATTTTTAAATTAATATTAACAGATGTAGGTTTTTCAGGGACTCTTAAAATATGTGATTCTTGAATTCCATTATCTTCAAGCCATTATTTCACTCGCAAAGATAGAGGAAGAGCGCCAGAGATATGGCTGTATGGCATTGAATCCCACAAACTAACACATGGAGATCTATTAGAAAGTGCAAGGTTTCTAATGTGCATCCTTGTAGAGAGATGGTTTTGTCTTACAGAAAGAGGTAAGATCCCTGCTTCTTTCAGAAAAGTGGAATTGGTGTCCAGCGAGGAAGACCTGTAGTAATTCTAAGAACTGAGTAATCTTAGAATATATCGGATCCAAGATTTTTCTAATAAGCTCACAGATGTAAATACATGACATCCATAATTGAGGCTACTTGTAATGAAGGAACGAACAATTTGAAGTAAGTGATTAGTTTTTGCTCCTCATCTATTACCTGCAATAGCTTTTAAATTAATTTTCTTCTGGGTGGATTTTTTTTCATTTGAAAATTATACTTGAAGGTTAAGTTATTAGTAAAATAGAGGCCCAGAATGTTTATGTGCTTATACCAAGAGATAGGTAATTGGTTGATAGTTAGTTCGAAATTTACAGGAGATTTTTTGGAAGAGAAATCAATGACTGAACATTTCGAGGAATCAATTTTTAGTTTCCATTCTTCATACCATTGTTCAAGTTTTATGATTGCAGTCTGCATTTTTGCTGTAGTCTTTCTTGTGATGAATGAGCAGCCAAAAGGATTATGTTATCAGCATAAATAAAACACTTAATGTCAGGAGAGAGAACTTTGTAAATATCTGACATGTAAATCATGAAAAGAACGGGAAAAAGAACACTGACTTAAGAAACACCTCTATTAGAGAAAGTGGGCTGAGATAAATTTCCACGCCATTTTACTTTAAAACTTCTACTCGATAAAGAATCCAATATCCAATGAGCAGCATTTCCTCTGATATCAAATTGGAGGAACTTATAAATAAGACCGTCTGGCCACAATGAATCGTCAGCTTGAGATATATCTACAGTTGCGCAAAATATATATTTTTTCTGTGAGCGTAAAGCACAATAATATGATGATTAAGCATAGAAAGAACACTATCGCAACCTCTATAAGGCATAAATCCATGATGATTTGGATGAAAATATTTGGAAGGGGAGATATGATTTATTAGACGATTTAATATCATGCTTTCCATGACCTTACATAGAACACTTGTAAGACATATTGGGCGATAAGAATTTACTGAAGTAGTATCTTTCCCAGGTTTTATTACAGGAATTATGATGAATTTTTTCCAATACGGGGGAACAATTCCGCTTAACCAAGAGTTATTTATGAGTGACAAAAGGGATCATAAAGCTATGTTTGAGAAACCCTTCAAAATTTTAGCTGATATTAAATCCGGACCAGCTGAAGTATTTTTGCATTTAGAAATCACCAATTGGATCGCTAAGAGGAAGAATACAGAGTTATATTCTAAATCAAAGTTTGAACATAAATCGAGAGGTAGTACTTCAGTTTCAGATTGACTAGAATAAAATTTGGCAAATAAGTTAGCATGAACAACAGGGTCCGAAATAATCGAAACTTCGCTAGAAATTAGTAGATGATGAGTTGGTGAGTCAGTAGATCTATTTTTAAGTCTTTTAAGAATAGAAATGTCCTTATATATACCAGATTTTGTTATAGTTTTATCTCAGAAATTTCTGGAAAGGGTTAGAAAAAGCTGATGAAGTTTTTCAGAAATTCGTTTGTACTGTATTCACAGAGTCTGATTAAGAGAACTTTTCGCTTTCCATTAAAGTTTTCTTTTTTGACCCAAAAGATAACAACATTCTGATGTCTACTACGGAGGATATGACTTTAACGGAAAGATTTGTTTTTTCTTGAATTTATCAAGATAGTTTTTGCATAAAATTTGGAATTGATCTACAGAAACTAGTCCGTTATTAGCAATTTGAGTGTTCATTGATTTGAAGAAGCCAGTCCATAAAATTCTATTGAGGGAAGTACCTTTCGAATAATCGTTATTGTAGATTTCGACACTTGTTTGAACAGGGAGATGGTCACTACCATAACTATCTGAACTGACTGAGAAAGTATAAAAAGTTAAAATATCAGGAGGAAAATTTACAGTGGGAGACTTACACATTTACTAAAGTAAGAGATGATTTGGATATAGTAATTTTTATAGCTAATATTTCTTTATTGTTACCTTCTAAGCGGGATATATTTAAAACTTGCACAGTAGAGATTTATCAACAGCAAAAAGAAATCCTCCACCACGGCCATCTTGCCTATCTAATTTAATTATTGTTTTATTACAAATTTGAAATAAATCGGATTTTTTAAGAAACGTTTCTTGAATTGCTAGGACATTGGAAGATTGAAAGTACGGAAGTTTTACATACGGGCGCTTAGATAGAATGCTTCCTGCATTCCAAAAAACTAAATTGAACATTTTATAAAACGAAAAACCTGAACAGTTATTAAAATTTTTAAAAAATGCGCTTTTAGTAAAAGAATATTTTTTTTAAAAAATGTATGAATGTTTTTTACGCCTTCTTCCTGGCTCAATTCTTTTTTCAATGTTAGTTTCTGCATATTTAATAGTTGGTTGAAGATAACACATAATAGGTTGTTTGGGAGATATAATTTCCTGATTCACAGAATGTTTTGGACTTATCTTTCTTGACTGGAATAGATCTTGCACGACTTTATCTTGGAGGAGATCAAGAAAATGATCTAGCTGGATTCGAATATGCTCGTATATATTCTTTTATGAATGAGAACATTTAATCTTGTCTAGTTTGTATCGAAGTAATTTTGCTTCAAATATAGAAGTCATTTCAGTCACTGGTTTTTTTAACAATATCAGTTATTTCATTTTGATTCGGCACGAAAGGAAGATGACTTTTGGTTACACTGGAGTAACTGATTTTTAAAGATTTATTACAACGTCTTCCCGTCTCAATAAACGGAAGGTGGTTCATGCTTTTAAAATAGAAGAATTTTTTTCTTCAAGCCTAGTTGGGCTGGAAATATCATTAGCTGCATGATTTTCCTGACAGTTTATGCATTTAGGTGTTTCATTCGCACAGGGAGAGTCTTTATGGAATGTTCCATAGTTTTTTTTATAAAAGAAGACTTCTGGTGTACATTTTTTCGTAGGGTGTGAGTAAATTTATAGCATTTTCCGCATTGGTGAACGTTATCAATAAAAAAGAAAATTGAAATGATGGAATAGAATAAGTTAATAGTTTGAGGCAGATGATGTCCAATGACGCTCACTAAAATATTTTCGCTCAGTTCTTCAGAATTCCTTTTTGTAAATCTTTGTAAGCTTAATATCGTTAAGCCATTTTGAGCAATTTCTTCAGCAACAAAATATAAAGGTAAATCTACATTTTTTTCTTTTATAAGGAAACTTGAAGAAATATATTCAGGTTTAAAACTGGATTTAACAGGTACTCCAAGAATATTGTCTATCTTGCTTATTTCTACAGCAGCATCTGGGCAATTAGTTTCGAATAGAAGCTTACCTTGACGGGTGTGTTGAATTTGTATTATTTTCTTGTAATTCTTTACAAGTTGAATTATTTCTCTCTTTAAATTGTAAGATTTCTTTGTAATAGATGCAGTACCATCAGTGGGAGACAGGGAAATGAAGAACTTATTAATACCATTTTCCGCACCTAGCTGGATTAGTTGTGGAATAGAATCTTCGAAAGTCAATAATTTCGAAGTGTTTATTTTTGGAATGCGCAAATCGCAATCCGTGTAAATCATTTCAGTTTCTTCTTCAGTCATTTAGAATCCATGACAGTAATAATAATAATAAATTAAAAATTTAAATGGTAAAAATAAAAGAACAAAAATACTCAATCTTAGTCAATCAAAGACTAAGCAAAAGTCTGACGATAATTTAAACACGAAAAAGGAGAAAAAGTGTCAAAGAAAACATTAAATTATGACAAAATAATCAGAGTTCAAAATTTAAGTATTTTACAATTTAGAACAATCTGCCATTTTTACTAAAAAAAACTGTAAAAATAAATTTGTAAACATTTACATCCAGAAGACTATTACTCTACGTCTTCTAACCACTTGTCATCGTCTAATTCTGAATTGGTTATTTTCTTTTTTCAGAAATTCAGTTATCAAATAAAAAATCTACAAACTTATTTAATATGCTGTAGCTATATAACAATCTAATAATATAAAAGAAATTAAAATGACATTTGAAAGTTCTTCGGATTTTGATTCTTCAAGGAAGTTTTTGAATTGTCGATGATTTCTTGCATTGGTGCGAATGTAACTTACAATGTTTAACACTGTTTTCACAAAATCAGGATGCTTTAAATATTTTGTAACGATATTATCTCTGGGAATTATGCAGCAAAGTTGTATGAATTGTGGAATTTGAGAACCATTTTTTAAAAGACCATTAAGACCGATTTTTTTTACCCAACATTACCGCAGCTCTATCAAATACAATGCTTACATTTTTATTAAGAGGCACATCAAAAGTTTTCATTATAGAATCTAATGCATTTTTTAATATTGACACCGCGGGTTGAATCTTGAAGTGCTACTAAGTCTGATAATCCTGATTTTACAACGAAATCAGGTGAAGCAAAGCACGTGCTGACTGCCAGTTGCGGAAAATCTATAACATCTATCAATTTGTCAAGGGATAAGCTAAAATGCAATACAGTTCTTCACATCATATTTTAAATTATATGCAGGAGATGTATTAATTACAGCTATGTATCACTCGTTTTTGTGTCTGGAGATGGGAATTTGCGAAACAACTTTGTGCAATGCTGCATTATTTGGATCTCAAATTTTAAGTACGTCTTCCAAGCTTTCACAAATAAACTTTCTTATACAAGTTATTTTAATACAGACGTTTTGAACGAGCAGTATTCCAGACAGTTACAAAAGTGGCTTCCACTACATTATTAGCTTAATTGCTAAGGGTAATCAAAATTGAATATTGTTTATTTAAAATTGACTTTAAAAAAGCAAGTTTATGAAATCGTAATTTGTAATTTGGAGGATACTGATTAGAAAACTGTGGGTGATTATCTTCATAACATCGACGTAAATTTCTAGCTTTATACTTTTTGACTGTAGAATTACGAATAACACATAAGGCTTTTTCCGTTATTGTCAATAAGAAAGAAATTATCCTCTCACTCATTAAAACTTCTATTTTCTTGCTCGTATTTTCTTTTTTTTTTTTTGATGAGCCATATCACACACACATTCTTAACTTGGATGGAAATGAAATTTGTTACAACTTTCCTATTAGTCTTTCATATTTGTTGTCAGTAATTTAAAAGACATTTTGAAACATATACGGAAAAATAATTTCTTAAAAATATAATAACACAAAAATGAAAAGTGAAGTTGGGTACATTTATCCAGATCCACAAATAATCCTTCAAGGAGCCTCATATGACTCGCGAGCCGGAGGTTGGCCACCTTTGGTCTAAGCCATTATTTTTGACTTTCTTTGGTATAAATATAGTTTGACTGCTTCATGATCTTTAAGTTCTCTAAATTTCTCTAAAATAAAAGAATCTAGCTAATGACTACCCAACGAATGTGTCGCCATCATATGTCAGTCCTTGAAGTTGATGAACTTTGACTTCGCATCAACTTAAAGCCACATGGGCAGCTGTATTGGCATGTGCGAAGCAATATCTGTTTGACTTAACAATCATGCTTACACATGCTATTATTATTGATTGAGACAGTTGATTTGAATAAGGATATCACAGGTTCCATGTTTTAAAATTTCTTCAAAATTTAATCAATTATTATTTTTATTCTAAAATATGTGTTGTTTTTATTTCTTGTTGCAACAGTTTAAATGTCTGATACTGTAAGATTAATTCATTGATTCCTTTAATTAACTGTGGGGTAGAACATCATCTTATAAGTTGAAAATATGTTACTTAATTTATTCAGTTATCAGACATATAATAATTATTGCATTAACCTCTTGTTAATATTATTAGAAAAGTTACTAATATAAAACTTGAACGTTTAATAAATCTAGAACTAACCACTTTGAAAATTTTCCTATGCACTGTAAAATTAATTTTCCCTTAACTTTTATAATGATTAACTAAATAAACAAGAAATGTTGAAAAATTCCTTAATTTCTGCATCTTTTCATTTATTTTTTAATTATCACAAAAATTTAGCAATGATATATAGCTGAGTCATAAATATTTTTTTTTAATTTTTGGAGAAAATATTTAGTTATTGTAGTCAAAAATTATTTCTATATATAAACTCTTCAAAATTGTACTTAAAATGCATAAAACATTCTTCTGTTCTTTAATTTCATGAGTTTTAATAGAATAACAGAATAAATTCAGAATATAATTAAAATTATCATTCCAAATTCTGAAAGAAGGATATTCTAATTTTTCCCAACAATTGATGTCTTATTTAATAACAAAGTACACACTAAGGACGAAAGTTGAAAAGCAGAAATAAATTAAATTATTAAATTAGGCAATTTTCTGTTTTAATGATTAGTATGAAATTTTATTTTGCATTAGCTTGTACTTTAGATAAGCAGTAAAAGTTTTATTAAAAATATCCTGTATCTACTTTTACTTGGATACTCATCGCAGATATATTCATTCACTTAAAAAAATTAAAAGTTATTAATTATGTGAGATTGATTTGAGATAAAACGGTTTATATAAAATACAATATTTCTTTTTTACATTTCCAAAGTCCCTATAGTACCAATTAGGTAAAATCATTTATGCTCAGAAAGTAATGCTGTGTAACATTAATAGTAGCAGCACTAATTGATAAGAAAAATTCTCGATTCTCAAGCCTCCTATTCCCATGTGAATACTATATTTATTTTCCTGTCATTATTTTAAAATGTTTTACAAAATAAATATAATATTTTTGTTTCTCAAATGTATTTTGATTCAATTTTGTTGTTTTTAAGAACATGTTGAATTCTCTTGAGGAAAAAGTAAATTTAAACATATAATTAAAATTCAATTAAATTTTTATTTAATATTAATGAATCTTACTTGAACTTCATAAATCTATATAAAACGAAGGCAAAATTATCTCCATGTAATGAAATATACTTAAATTAAAACATATAGTATTTCATGATTAAAAAGCCCATGTAATGAACACAAGTGTGACTTCAATATTCAAATTTTAAAGTTAATTGACAAATAAGCTGTGAACAATTTTGTATTGTTTACAAATTCTTCTTAATAAGAAGTTCAAACGCATGATATAAAACAAATAAATATTTAAAAATTTAGAAAATCTTGTAGTTTATTTCAAAAGGAAATCGTAAGGGATGCCAATAATTAATAACACTAATTTAAAGTCATTCTATTCAATTCGTTCTACAAAACATCAAATATGAAAAATTGTAAACTTTTTATAACAGTATATTTAATTATTATAAACTATATGAACTTTGTTTGCAGAATATATTATTATAAATAATTATTTTATGTACAAAGAAGCTAAGCATTTATATTATAACATTTTGTCTTTTAAGACAGATAAGCATAAATTAATGTGCAGAATGTATAAATTAAAAAATTAAATTATAAAATAGTGTTTGTCATCTGATCTGTGATTTGCAGAGAAAAAGAGGGTGAGTAAGTAATTCATACTCATAATAAATTTCATTAATTAAATTCAATTGCTAAAATTTAAACTAGTAAGTAATAATTTAAGATTAAAATATTATGAATTATAATTCCTAAATAAATCAATGAAAGCAATATATTTCATGGATTATATGCAAACAAGACAAATTATTCGACGCAACATGTGCAGCAATAAGAAATGCATAAAAGATAAACTTAAAGTATAGTAGTGATGGAATTGATAAACAAATTCATTTATCCTTAATTAATAATCATATCGAGGAATTTTGTGAGAAAAATTTTAATTATTAATTTGAAAGTAAGACTTACGAATTTTAGAGGATTATCTTATGATCATCAATCAGAAATTTTAAAAAATATTGAGAAGAAATGAGTCTTATGCTTACATTAAATGTTTCAAATGTGTTTCAGTGAAATCAGGTATATTCTATTTATTGTGGAACCTGCTACGATTTGATAAACTATATTATCACGTAGAAGGGGTACTTTTGCAAGATGCACTGAAATATAATTTTTTTAGTTTATTTCAAAATTATCTCAACTACATTTTTGAGCAGTGATGTAAAAACTATCCTTGACAATATTATATTATTTTCAAAAAAATGAGTATGTTAGATATAGATATAAAATATAAAAATAAAAAAAATGGATAATAATCGTCAAGTGCACTTGTTACAGGTCACAAAAATTCGTTTTGAAAACTATAATATATCATTAATATAAATGTTATTTTATCGAAATCATTGAGCTCATTATAGCTTTTAGTATTTAATGTAAGTGATTACTTTATTTCAAAATGTGTAATAAAATCTTTTTAAATACAACAGTATTAATATAATACTACACTATGTACATGGTTAAAACGCTTAATATTTTTTTTAAATATTTTTTAACACTAAGTGTTGGTCTTTTTTTCCAAATTTCAACCTTATTTTGTAACAAAAATTACTTTATTGTCATAAGAAATTTCAAGTGCTTAACATTTGCATATTCATTGCGGACAATTATTTGTAAATTTGCTTCTGGAGTTTGATAGTAATTTCTACAGCCAATTTGATAGACACTTCTACAGTCTAAATAAAACTAATTTTTTTCTCCTTCCTCAATTAATATTCGTCATTTCTTATAATATTTTTTATATATAAAATAACTCTGCTGTGTATTGTCAATAATAAAATTTTAGTCTTACTGAGGTGTTATGCATAAAATATTTATTTAGTTTATTTTTCTTTTTACATTTAACATGATAGTAAAACTTTCATTTTAAAGTTCTTTACTTAAGATAATTATAAACTTGTGCTTATATTTCGATAATTATGAGTATATTAGCAAAACTAAACTTTCCTCCGTTTTAAATAATTCAAAAATGGGTTTTATTTTCTCATAATAATGGACTTACTACGATAAATAATTTTCCAAAATTTTGAATGAATAAATATAAATAATTTGAAAGAAACAAAAAGGGAGTAAAAAAGAAATAACGAATAATGAAAATAAAAGAAGGAAAAATAAAAGAGTGAAAAAGTAAATGCTAGATAAAAGAAGCAATCAAGAAATAATAAATTAAATAAATTGGAAAAACAAAATGTATTAAAATAGAAATCAAGAAATTGTAATTACAGAATTCAAGTTTTACACATTCTATCAAAAATTAACTACATTTTTCCATTGTCTGATACGTTTTAAAGAAAAGCAAAAAATCGAAATATTTTCATTCCCGAACACATTTTTATGTATGTAATTCAATCTCATTTATTATGAATTGTAATTGAAAATAACTTAATCGTAAAATTGATGAAGATTTCCTAATTAAGGAAATATTTTTAGTTTCTTTGACGACGACAAAACTGCATTTTAATAAAAATAAATTAAATACCTTTACTGATAAAAACATAGCATAAAAATTAAAGAGTGAGCATATTGAAACTAAAATGATACTGAATTTTATCTTTCACTGTATTTAGCATCTTATCGATGTATAAACTTAAATTTCCATTTTATATTACACATTAACTATTTTGAGCAGATTATTTTATGAATTAGATGGTTTGAAAATAAAATTTCCAAAAATTTTTGGACTTATTTTTTCAATTTTATTGAATCTATGCCTTAACCTGTACATATAAAATGTCTGTCTCTCTCTCTCTCTTACGCATGTGCAAGCATATAGTTATATGATAAAACAAATATGAAACAAATTTGCTTTGATATTTATCAAACAACTCACTCCTTTGTTTTTATGTTTAGTTTAAATATATTCATTACTTTCAAATTTTTTATCTATGTATATATAAGATATTTTTATGTATACTCTTTATGGTCTTTTTTTTTACGTTAAAATTATTTTTAATAATCACATAAAATTATTTTATATTTAACATAATATGTGTAGATTTTTAATTACGATATTTAATTTTCTTCATAATCTTCATCTACGGACACGATTTTTTTACCGAATTGTTTAAGACCTATCCGTACACATAGTTTTGTAGATTTTTCTGAAATTTTTTATAAAAATTGTAATAAATAATTTTAATTAAAATCATACATATTTATTGATTGAAAATATACAAATATTCATTACTCAATATTCAAAAGTTTCTAGTTATGAAGAAGCTCACCTTTTCATACGCGAAACTATTCCTCGTGTCAAGAATTTTGGCTTTCCTGATAAAGATCTTAGATTTCTGGGTATATTAGACGAAGGAATTAGATTTGATTTTGCTTAAAATTGTCTATTGTTTTCATATATTTTTAAACCTTCTTAATTATTCACATTTCTAAAACTTAACCGAGGTTTATAGGTTTGGAAGTTTACTTGACTACTTCGGCGTTTTCTAAAAAAAATTGATTTAACCAGATGCAACCGTGAAATGCATCAGGTGCAATTACATTTTCTGAATCCTAATCTGTTATTTAATTAAAATTTATTTAATCTACCATTTTAGCCACAACAGATAATCCTACTATTACAAAAACACTAGTGAATACCGCTTTTGTTTTTTTTAATTTTTCCAAACCAATCAAATACCTAAATGTGCAATTTTATTCAGTGAAAGCAGAAATTATTCTCTTTTGAATCATATTTTGAGCAAAATAAATAACATTTAAATTATTTAATCAGGAAGATGTAATTTTGCATTTTTTGTGCTAATTTTTGCTGTATTTGTAAATATTTTTGTTAGATTAAAGTTGTTGTTTTTTTTGTTTTTTTTTAATTTGAAATAAATGTTATTCTTCTTTTTAAGAAAAATTCTTTATATTGTATTATCACCACTTTTTAGTGTTAAAAGGGAATTCTAATTGTAATTTAAAAGGAATTCTAGGTATCTGGAATTTTTATAAACCTATAAGGTATAAGTAGATTTCTGATTATTCAAATACTGTTTATGCCTTTTGTCTTCAAAATATTATGTAATAAATACTGCGTACTAGATTTAAGAATACTGGTTTTTCAAAGCTTTAAGTTTCCAATCACACTTTTGTGATATAATGTGCATATCTTTTTGTTTGAGAAAAAACTAATAATATTAATCGTTTTTTTTTTCAAACTTTCAGAGCATTTAATGTGTTAAATTAAATTAGTATTTAATTTTGAAATATATGTTGCATTGAAATGCATGCTGTAGCCTAAATTTTGGAGAATTGTTTTTATTTAATACTGTTATCAATTTAAAATTCTGTCTTTTAAATCTTTAGTTTTCAGAAAAATAAATGAATTGTAAGCTATTCTCATCTTCTGATATACAAAGCTTTTGATTTTATATGGTTTTCTTAGGTACATGCTGTATGACCTTTTAAGACCATTAAGCACTAAGACAATAACATCTCAACTGCAAAAATAACTTATGTTTATTGAATTAATTTCTTTAAACATTGCATTCTAGTATAGCGAATTACTACTCAAGAGATATAAGGATCTTAAATTTGTTTAAATTTAATTAATTAATGAAAATTAAATTTTTATTGTAATTTAGCCTTTTTATTTCCAGTAAACATACGAATTTAATAGTATTGGATACAGAAATTTCTCTTGAAACATTTTAAAAATTGAGTGTTGAGAAAGAAGTTATGTGAGACTATTTCTTTAAGAAATACTAATAAGTACTTTCCTACTCACAATTCCTATGTGATTCCGTATTATTTTGGTGGACCCTACCTTTCATGAATATTAAAACGTATATATGTTTGTTGCGATATATATATATATATATATATATATATATATATATATATATATATATATATATATATATATATAATAAAGTAAATTATCTCTTCATGCACTGTTTTTCAGTAAAAGTAAGCGATTAATGGCTTAAACTGGGCATAATATGTTTTTTCAATCAGTGTCTGTGTGAATATTTCATGTTTTAAAAATAAAGCATTCAATTATAAAATCCCCAGTTATTTTAAATATAATTTAAATGACTTTTATGATACACTAAATAAAAGTGTTATTATAAATTTTTATAAAATCAAGAAATATACATGCATATTATAGTAAAAATAAAAAGTTATAAACTTCTTAGGAAATTTGGAAGCATATATGTTGAAAAATAATAATCTACAACATTCACTTCTGGCGACGATAGCAGCATGAATACGTATGGGCAATGAGTCAAACGGAGAATGGAAGGCATGTTTGGCTATCGTTGCAAGTCCTTCCATTTGATTCATTCCCATGCAGTGTTGACACGATATTACTTTTTATCAAATATAATGGTAATGTAATGGATTAGAAAGAGAGCAATGTATTTTTTTGTGATAAGAGATACAACTCACTTTCATAAAAAGGCATTTAGTGCATATGTGATCAAAAATATGAAACATCAAATCTGAAGAATTTATTTGGAGAGTAGAATACCACACATCAGTAAATGGTACATATTAGGGGATTAATGCACAAGTAAAGGTTTCTATACGTTATTACCTATAAGAATCGACACAGATACTTACATTTACAAAGATATATTAGCGAGATGTTTATTCCATTACTATATATGTATTGTTCAAATAAACTGGATTTCCTATTGAATTTGTAGAAAGAGCATGGAATTGTAAGAATTAAGAGAAAATTTAAAATAAAAAAGAGTAGATCAATTATTTGCACACCATGACTAATGCAACAGCAGAATGCAATATTGTGACATATGTACTGTGTATAAAAATCTTAATCCCTTTTTATGAGAAGCAAATATATTTCGTATACATAAAAATATTCAGTAAATATTAAAATTTCAACATATAGAGGTTTAGTTCCGATTGCTCTAAGTTGAAAGTTTTGTGTATTGGAAACCTATGTTAGTTAAATGTTTGAACTATTTTAATTTCTTTCTAGAATTTAAATGATACATTTATGAGTGTGTTTGACTATTTTATGCTATAAAATAATTTTTAGTACTTCTATAGCTATTAAGCAAAATTTGAAGATCATGTAAATGTTAAATTGTTTTGAAATACTTCAAGCGCAATTTAGTGATAATGTTACTGAGTGTTATTGACTATCAGTTTGCTATAAAATTATTCCATTGCATACTTTAGCTACTCTATTAATACAAAATTTGACGTCCATAAAATTGTATAATTGTTTCAACATGCTTAAAGTGGAATTTTAGCTATACAATGTTTGAGTGTGGTTGACCACAATTTTGCCAAAAAATAATTCCTGATTCTGTGATAAGAGAGATAACATACGTGAAGAAAATATATTATGATCATATAACTTAACTATATTTTTCACCAAATTTTTATAATGATGTTATCTATCTTATTATTCTATCACACTCTCACAAATTTTGGGATTCATTATATATAAAAATAAGATTAAAACTTTAGTTGCCAATTTCTCAAGCAATTCACCTCTATTAACAATTTTATTCCCTTGAACTTTTGAAAAACTTTTCTGAATAATTCCAAACATTCCTCTCTGTTTTTCAATAAAGACTATGCGTTTGTTAGTTAATTTTTCTACATATCCCTTTTTTATTTTTGATCATTTCTATCAGTAATTTTACGAAAAACATTGATCAACTATGTAACCATGTTGACTCTAAGGAAATGTCTCTGTTTAATATATTTTAAGGAATACTTAGTCTTATTATGGTAAGATGTCACAAAAATGTTTTACATAAACGAAACAACTTTCCATCACTGTCCTCAAATTCAAGCTTGACTGTTAATGAAAAATTGACTATATTGCGCAAATCTAAACTTTTTATTCTGCTTAAGGCCAAAAATATCCCAGGATTTCAATGGACATTATTATCTATCTTCTACATATGTATATATGTGTATATATATACATACATACATACATATATATATATATATATATATATATATATATATATATATATATATATATATATATATATATATATATATATATATATATATATATATATATATATATATATATGAAATGTTTTCAGTATTAGATACTTTGATTCTTATAATCTGAAGATTTAAGATGCAAACAGCGAATACACCTTCACAGAAATTTTAGAAATTCTGCTTTTTACTTCAGTTACAATGTTTATCATTGAATCTGAAACGAATATGCTGACTTAAATTCACAGGAACATTTCTGAAACATGTAAATGGGAACATCAGGAATTTTAGTCAGAAAATAATCCAAATAATTGCAATAGGTGCTTAAGAAAATGTTACATAAATACAAACAAAATAAAAATGTCAATGTATACTATGTCTTACAAAAATAATGTGCTTGTGAAATATAAAGTTTTATAAGTGAAATTAATTTATGGTGCAATTTAATGCATATATTTTCGTTTCAAAAGTTTTCTTTATAAAATAAATTTGTTATGTGCTTATAAATTGAAATTTGTAATTGTATTTTTTTGAAAATTATAAGTCATTTTTTAAAGTGTTTGTTGAGTAAAATTGATCAGAATATTGAAACTAAGGAATGTGTATTATTCATTTCTCCAATACGTAAACATATGTATCTAAAAATTCCATCTGAAAATGATTTTAGGTACAATTACTTGTTTATAAACACATTTTGATTTATAAGTATTTTTCATGCATATAGAAGTGAAACCGGTCTTATATAAATCTGGAACACTAATTACAGAAAAACATAAATATTTTCAATATTTTGTGATTACTTGAAAATTTTATATATTGATGTTAGTTACATAATATTGTTTACGGATTTTGATCTCATAAATTGTTATGACAAATATAAGTAAGGGGCATAAAAGTATAAACATTCACGAGATTTTACGCTAAAATACTTATGATATGAACATGTTTCACATTAATGGTATTGATGATTGCAAAAACTGTAGTCTTGAATGTCAAATGTGATCATAGCTGCACGATGAAGTTTTATTATGCAATGTTATGGTTCGAGAGAGAATAATGAGAGATTGATAACTTCTTCATGGGATTAAATTCTATCACCTACATTGTTGAAGTACAGACAAGAGTCGTAGTCTGTCTAGTTTTGCAACCTATTAGATGGGCATAAATTCATATTCATATTATCAACTGTGGTATTGTTTTATTCAAAAATGTGAATGAGAAATATGAGAATATAATAAGACAATATATTGTTCAAATTGTTTATGGAAGTGCAATACTAAGTATTGATCGCCTATACAAATATGGAGCAATAAACACCATTTATAAGCCCATTTGCAAATCAAATCAAAAGTTTGTAAGGTACTTGTAGTGGATTGATGATTTTGTATTCCACTTTATAAGGGTTTGTAAGAGTAATTAAGTGTACCACAAATGTAACAAAGTTATGTTCTGTATTTGTCAAGCAAACTGCACAGAAGACGATAATGGTTTATGTATACTATTGCACAGTAATATTCTGTTTATATAGTTGCATAATAGTGTAAATCCAACAAGTATTAAAAATATCACTTTTTGATAATTAAAAGAGCACATTTAATTCTTAATGCTCTAACAAACGCAATATTTTCCATGGGAGAAAATACAATGCTACTAAAGAGTAAGATTTATCACAGTTAACTCATTTAATGGGAGCTGCTTAACTCTTTTAAGTGATATGTGTTCTTTAATAATCAGTTATGCACCTATTAAGTAAATTTTTTGATTTTCTGGTAGGTATTATTGGAATTCTGAATCTAAACTTCAAATAATTTCTCAGTTGTTGAATGCATTGTAGAATTGCCCAGAATATTCTCCCACGTCTGGAGAAAATATTTAACAATGCATTAGTAGTACATGCAGCATTAAACTTAAGAAAACATTTCTAGTGCTTAGTATAAAAAGAGAATAAGACATTACATATAAAAGTCGTTGTCTTGTCAATTTACTTTCACTGTAAGATCAATATTTTCATTTCATTCCCTAGTGTCTAGTTAACTTAAGATATAACCATACTTATGCATTTTACACAATGGGACTTAAGGATTTAATACAGTAAAATAAACAACATTTCACACAAAATGTATATTTATCGATGAAACTGAATCAGTAATCAATTCTTTTGGAAGCATTTTATATTCCCAAATAATTTGTACATTAGACACATACATACCAGTTGCAAGCGTTTCCATTCTGTTGGTAGTTTCGTATTTAATGATAGAAAATTGGGGCAGTTCTGCATCTTCAACTCCTACAACAGGAGTTGGTGTCCAGTACATTTCCACGTCTGCTACTGTATATCCATCTGAAATGATATATTGAAATATGAAACTAGTACCTGAAAACTCATTTTACTTTACAATAAAGTTTTTAAAATTCCTGTATCTTTTCAAAAATTTGACTTTAATTTAATCTGCAATAAATTAATTCAGTTATTGTATTTAATTATCTAAGCACTTCTTCTTTGTATTGTTTGTTTAGGGATCTGAAATTTCTCATCAAATTTTTGTTAAAACTCATTACATAAAGATATGAATAAAGATTAAAAAATTACAAGATTTTACGAATTTTCCGTTTGTTGGAAATAAATTTATTTGTTTGAAAGTAAAGTTTGAGAAAACTTTGTCCTTCATTATACATGATTTTAGATAATATTTCCTGCTTAGATAAATTTTTATATTTTGAAATGAAATGAATATAAATTACGAACAGTTGAAATTTTCTATGTACTAAATTCCTTACAAAATAATGGTTTTTTTATGAACATTTCATGGTAACTAAACAGAAAATATTAACTTATTTGTTTACAAATTTAACTTATTGATGAATATTCCGCTATGATTCTCAGTAACTATTTGAACACTTATTCAAAATGCTGAAGATTAATTTACAAATATAATGGAATACGATTAAAAAATGGAAACAATTTGTTTGTTTTATTAATCATGATCAAATAAATACTGCAATTAGATACAGCGATATTAAATTTTCTAAAAAAAGTATTTAATTTCTGCATTAAACAATTTTTTTATATTATAAATATTTAATTTTCATTTTATTTATAAGGACAATTTATAAACATTTATTATTAAAGAATAAAATCTATATCAAATTAAGATAGTTAAAATAAATTAAATTGGGATATGTATATTTTTTGGTGCAATATAAATTAAATATAGTCTTTATGTTTAAAATTTTTTATTGTCTTAGTTTACTTTTATATGAAGTTATAATTAAAATGTTAATGTAAGCTTAAATAAACCAGAAATTTCCTTTTAATGAACCTGTAACTGATTATGATTTTAAATTAAAATAAAAAAGACAAATTTTATATATAAATAGAACTCAATATATTTTCTGCTATAAAACTACATGAAAAATCTCTAATTCTTATGTTTTCAAAATGAATCAGAATTTATGACATCATTTTATTAATTTTGATAGGTTTAAATTAGTCAGAAGAATAAGAGACTTAGTTTTGAAAGTGTTCCTGATAAAATGAATATTGGAAAATTTGCTGAATAATTTAAATGAACAATTGGTAATGAAATTTTTCCGAAAATAACGATATAAATTTTAAAACTATTACTGCACACTTGAAAAGATCATAAAATTTTAAAATTTCATTCAAAATACTCATAATATTCTGTATATAAATATCATTAACAAATTAAAATGTTTATTTTATCTATGAAACCGTAGACTGTCATACATATGTTATTTTTGTTCTGATTTATTGAAATCAAATTTCATTTTAAAAGATTATAATATTAATTTTTTTTTAAGTTTATTTTATTTTCTATTTTTAATTTTTATTTCTTATAGTTAAACATAAGAAATGTTATTTAAATGTGCAATTCATTTTTATGCAATGAGTGGGCTAACAAAATATTAATAAAACCATAAGTATTAGGAATTTTAAAGTACATTACAGTTTTAATTACAAAGTTTTAATTTACAATTAGGATAGTTCTTTATGTGTCATTAGCATAAAACCCCATGCAATATGTTGATAATATTATTCACTGATAAATAAAGGGTGCATACAAAATGTAAGCAATGATTTCTTCTTTAAATTAATAATTAAATAAAGTACATACTCTTAAAAATAGAAAGACAGATTTAATTTTAAAGGCTATTGCTTTTCCGATAGAGAACTTTGTATTTTAAAACTTTTATCAAAATCTATTCTTTTTTTCGTAAGCATTAAAAATGACTAAAAAATAACATTCTATTGAATGTAATTTTGATTGAATAACTATGTTGATTTTTAAATCATGAAAATAATTAAATTTTCATTTATTCTTTTACAATTCAACCTTAACTTTCAAAAGAAAGAAAAGTATTTTATTTTATAACTTATTTTATATCTAAAATAATGAATTCAAATATTATTTACAGAGAAGTTTTGTATCTCAGAAGTAGATCTAATTTTGTATTATATGTCTTATGCATACATTTTAAGTGAATGAAATTAAAAATGATTTCTAATGACATTTGATCAAAACAGTTTTTGTTTCTGATGAAAAAGTATTAGAATGTTGAAATTTTGTTTTGAGTTGTGCAGCAAACTTTAAAAAGTTGTGAAATCCAGTTTATTGTATTGTTTTGCAAAGTAGTCTTATACTAATTTGTTTTATAGTTAACATATATTACAACGTGAATAGTAATAACAATAATAATAATAATAATAATAAACATGAATAATAATAAAAAAAATTTAAAAATTTAAATTATTCCTCCATATCCTTAAAAATACTCACTTTTCTCTACATAGCATTTTTACAAATGACATTTAAATCTTAAAAATTACACACTATATTTATTCAAATTTCTAGATCACTTTTGCTTCTTATCATCAAATCAAAAGTAAGTTAACCAATACCATTCTTAAAAATTGCATTTGTTGTAATTGATTAAAAATATTGAAATAAAAGGCATTAATGGATTTAAGAACACTAAACTTAATGTACATAATTTTATTGTATATTACTCAACAATTTATTTGCTTTTTTTCAGTAAAATTTTTGCAAGCTATTTAGTTGTGTGAATATTTGAAATTACTAAAAAAGTTCTAAAAGTCTTTAGAACATGCCTGCACATCTTATTTATCTTCACTAATATCAATCTAAAAACTCAAAGTTATGTTCATCCCATATTCAATTCATAAATATAAATGTAATTCAACAATAATTTTTATTAATTTACAAAGGTGAAGAAATTATGTTAACATGTATACTAAATTCAAAAAAAATTAATGTTTAATTGATTACTTTACTTGTATATTTACTTTTATTGATTTCGTAGAAATTTGCTTACATAAGTTTTAAACATGTTTTCTGTAAAGTCCAGAGAGTTTCGTTCCTACAACATTTATTGCTGTAAAACTAAATTGACAGGTAATGAAATATTATATTCTTTAATTTTCAATGTTTTTCCTTATTTAGGAAATTCTTATTCATAGGATTATTCTCTTTATAAGATTTTATTCTTTTAATGGCATATAGAAAAATATAAATTATCTAAATTTAGTCTTTAAACGTTAGACTAAATTTGCTCACAAATAAAATATAAATATTTATATTTCGTTGAATATGTAGTTTTTGATCAATGTATTTTCGTTGGAAACTTATAAAGATACTTAAGAATTACAAACAATTTTTAGATTTCCAAAATTTATACTTATTTGCCAATTTGGTTTCCATATCAAATAAATTGATGAGTTATTACCGACTAATATTATAAGCCTACTAAAATTTTAAACTTATGATAATTTAAAATAATTATATTTCAAAACAAACATTGGTGGAAAATCTGCCGTAAATAACAGTTTTCAATATTCTATTAATGCATCTTTGATTTAATTAAATTATGTTAGTACTTTGAGCGTGAAAAAATCCATAGCATTAACTATTCGTTTGAGATTTAATCAAATTTCTGAGTTGCCATTTGCTCATCCATTTAATTTTGGTTATAATCAATTGGGAATAAACTTAAGTATAAAAAATTTAAAATGGCTATAACGTGTAAAAATATTTCTTTATAATAATTTTAGTGCATGTAGCTAAGTTTTGTTTTATATTTGAAACTCTTCCTAAAGCTAATACTTTTCACAGTACTTAAAATACTGAATAAGATTACGCGGTACTCTAACAATAATTTCAGAGTCATGTTATCAGGGGTATTAGCTGTAGAATTTGAATAGGAATATCAGCTGCAGGAAAATGGAAAGGGTAAACAAGATATGGAGAACCTGGTTAAAAAAATTATAGATACATATAGTATACATGCCATACTGAAATTCTAAAATAGACCAAATAATCGAAGAGTATCTAATGTAAATTACAGAAGCAATTATATAGCAATTATTTTTTATCACATTCTTTTCAAGATTTTGTAATTAGTAGATTTTAGCTATAAATCTTATAAGCATAAAAAACTATTTTTTTTTAAATTTTGTAGTTTTTACCATGTGTGATGGGCATTTTTTTGAATAAAACAAACACCAAACTATATAATAGTTATCGTTTCCTTTCAGTGTCAGTTCCAGTTTGAAATCTATAAGTAATTATTATGGTTATTACGCAAAATTTACTTATTTCAATAACACTAACAAATAGCTCCCATTGTAAAATAAATTATTTTTTGTTTTAAATAAGAGTGGTACCATAAGTTATTTCTTAAAATCAAAATAACTTCTCTTGATTGTAATTTACTCTTAACAGGAAGTTATACTTCATTTCTTTGTTCTAAAAACTATATGTTATACGTATAAATTGTTTTTTTTTCTTTTTAAATTACCTTCTTTCTACATAACCTGAGTACTGTTTATTCAATGAACTAATTTGTTTTTCTAAATTGATCCTGTTAAAAGAAGAAACAATCTAAAGCCATATTCTGAGACTTCCGTTCATTTGCCAGATCCATACAGAACTGCTTTAGTTAGAAAACAAAAATATTTTGATAAGTTATAAATTTCAAATATTGCTATTTTAAGAGTAAAATGATGATATTAGAGCATTTCATCAATTATTTCCTTCTATTTACTTATATGAGTACTACAGTAGCAAATAAATTTTAATTAAAAAAACATTCGCATTATTTCCATACAAACTTAGGAGAAATTAATCAGTAATATATATATATATATATATATATATATATATATATATATATATATATATATATATATATATATATATATATATATATATATAATTAGTTTTCTATATTAAAATAACATTTTGTGATTTAAAGATTGGTTTGATGGTTTGATTTAATATAAACTTTTGATCCTGGATGATAACATCTCAGTAACTAGTGGATATATTTAAGTTTATATGTTCTATCACAAGCATTCTTAACAACTGTAGATGGATGTTGCACGATCTGTGGATAGATCACCTTCTCAAAGACTAGTATATACAAAGTTTGAATGCCCAATCCAAACCGTTACTGAACAATAGCAGATGGATATGGCACAACCTATGGAGACATCACCTTTTCCTAGACTTTTTCTTGACACAAAAGTTTGTATTCTCAATCATAACTACTATGTGAGATTGATATTGCATGGTTTGTGCTGAGACTACTTTATAAAGCTCAAATGGAGATAACTAACTCCGTGTGGTCAATCCCAACCCTTCTGAACAGTGTTTGATGAATGTTGTCCATTTAAAGTCATCTTGGAAAGTAATAATATAGTGGAGAAGTTATAAAGTTATAAGTTACTATGCTTGAAATTAGTGTGGTACTTTATTCCTTTAATCGAAAAATGGAACATAAAATTTCAATACAGCTTTCTGAGTATTAATCAATTAATAGTTTATTAGTCATAGTATTTATTTGTAATAGAGTTTATTAGCTATAATAATTAATTGTATTATATAGAGTCAATAAATTAATTCTAGAAAGTGCATTTGAGCTTAAATTTATTGGATTTACCATAAAATCTAATTTTTTGAATTAATATTGGGTTTTAGATATTCATTAAAATTTTAATGGAACTGCATAGTAATATTTTTAATAAATGAATAGCATATGTAATGTATATATTATATATGTTATGAATAAGCTTATTATTTTGCCGTATATATATCTTAAAATTTATTTTTTTTAAATATCCGTGGATTACTTACAGCTTTCAATCTCTACAGTACAGTTCTGTGTATCAAGAGGATAGTAATGAAGGTCCATCATGCAAGCTAAAGTAGTTGTGAACCTGCAAAAGGAATACCAAGTTTATAGAAATGAGCAAAAACTCAATTTTGATTTTAAACAATCTCAATTAACTTTTTTATATTAAAATATTTTAAAACTAAGCCAACAATAAAAAGTGTAAATTTTAACTGGTAAAATGTCACACAAAATAAAAGTAAAATTAAATCGAATAAATTAGCCAAATTTAGTATGTATCGTCAGTATAAGAATAAAAATATATTTCATGCACAATACTGTTTTCCTAAAAGAAAAAAAATAAAGAGGCATTTCTCACAAGAAAAATATCAATTAATATTTTTGTAATTTTCAATGGATATAGGTAAATGAGAGTACAAACATATTATCAAAGATAACATTATATGTTTACATAGATATTGCTAAGCGATGTCTGTAGTCATATTGATCAGCTATCATATTTATCACGATACAAGGATTTTACTATTTGGTCTTTTTCAAAAAAAAAAATTTTTTTTAGGAACACTTAATTTAAAATCTCTTTATTTTTAATCTAAATTTTTCCTTATTACTTCAAATTAAAATGACCGGTATCATGCTAAATAAAATTTAGCTAAGCCATTTTATTTCGCTGCAACATATAATTCTGAACATTTTTATTGAAACTATGTATTTTCAATCATTTATAGCATAGTTTCATACACAAATTATAAATGTTGTGTCTCAAATTACAAAATTTGCCAAAAACACGTATTTAGATATTGGCTTAACCCAGTCAAACTCTTAGTACTACAGTAATTATGTTTAGTTATATGGTACAATTTAATAATTATTTATTATAAGATAGTTAATTTAGATTATTTGTTGTCTGTTCCATAGCAATAAATTTAATTAGCTTCTTTATGGTGGATTTATTTATGCTACTTTGGAGATACGACATCATCAAAATCTTTTTAAGATAAAATATAAAAATTTTAATAATTATTGTATTCTACCAATGACATCCAAATATGATTTTAAGGTAAAATAATTACTTAAAAAATATATCACGATTTCTAATTGATAGAAGGTTATTCTTTTAATCCAATGTTGAATATAAATATTGTGAATTTTTCATATAGGCTTTAAATATACATTAAAAACAATACCATCTGCTGACATGCATGACCAAATCACAACACTAACTGTGTTCTTCACAATTGCTTGAATGCAGTCACGATGTAGCTCTTCTCCTATTCTACGTCTTTCATATTTTCGTCCATCACTTCCGAATAACGATAGCTTAGTTTCCTCACTCCATATAACTTGTGACCACTGATCATCTGTCCTATTAATGTGTTCCTTTGCCCACTTTATCCTTTTTTTCGTTGCTGAAAATTAAGATAAGGCTTTTTTTTGGAATTCTACCTCTCAGTCCAACATCTGTTAATCTTCTCCTGATTGTTCTTGAACTGACAGAAACACCAGCATCATTCACATCAATTCTGATGGCCGTTGATGACATATTTCTATCTTGGAGACATAGTCTTTTTATTCTTCTATCATCAATAGATGTGGTGCACCTTTTTCTGCCTTTTCCTTCTTTGTTTTTTTATTGAATTTGTCTCCTGATATCGTAAACAAAACTTTCGGACTCCTGATGTAGTCACTGAACCACCCAACTGTCTTGCAATTTCAGCATAGAAAAGATCACTTTATCGTAACACAATAATATTTCATCTCTTTCTAGGCGTCCAATCTACTCTTTTATTTGATGCCATTGCTTCCTGACTAAATATTAAAAATTTTTACAAAAATTCCTACTGTAATTGCAGTGTATAAGAAACAGTTTTGAAAACTCTTGTCCGAATGAGGCGCCCATCAAATAAAAGGGAACTAATTGAGGCTATAATTGTTTCCTGGCATTATGTAATAACAAAAGAAGAAATTAAAATTCTTGTCAGCTCAATGAAATGTCGATGTGAAGCTGTAATCAAAAATAAAGGGTACTCTACTAAGTACTGATAACTCACTGCAATCATTACTATCTAATGTATATGGATAACTATTATCGTTTAACTTTTTTGTATTGCAAATAATTGCATTTTGTGTTTTGTATTGAATTCAGTAATAAATTATCTTTAAAATGATATATACAAGCTTGCATTTTGCGAAACGTAACATTTTCTATAAGCATACAAAGTTCATACATATATAGTCAGAGAATTTTTTAAAACAATGCAAATTTTAAATACCTTAACACCTTACCACTAAAAGAAAATTGTGAACTTGTATAGCATATATTTTTATGAATTTGTATAGCACATATTTTTATAATTTAAGAAATAATTTAGATGAATTTGTATTAAAATTGAAAGTTAACATTACAATAAACAATTTGAAAATTTTCATACTTAAGGAAGCTAAAATACCTTCTTGATTGTCTTGTGTATTTTGTCATCGTAATTTAAGTTAGTATGTGTAAGTGTAATGAAGCCAATATTAAAACTCCCAGCCAAATTTTAAGGTCGGGTTATTAATACCCAATAGTCGTATAAATAAATTCGTTTGTTTATTTTCCAAATAAATTTTGTGATTTCATTACTTATTTACTTGATTTAATTTTTTTTAGATACAAATATATATTGTAGTTCTTTAAATCTCTTAATTGGTATCAAATTTCTAGTTATATATATATATATATACATATATAGAAAGACAAAAAATGATGTCCTTGTCAATGTTGAGATGTTTTTCATGATAAATTGTTTTTTAAATGTGTGTGTTTGTGCTCCTTTTAAAGTCGTCGCAGCAACCGATGTAATTTGTCGACAAACAAAATTTACCTTTTCTCATTCAAACCATTTTTTGTTGATGATGAAAATAACATATATAATTTAAGTAGAGTTAAACTTATTGTGGTTATTAATTCTGAGCATTAAAATAAAAAATGTATAATTTTTGTGCAAAATAGACCAATTTTACCTAAACCCAACAATTAGTGAACGTAAAATGAATACAAATATTATAACATATATTAAATATATAGAAAAAAATAAATTCCATGTAAATGGTATAAAATATATTTAATAAAATGAAAATATTTCCATATCATGATATATGTAAAAAGAAATAAATTTTCTAAAAGTGAAGCTATATAATTTAGGAACTATTATTAGCTTTTTTACACATGTCACATAAAATTGTTACAAATATTCAATTCCATTTTTAAATACATCTTCTGGAAATTTCTTAAATAAACTCATTACAAATGCCTACCTCATCCCATAAGCAATTTCTCCATTCGAGCGTAATCGTACCATTTTGTTTTTCTCTGTAACTTCATGTAAAAAAGAATTCTTATCATTAGCAAAAAAAGTATCCGGGACCCAAATCTTCTCGGCAAAATCACCAGACAGAGTTAATTCATAGTTGTCCTTGCTAAAAATTAGTCGTTCATCCGTCCAAAATTGGTTCAAATAAAGTGTTAACGTATAATCCTAGAGGTAAAAAAAATAGCCTTAATAAAAAAGGAGATTTTAATTAGAAATATGTACATATGCTTGAATTCTTAATTGTATAAATTAAAAATTCAAGCATATGTACATATTTCTAATACTGTACACTAATATGTGATAACTCTGTGATAGATAAATTTTGAAACATTTTTCGGATAACTAAGACATAAAATGTACTTATCGATGAATATTGCTTTATTGTGTTCTAAATAATTATTCGTATTTGTTTGATATATCTACATTTAACTTGATCATAAATGACTTTTGCCTATTTTTTAAAGCTATTCACAAAAGGAAAATATTGCTTTAAATAAATAAGGAATTCAAATTCATATTGTGTTTCCTTGAAATTTTTCTGATTTTTTAATATTTAAATAAATATTAAAAACTTATACTGTACTGTTATTTGGTTCTTTAAATGAATTAAAACTATTCTCTTTTATCCTAAAAAATTGCAGAAAAAGTGAATATTATCGAATTTATGATGATTATTATTAAATATCTTATTCGTTAAGACAATTTAAGATATTACAAACAGTATAAAAAAATAATAAAGCAATATAAAATAAACAAAAATGGAAAAGAAAAAATGCCCATAAAAAATTTCATCTTGAGATCTTTAATACAATGACTAAAATGGTTTTAAAATTTAAAAAAATCTGTATAATATTCTTTACGTAATAAAATTTAATACCAGAAAATTACCAAATTTACAACAAGCATATTCACCATTATTTCAACTAATAAATTTGCCGATAAATTTATTTTCACATAATTGTTTTATTATTTTCTCAATAGATGTCGCTGCATTCTTGAAATTGCACTTATTTCATTCGTAAATATTTCCTCTGAATTTGTAAGGCATTTTACTCATTTCTCTTAATAATGAACCATTTTTCCGGAAAAAATATTGGAGTAGAATTTGATACATAAATATATAATTATCTCAGAGGAAAAAATTACAGATAATTTAACTTTAAATAGGAAATATTTCAAATATTTTAAATAAAATGAAAATTCACATTTTTCAAAATTAAATATAAACATGGAGTCAAAGAAATATATTTTACTGATTTTTTTCACATAATATATATTAATCAAGCCATAAAATTCAAATTATGTGTTTTGTTGAAATTATGCCACAAAATAGTCTGTTTTTTTTTTTTTTTTTTTTTTTTTTTTAAATGTGGAACATCGTAGTCTGAATTTATATTTTGGAATACTGATTCTACTATGCACAAGAAACTTCTTCATAATTATTGTGACAAAAGCATGAAATTGAAACTAAAAATATCTTAAATAAATAATTTATATTAATAACTGCCAAAATTTATTTTACTAATCCTCAATTTATTGTCACTCAATTCTGTTTTATCAATAAGAAACATACAGAAATTACGAACAGTAAAATCTTCTTTAACTTTTTATAGTAATAAGTACTATTGACAATTTTTCCTATGATAAATAACTAAAAGAAATAGTTCATTTTCTTAAGAAAAATTATTCTAATTATTAATATTAAGAAATTATTCTTAAGAAAAATAACTAGTTGAATGAATAACTTTTAAAAAATTTAAATTTGATAAAATGAAATTAAAAATCAAAAATTTAATTTTAGTCATGCTTTGAACTTTTCAAAAAATCATGTTAGTATGTATGAATTCTATTTTAAATTAAAATAGGAAACGGAAGTATTTTTAGAGGTAAATGAGTTTAAACTACTATAAAATTAGTTTAGCATGTATAATTTAGTAACACCTGACTATATGGAACAATTAAATATGTGTGATTTGTTCTTGAATATAGCACGAAATGCAGTTCCTAACAAAAGCAAGGAAATTCCTTCTTATTAAATATTAATTGTTACAAATAATATAAAACTTTTAAAAAGTGTTAATCATAATAATTTTGAATAATGTTATAAAATGTTTCAAATAAAACAATATGACCTAAAAAATTTTCTGAACATTACCTACAAATTTCACTAATATTCTTGTTCAAATAGAATAAACATTAGGGGTGATCAACTCAGAATGGAAACGACGGAGAATATATCAGTTTGAACTTGAATGGATAATTTATATAAAAATAGGAAAACCTTCTATCGTAGAGACCCATATTTTATTTAAAAAAGCATGATACTAAAAACATTATCAAATTAAAAACAAAATTATAGGAAACAAACAAATTTAAATAAAGATTACCATTAACTTTGAATTACTAAATTTAAAAAAAAATAATATAAATCGTATGAAACAAAGTGTTTATGTTAGTATAATGTAACTACCCACTCAAATAATATATTAATATTAAGAAAAGTTGTAAAATCTATGCAACAATGTTGTTAATTTAGCAAGGATTTTGTGTTTATATTCATTTGTTTAATAGTGAGATTAACAAATACTTATTGAAGTTTAAATTGATGATGAAAATTGGTACCATAATAACATTTAAAGTCCTTTTAAGCATTCTTATCTTTAATAATGTAGTACACTCTTTTCATTAAATGTCAAGTAATCACCTAAAAAATCTAATGTTTTACATAAAAATTAATTGAAATAAAGTTAAAAAATGTGTGACATGGAGAAGCTTTCTGATTGATTAGGATAAAATTGTTGCATGAAAGAGTTTACTGTCATCTTTGTATCCAGTAAAAGTAAAGTATTTTTAAAAGGAGAGAAATTTAAACTAATTTCAAAGTCACGAACAAATTAACTCATTCTCTTAAAAGGAAGTGATTAATAACAACTTGATAGGTCTTTGCTTAAAAATATCAAAAGTACACGCAGAAAGTCTTACACCTTTCCAGATTTTCTAATGGATTATATGATTTACAATGTTAATGGATCTATTTAAAAATTTGAAAGCTTAAGAACCATTTTAAATAGGCAATATTTGACTGTTTGGATGAACTTTGACTCATTGGATTAAAATCAATAAAATAAAAATAAAACTGTTAACCTCTTACAAATGAGAGGAAAATTTACATGATGTTCAAATACATATATTTCTATACTGGAAGACTTGTATCGTATAAGAAAATGTGAGTAATTTTATAAAATTGAATCCCAAAATAAAGCAGTAGTTATTACCACTATTCATTATTAATTAATATTATTTTATTGCAGTAAAATAATTAGGTGTAAAATATATTCAAAATTAATGATTCATTATACACATATTTATTCTACAACGCAATATGAAACATTCTACGGACTTACCATATTTACTTCGGATATACTGTCAAAACTAGCTATAACCATATCCATACCAATTAACAACGGAGCACCTGTCAAAAGATTACATAAATAAGAAATCTCTTAGCGTAAAAACTATATACTTAAATATTAATTAAACAATATCTTTATTATCTTGCTAAATGAAGAAAATCATTTGAGCTAAGCATAACTAATTAATTTTATGCATGATTTTCATGATCACAAACAATTGGTGAGCAATAAAACCTTTCTAAAAATATTTTAAGGATAAAAAGAACAAAAAATGCTATTTATACATTTTATACAAATAAGAATAGTTTATTAAACTATCATAATAAAGATTTTAAGGAGTTAAGAAAGCAATTTCAAAACAAATATGGAACATTTAAAAATAAATGAAAGCCATGTAATAAAAGCAGCTTAGACATTTCCAGAATTTAAAGACAAAGTGTAATAATAATGATTGAATATATTTCATATGTATTATTTAAAAATATAAATCATGAACCAGAGATTTATATTTATTGTGATTTATTTTATTATCAACTAAAGTGAAGTATAAATTATTTAAAATAACTCGTTAGATAATGTTTTTCATAATAATTTAAAATAACAAATTTTTTTCAATAAAAATGTTTGTAACATTCTGCAGTTTATTTTTCTATTCATTGCTCTTTTCAGGTATTGTAAGTTGTAAGTAAGTAAAATACTTTCTACAAATGACAGAAAAAAATAATCATGTGATATGAAGAAAAATAATAAGCAATTTTCTGACAAAAAATAATAAATCTCAATAATAAGTAGATTAAAAATTATTACAAATGATGGGGAAATGATATCGTATAGTATATATTGTTCCCACATTTAAATGATTCATTTAAGTTTAAATGGTTAACATAATGATAATTTATTTAAAATTTTGTGACATCAATATTTAAAGATTGCAGAGATTTTCTTAAATACTTAAGCAAAAAATAAAAGGTATAAATCATTAATACCATTCAAAAAATAGTTACATTTTATTAATTATTAAAGTCGACAAGAAATAGATACCTAAATGTTTTAATAAGGAAAGTATTTAAA
Source organism: Latrodectus elegans (assembly GCA_030067965.1). Classification (NCBI taxonomy): domain Eukaryota; kingdom Metazoa; phylum Arthropoda; class Arachnida; order Araneae; family Theridiidae; genus Latrodectus; species Latrodectus elegans. Next base: position 56,845,942 of record CM057809.1, on the reverse strand, counting down.
CGTAAATGTATAATTGAATTGTATTCCTTTTTTAAAATTAATTTTGATTAAATAGTTGGATTTATTTTATTAATAGCAATACTTTTGAAAATTTAATACTTTGTAAGTAAAGATATAAATTCTTGGCAAAATATAAATACTACATTTCATAAAGTTATTAAAAATATAACTATGTAACTGAATGCTATACAAAAAGTAACAAGAAATAATCAAATGGATAGACATTCATGTTTAGTAAACTAAAAATTTTATATTTCATAGAACAACAGCATTTTAATTAATTATTTTGGTTTTGTTTTATACACTAAATTGTTATCTATAAATGTATGTTTTCTAGATGCAGGAAATTATCATCTCTTTAAAACTAAGAATTTTGTAGGAAACATTGTCTTAATCAATCAAATGCAAAATAATTTAGTAATTAAGTATTAATTTATTAACACACCCACGGTAAATATTAAAACATTAATTCTACAATATAAATCCTAATATCCCTTAAGAAGAATAAAACATTATAGTTTCTTAATATATTAATCAGGAAAATATAAAATTAGAGCAAATTCCATATAAATAAAATAGTACGCATTAAATATATTATGATACCTTTAATTTTTTTATCACGTGATTAAAGAGAAAAAGTTAATTTCATTATTTAATATTATGAAATATTTGCATAATAAGTTTTTGTGACATTTAGCTTTACACTAGGGATATATGTTCCATAATACTAGGGATACATGTCCTCTACATAGAATTTTAGAACAATTTTGTCCAAAAATTTTAAATATAATGTGTTCCTATGATATTTGCCATGAATGAATTGCTAATTAGGATTCATAAATTGATAATTTTCATTCTGCAAATTTATAAGAATCTGCACGTGCACAAATAAATCAATATTTTTTCTTTCACATGACAAATTACAGTATATAATCATTCATAAAATATTCAAAATAGTTTCCTTCCTATTTATATACAGACATTTTACAAATGAAAAAATTAAAAGTAAATACAATTTTTTACAAGATATAGATAAATGATAACACTAATTTACATATTTTATTCTCGATTGTACTCTATAAATTTATATCATAGTAAAAAATAGATTTCTTCATATTTCTCATGGTATCTTTAATAATCTGTTATTTGTAAATTTTATACACATGGTGCGCATTGTTTTTTAATTCTTGTTACATTTATGAACGAAATTATAAGTTGCATTTCTTAGGGAAAAGTTTTCTAGAAATGTTCAATGTTATATTTATGCTTGTTTATTATATAAATTCGATAAATGTTTGAAAGCATGTGTATGCTTTATACTCTAATACTAGTTTCATTAATGAAAGAAATAATAGGCTGATTTTCTTGTGAAAAAATTTACTATAAATGCTCTATAGTTATATTTTTATCTGTGCTCATAATTTAATCTCTAAATTGTTATATACATGAGTGCCATTACTTTTTAAATATTGTTCATTTATGAAAGAAATGATGACCTGCTTTTCTTAAGAAAACATTTACCAAATGTAATATTTTTATGTAATAATCAATAGTATTATTTTATGTTTATTTATAAATGTCACTTAAAATAGATGAAATAAAAGTATCTCTTTGCTGTTCATTCATTAACAAGTTTCCCAAATAATGATTCTTAGGAAGATGAAATTTTGTTAATTAGATCTAGTTAAAAAATATTTTTAAATTAATTATATTATGTGTGTGTGAATTAAAGTCTTGCAGCGAATAAACATGGTCTAAGCTTTGAATACAACTTTTTAAATACAGAATTGATGGGCATAAGAATTTAAAAATCAGCATAGTAAAAATTTTAAAGATTCTGAAAATGCAAATTTGTATAATAACTTCGCAGTAAACATTCAATCAAAAAAAAATCTAAAAATAATCAAGTTGTTCATAAATACTAAGCCTTTAGCCTAATACATATTTTATTTATAGTATGTATTTTTAAGCGAATATGTGAGTATGATGCCATAGTCTGTTTTTTTTTTTCGTGGACAGCTTCCAATTAGAATTTTCTCACAATGACAAATTAATTAATTCAAAATACTCTGTCAGTCTTCTTATTCTGATGAATATAAGTATTTATTTGTTACAACTTATCTCTTAAAATCCATATGAAACGGATTTACCTTTCAAACAGTTAAATTAAATTGACATAAGTAATCATCATTGTTGAATGAAATATTGGTCTTTATATGTGATTTGAATTTAAAAAAACTTAAGATGTACTTATCAGTTTGAATTATTTTAATTCTATAATTTACCTCATTAAATTAGATGAATATTCCTTAAACATGATATATTCCTAAATTCCTGTTTCACTAATTAAAAGGAAAAAAATAAAATAATACAGAGCAAAAAGACAATCAAATTATTTCGAAATTAAAGCAAAATCCTTTCAACACTTTAAGAAATAACACAATGAAATTTTGCTTCATTTTAAGAAGTTATAAAAAATTATAAATATATTACTATTTTTTATTTTTGTTAACTCTTTAATAAAAATTTGAGGTTATCTTAAAGATAATAGATAATTAACATGTTTTTTTATTTAATAAACAATAGATATTATTTGCAATCCTTACTCACCATATTTTTGTACATTAATTATCTATAATCTATAAAACTTATAATATATTTCATTTCAAATATTTTAGATTCGCTTTTAAATATTTCAAAGATATTGAATTCTAAAAAATAAAGCTATTATTCATTTTTATAAATTAATTTATCCAAATATGTACTTTAATATGTTTATATTAAAAACTTTCTTTCACATTTAGTTATGCTGTACATTATTTAGATAAGAATTCTAAAATTATTTACCTAAACAATTGACTACTTAAAATCGTTTTAAACGTGAATGTAAAAAATATTACAAACAAAATACATACATATATTTGTTTCCTTCTTGATAAAATAGCAACGAAACTTTGAAAGAAAAAGAATGTGATGCTGAATTTCTCTGGTTATGTTTATTGATTGTCGCTCTTCCATTTTTCAGAGTTCTTCCCTAATGTATTTAATTTTGAAGCAAGTTAATTTTAGTTTTTCTGTAACTTTGTAATACTTACTAATAACGAAAGAAAGAAGTTTTTCCCTTTTGAATGCAAAATTATGCATAATAGTTAATGAATCTTTTCGAACAAATATAGTTAATGTTTCTTTTTATCCTTATCTGCCTAATACTTATAAGAAAAAGAAATTGCAAGAAAAGAATTTTTGCGAAATGTTGGTATTAGATATTCCATTTTTAATTTTCTGGTTAAACCAATAGAATAAATATATAAAGTTTTTTGGCTTACGTTGAATATGTAATTTTCAATTTTGTGACATTTAAATATTAAATGTCACATTTAAATATTTAAATATTAAATGCCACATATTAAATTTCGTTGTCCAAAAATTACTTTTTAATTTCTTGCATTTTAATTTAGTTTAGGAAATAAAGTTTAATAATTAGGATTGATGAAATCAGTAGATAAATGTTTAGTTCTGAAATTTAAGCCAATCAACTTAGAAAAAGTAAATACCACATAAAATGAATCACTATTTTAAAATTAAAGAAAAACATTAATATAATGCATTTTGACCAAACTGCTTCATATTAATAATTTTTTAATCATTAATTATAATTGTATACTTAAGACAGCACAATAATGTTTTCTAATAGCACATAGATTAAAAATAATTTATTTTCATTTGTATTTTAAGCCACGTGAACAAAATTTTAGCAAAAATTGGTTTCTCATTTGATATTTAAATTTGTGTTTTTCTAGATAATAAATTAAAAAAGTTATAAAATAATTTTAACTCTCAGATTTTCAGGGGATTTCCTTATCCTTAAGTACATTTCTGTATTTTGTCCTCAACATCGGGTTAAAAACTGAAATATAGAAAATAAATTTCAAAAGGTATTGAATTGACATTAGAATAAAAATTCATTTTAGCATACACATGCAAAATATGTGCCACAACTATAACTAGAATAGGTTCTTTCATTCTATTGTTACAGCTTGTTAGTAGTTTTTATTACTTGCATGATAGTCTGAAAATATTTTGTTGCATCTGCAGTATATTTGTTTATAAGGACCCTTTTTCTACTATTTAGGGCAATATTTGTCTATCTCTTAATAATATATTTGTGATAGAAGTTATTTGACTATATTTAACCAATTTATAAATGCAAGTGAATGCAAATTTTCTTTTGCACTGTAACATTTATTACTGAAGTTACAGTAATTTTAATTACTGAAAACTGTCATAAATAGATTAAAAATAAAAATTTCAGAAGTCATACAGAGTTATTTTTAAAAACAACATGAAGGGCAAAAATCAAAATTTACAGACCGTGCATCGAATATTTCATTTCTATTTTCAAGATAGTCATTTTTATAACAGTTTTCGATAATTAATACAAAATTCAAATCACAACTTTGAAATAAATTTTAATAAATAAGTTTTCACATTTTGATAGATTATCATTTATGATTGAATATACCTTAAATGTGTGTAAAAAATTAAAAAATAGCAATATTTTATTTAAAAGTATTCTAAATAATTTTGTGTTAATAATAGTTACCATTTAATATACCATTTTGCAAATTAAAATTATTGTATCAAGCAATTTGTATTTCAACTAAATTGTTAAATTTAGTGAGATAAATATACCAAATTTAAGACAAAAGAGTAAAATAAATGTTAAATATCATTTACTAATTTTAATATATCGTTAATATGTATGCGAAATCTAATAAGTCTAACATTTTAATAAAACTATATTATAATCAGAAACGCATACATATCTATCATTAAGTTACTTTTTAAAGCATTTTGAGATAATAAAAAAACAAAAATTTAATGTTTTTAATATCTTAAAGATAAATATGAGGAAAAGAATTGATTATTATTATTGTTTTTCTCCGAGCTATAATATAAATGATTTTATGAAGTGAAATATATTAATATTTGTAAATGAAATATAAAAATGGAAAAGAGAAATATTGTAATTAAAATTTATATTAATAATTATAAAATAATATTCATTTTTAATGTAACTGCACAGTTATTCTTATTTTTTACCAATATTTAATACAAGAAAAGAGAAAATTAGGTTTCAAAAATGAAAATCTTGTGCATTAATGGGTCTATAATACAGAAATTGTCTTCTATTGAAATAAGTTCCTAAAATTGAAATTTAGTTTGTGCCAATAAAATAAACTTTGCATCATATGAGTATTTCTTAATTGCTTCAGTAACTAAATGATTTTCTGTGAAGAAAAAAAAGTAGAAATTTAAAAACTTAATCAAAATTTTTGACACAAAAACATGCTACCTGATTTTAATTATTCAAAAGTATATTACATTCATAAATAATTTTTAATACTCTGACTGAAGTTTGAAGACAGAGATTATTCCACACGCTAATTTTAAAAGTACCTGTATCACTAAGCAGGGAACATTTTTTAGAGTAGATTTATATAATATTTGATATTTTAAATTATTTTATTATTTAGTTTGTAAAACTAAAATAAATTTTAAGTATGACGAATAAAAATAAATAATACATGGTGTTTTTTCCATATACCTAACTCATATCTGAAAATTAAATCAATATTTATGTGTATTTATAATTTGATGGTGTTGAGATGAATAAATATTTAATCCAAACATGGGGAACTAGTTTTTGCTAACTTTCAAGCCAGAGAAGTTTTGTTAGCTTATAGTATTATTTGATGACTTAAGAGTCCATAAAAATACTAAACTTGTTTGTTTCTGTTTAATACACATTGCAAAATTTTTAGTAATGCATATTTTTTAATAAAAATAATTAACTAACTTTTGACTGTTTGTGGTAGTAATATGGTGATAAAAATTATAATTTAAATTTTGACTGTATATGGTAGTGATATGGTAATAAAAATTATAATTTAAATTTTAACTATATATGGTAGTAAACATGTCGCTGTAAGAGAGTCAGTTTAATTAACACTATAAAAATCAAAATGTGTGTCTGTTATAAATATAATATTTATATTAGGTTTAAAATATAAAATTTTAATGGAGAACTATATAATTATTTTCTACTTATCTAAATTATTTAACATATTGTATTGTAAAATTTCAAATGTCCGTATGATTTTGATATAAATTTAATTAATATAAATTATGCAATTACAATAATCTCGAAATATTCACACATACTTTTTTCTATATCAAGCTAAATGAAAATAATTTTCAAAGCTTATTGGTTGTAAACTGGCTTTTTAGAAAAATTTTACAATATTACATATTGAAAATGATATACTTATGAAATAAAAATGGAGTGTTTTGAGAAAATTTTGTATATTATTTATTTGTTTGTTTATATAAAAGGAATGGATGAAGAATTGTTTGACATATATATATATATATATATATATATATATATATATATATATATATATATATATATATATATATATATATGCACAATAAAATATTGTCCTACAAATAAATAACAACTTTCGTGAAAACGCATATCACACACGCTATGTTTAAAAGTCAATATTAGATACGGTTGTTTACAATATGGCACCGTTTAAATATTTAATAAATGATCAATAGTAAAATTTAAACAAATTTTTGACTTGGAAAAATAACATAAATTTTCGTACACGTAAGAAATTCAATTTGTTTACTGTGCTTAAAAATTGCATTATGATTCGTCTATTTTTAAATGGATTTATCGACAGTTGACGATTTTCCTATAGAAGAGAAATATAATTTATATTCTGACAATATGAACAATAGTAGTTGTCATAGGTAAAAGAACATTTGTCGATAAATCATGCATTTAAAGCCATTAAAGTAACTATTTTATTAAACTTTGCTTATTGGGAAAACAACTTATTACAATAAACAGCAGTTATGTCGTACAAAGATAAATAAAGGAATGGAATTATTCGAGTGATAAAAATTTTTTATGAAATATTTCTATAAAATTATGCACAGGCAGTTTAAAATCTTACCTCCAAAATTCGGTCTAAGTCGAATATCATAACCTTCTAGTATTGTTTTAAGTATATCTGTCACATTATCCAGCTGTGCAGGACTTTCCATTGACTGACAGCTTCTGATAAAAAAAAATAATGCAGCAACTTAAAATTTCTCTTTTGTAATAAACTCAATTTTATTTCATTTTAGATAGAAATAATGAGAAGGAAATATCGATACACTTACCCGAAGATTAGAAAAAAAAGTATCGACAACTTTCTGAGTATGAAGTGACGGTACATTGCTACCTGCACGTGCTGAAGCTACGGGCAGCATCCTTTTGAGATAGAAATTTCTCCCTCTGATTGTCGAAAACTGTAGCGACTGAGTTCGTTCCATCTTTGTGCGCATGCGCTTTCCTTGGAGGATGACGGGGGCTCCAGAGAGTTGAAGCTGACTTGCTCTTCAGCTTCCGACAATCCCTTGAGAAATGGGAGTGGAAGATGCTGTTGAGAGGTCACCCCTAGTCCAAAAGGCTATGGAAAGACCACTTTTGACAATGAAATATCATTTTAGAAACATATGAATGAATAGTATATGTGTTGAAAAAATTCACATAATGCAATTTTACTCATGTGTAGTAACTAACAAGCAAATATGTTGATGCAAAAGGCACGAAATCATATTTAATATATTAAAGTTTTATTTCTTAAAAACCATAAAAGTAAATTAATTTTGGAAAATTGGGATTTTATTTTGGGGGAATTATGTTAATTATTTTAAGGAATTGTGTTAATTATGTTAAAATTGCATTAATACGTATACTAAAAATATACGTATCAATGCAATTTTACAAGCACACAAACAAAAATTGTATTCCACAACAAACGAAAATTCCTATAATAAAAAAGTGAATATTGTGTCATTTGAAAACATCATTCGTTTCCCATATAAATTGAGCAGATAGAAAAGTATTTCTCAAAGTATACAATTAAAGTTATGATTGATACACACACGGCATATATATATATATATATATATATATATATATATATATATATGATTATTTCTTGGATCCTTAATAAGAAATTTTTATGTATACATAATTAATTATTAACTAAATTGGTGTTATATATTTTATATATTACACCAATTGCTTAAACATGTATAATAATGCGATAAATACATCCAATGAAAACATTTCTTTTTCAAATTTATTTATGAATATAATTGTTTTCCTTTATATGAATAGGGATTAAGATACACTAAATAAAACTAAATATATATACGTTTCAATATTCATGTTACAACAAAACCAAAAGTATGGATTGGCACTGTTAGCGGAAAGAATAAAAATATGTCACAAAATATTAAAAATATCACATAAGTAAAAGATATTGCTTGAAAAATATTAAAAATGTATTAAAAGCCATAAGAAATCCAAAATAATTATTTTATGAAAAATTCGAAAATTTCTGAAGCAATGGTAATATGTTTTCGATTTAAATCGGCCTCTTATGTAAATTTTTAATTACGTTATGCTGCATAAATGTCAAACTTTATTTAATTTGTATTTATATATTTCATTTAAGTGTATACATTCATTAGTAATATTGCTGTGTCTGCTTAAGATTTTTTAGTAACTTTTTAAAGTAAATTACAATGGGCAATATAAACTTTACATGGATGAATTTTTTTTTCTAGATGATTAAAGAAAATTTCCAGTGTTATTGAAATTATTATAAATTAATCTGCTGGAAATTATGATTTATTAAAAGGACAACTTTAAATCATATTACGTAAATTTATATTCTTCCTAAAACATTAGAGATTTTTTTTGTCAAATAAATTAATTTCTTAAAATGTTACTGTCGATAAGTTTTCCAAAAAAATCTTCAATCTTAATATGCCGGTTAGTATAGCAGAAAATTTTATAAAGATTTTAAACTGAATATTGATTCCTTGGAAACATTTGTAAAATTAAATAAAAATTTCCAAAATTAATCTCAGATTTTAAATTTTTATAGATGAAAAATATGCACTTGATATGTTTAATTTAACACTAAATGAAATTAGCATTTTTACTTCCATAAAAAATCAGCTTATATACTTTTTTAAGTATGAGATGTCACATGCATAATTTAGTATCTAGACAACAAAAAGCAAAATCTTTTGCTTATACATTTATTGATGGCAATTGCAAATTGTGAACCTTAAATTTTGCCGTTTTACGAAAAATTAAATCTAATGGTTCTGTATAAAAATATGAAAAGCAACAGCAAAGTAATTAGTATTCCTTAACAGTATTAAAAGAGTTAAGGAAATGCCTCATGTTTTATTCAGAAGCTAAATGTTTCTAAATTACGCTACCCTCAGTTAAATTCTTTGGTGGCTTAAACTTCATCCACTAGAGCAAGCTTATTTAATGATTTTTTCAGAAGTTTTCATCACCATAAAATTATGCTGTAATTCTTACATGAATGGTTCATTCTTGGAATAGTGACGTAAGTGTTTCTCTATAAATAGAATGCCAATTAAAATATTAATATTTTGCATTTGAAAATGTTATATAACTAGGTTAACCATTTTCGTAGTAACGACATTTAAGCGCTTAAGAAAGTCGCACTTACATCTAAAATGGCAGATTTTATATTATTTTAATATAAAATCCAAATATCATCCCTTTAAATGCCTAAATTTTAAAAAATCCCTATAAAATATTTCCTTTGAGTTATCACCGCGTACTTTTTATAATGTCATGATTTATTAACATAAATAAATAGTTAATTATGTATGCTTAAAGAACAAAATTGACTAATTCAAGTATTATTTTTATAAGTATTTTCTAGATGAGATGAAATATGCATTACAAGTCATTTTTTCAATACTAACCTTATGATATAGATAAATATTTTCATATAAGAATTCATATGTGAACACTGAAATTTTAACTTTAATTTTGAATTTAATTAAGTAATTCATTTTAATGTAACGCTTTTTTAAACACTTCCCATTCTGTAACAATTAGAGAATTGTATATTTGATAATAGTACAGTTAATAATAACTTTTATAAAACCATGAGTAACATTATGCGAGAGAGAGACTGTTTTGTTATTACTTAGATACTACTGAATTTACTTACCTTATTTTTTCTGCAATTGATGAATGCATGTTTCTACGATAAGTTTTGTTAACAAAATTAAATTTGTTCGAGGAAGAAAATTAATTATGGAATTCATGATTCAGAATAATTTTATAAATTCAAAAGTAAATTAAATATTATAACCAAAGTTGAGAGAAAAAACACATAGCTTTTTTTTCTTTTCTTTTTTCTTTTTTTAATTTTCTAGTATGTGATAAATATATACAGCTGGCCACCTAAATTGAAACACCAAAAAAGACAAGAGATTTCACAACAAAATTTATACAGATAACATGTTAACCAAGTACCAAATGATTAAAATTTATATTGACTTCTTTGGAGTATGATTCCTGCCAAAATCAGTAGTTAGAGTACCCGCCGTTGTTAGATATCACTACTGCCACACGCCAAGGCAATGATTCAAAGAAACATTGGATGTATTCTTAGAGTATAGCAGATCAAGCAGCTTCCACACGTTGCCAAAGTTAATCGATGAAAGATCCGGAGAGCAAGATGGCAAGGGAAGCAATTCAATTTGGCGATTGACGAAGAACCCTTGGAAAATACTTACCACATGTAGTCGACCATTATCCTGCTGAAATATAACTGTAGCCCTCAAGTTAGAGAAAGCCAACTGACTCCAACACCTCGGAGATGTAGCGCTGGCTGTTTAAAGTAGCGGTTATACGTACTAGAGGAGAGGGCAGTGATATCCAATACCTTCCCATACCATAATACCCGGTTCAGGACCAGTGTGGCGGTACATAACGCAGCTATTCCGCATCCTCTTTCCATGGAGTCTCCAGACTCGAGTGGACCATCATGGTGTTGCAGACAGAAGCATGAAGCACAAACAATTTCACATATTCTGCCGTTCACTTCTTTCTTTCATTTTACCATTTGCGATGGAGACGTCTTTGATTCTGAATCAAGGGTAGATGAAGCAATAAACGTCTTTTGAATAGATCACCCCTCCATAAACGGCGTCGAATGGTACGCGCAGACACTGGATGATGCGTTACAGACTGAATGGACTGTGCTATGGTTTGTCACACAGCACATTCAGTCTGTAACACAGTGTCATATTTTTTAATTCATAAAATTTATTTATTTAGGATGAAAATATTTAGTGAATATATTTATTTATTAGTTAAAATTAATGCAGTATTGTATAATTTATAGATTTGTAAGATAATAAAAGTATTGAACTCAGAGCTATAAATAAGTAGAAACGAATGAGTATTTTCGAAGTTAAAACCAGCTACCCACAATTAAAATAAAGGAAAAACCAGTATTTGAGGTGCATTTAATGTATTTTATATACTACAAGGTTACATGATTAAAGATACTAGAAGAAAATTATAATATAGATATGTTGTTTTTCCAGATATAAAGCAGTTGTCAAAATAAATGTTCTGTGTTATGATTTTGTAAACTTTACGATGGCTTTTTATTCATTAAACGTGCTTTTAAATGTTATTATATAAACATGAAAATGAAAAAATGGTTACTCTTTGTTTTTCTCAAACAATTGCTTTAAAACATGAAATTTATTTATAACAAAACAGCTTATTTTAACCATTTTTAAAGTACACATTTACTTTAAACTTTTAAAGAAGTACTATTTCAAACTTTTAAAGATTTCCGACATTTTTTGAAACTTTGTTAAAAGCAAAATGCATATTATCCACATTTTATAAATTTTAATTTCTTTTATTAAAATAACGTTTACGATATTTAAAGACAATTATTTATATGATTATTTGAGATGAAAAGTGACTGATGACCATTATAAGATACTATTAATAAACGTATTAATGAACTATATAGTTTAGTTTAATGATTCACCACTGATTCTGAAGTCGAAATTTAGTCTTGGAAAACAAATGGTCTAAAGAGTACAGAAAAATACCTGTTTATTGCTATTTTATTGTTGTGCTTCTCAGAAGGAGAAAAGATTGTTGCATCTCCAAATGTGCAGACAATTTGGCACCATGAAAAGAGGAGAAAATCTGAAATTATAGTTCATGATTACCGTTGAAGATATATGATAGTTATATTCTAATAATCAATCTTATTAAAATACTGGACGATAACATCTGGAAAGATATTACATTTTTAGACCTCCTTAAGTAGGTCTTATTTACATATGTGAATTAAAAATGTTTTAGGTGATGACTGATATTTTTTGATAAGGATGAAAATGTGATACTGCTACTCCTCATTTCTGATAATCATGGATAATCATATATTGAGTGCTGTTGAATTGCAAGACGTGAAAGTAGAAAAATCAGAATTATCACTTCAGGTAGCCAAGAAAGTTATCAAGAAAAGCTTCGCATTAAGAGGTACCCCAGTGCTCTCTTTTTCTGGTGAGTGATATATATATATATATATATATATATATATATATATATATATATATATATATATATATATATATATATAGTTGATTAAAATCTATCTCTCTCTGATTTCAATTAAACTTATAAGTTAAAATGAATGACAATGTCCAAATTAATTGAATTTATCATATATATTAATGGATAAAATACTGAATAAGTGGATTATGTACCTTCATGTGATGTACTTAATTCAATTCACTATCTTTAGAATAATTGTGAGTGTGGGATATTTCATAAAATTTTTAAATATGTGATTCCACATATCCTCTGTCTTTGCTAGTTAATTATCAAGCTATTCGAACGGAAGTATGAAAGTTAATGTCATTCTCAAAATTCGGCCAAGGAAATAATCATTATATATCAAAACATTTATTTTGTAAAGTTTTTTTCTTCTTTGAATAATAAAATAAAGAAAAAGTTTTGGTTATTTCTATAAACGAAATAAATTTTTTTATGAAATAGGAAGGCACACAAACTAGACAAATAAATACAGGAAAATATATCACGCTTTACATATTTTTTGTTTTATACAATATATTTTCAGAACATAATTCTTGGAAAAAGCTAATCATTATTTGAAGCCCAATTCATATGAATTTGTAAAGGAAATTTTTCGTTTTTCTTCAAAAAATACTTATCTCCCTCAGCATGCATAATCAGAAGAATATTCCATTTATTACAAATTTAACTATATTAAACATCTTAGATATTTTTATTTTATAATACACTTAAATTAATAGTTATTAATTTTATAATTTGTGCATTGTATAATTATTCAAATGTAAAATTTAATAGTACGCCACACACACAGTGCTATTTACAAAAGTTATTTGTAATCTACATAGAAAAAATGTTTATAAATCTTTTGAATGAATTTATAAAAACTTAAATTCCAACACTTAGTGGAGTGATAATTAAGGAAATCCATTACATATTATAATATTATGTTTTACATTAAATTTTTCACAATATCACTGAAAACTGTATGCTTAATTTTTCGATCAAGAACAATCAAGAAACATTCTTCAGAATTGAAAAAGAAAATCTTATTAACAGAGTTATGTTGTATCAAAGCAATTTAAAACTAATAATTATTTCCAAATAGCTTATATGCAAAATGTTTTTTTTTTCTCTCACGCATGTGAAAACAATCAAGTTAGCAATATTTACTTGCTATCTAACGGAAATATTCATCTTGTAGTTATCATAATTTTTAGCTACACCACCTGTATAATATTTTGTTTGCTTCTTCTAGTCAATTTATAAACTAATAAACCTTCTAAATATTAACTTTAGCAATCCAAACATAGATTTTTGTGATATTTGATTTTTCATTTTATTTTATTTATTTCACAAATTTTATTTTATCATTTATTAAAGTACCTAAAATAATACTGGAAAATTTTATTTCGTTCCTATATTCTCAAGAATGCATCATTTTATAAATTATGAAAATATCAGTTTTATAGGATGTATATTAAAATGTTATTGTCGATCTGCAAAAAATAATGAATAAATAAAACAATAATTTATATTTCTCCTTTTGAAATTATTAATTACACAATACATTTTATTTGGTTTTCATAAGAGGGATCTATTTTAACTCATTGGTAAAATACCAATTTAGGCGAGTGTATTATGAAATATTCAACTTATTTTTGACGCATAACATTTAGATTGATATTGCTACATGTACAATCGTAAATGCACTAAAAGGAATACAGATTTCAAACAGACATTTCTTATTTGTTTGCCAAAATGTAATTAAACGATGCTTAGAGGAAAGATGTCAATTTAATATAATATTTGCTTCATTGCGTAATGAGTTTTCAGATACTAAAAATGTGTCTAATTAACTACACTAGTAATTGGAATAATACAAAAGCTTCTATACATCAAATGTTATTTACCTTTTTCCAGAGGTCATTTTCCCCAGCAAAATGTGATTTCAATCATCTTTACATTGAAATTTTGAGCACATAACTATGAAGCTTATGTGCAAACAGTTTGTAGTGTTAAATCTGAATTCATTTTCATGTTACATTTTCAAATAAAATCATTACGAATCTAAAACTGTAGATAGAAATGCAAAAGATGAAAATGTAATTAGAGTTTATTGTAAAGTTAAAAAATGCTTATATATACTTTTAAAAATATAAAAATCCTGTTCTTTCTATGGGCAGTGTTTTTTAAATGACTACAAAATGTTTAACGCAATTTATGCATTTATATTTCTGCTATTAATTAAATTCAAATAAATGGAATCATTATTAAGTTAAAAAAATTGTGATATAGTTAATTTATCATATGCTGCCACAACTAAAATGTACTGGACATGAATGATAACTCTTTTCAATATTTTACAATAGGTCTTATTTATTCTAGGTGTTTTATAACATTTACTTCTGAGTTCATTAATGTCTAGAAAAAACATAGATTTGAAAAAAAAAAAAACAATGCAAAGATATCTTCGAATATCTTTGAAATTATTTCTCTGAAATGAAACTAATCTCTTTCCATGAAAATATTTAAATTATGAAATCGCATTTGATGGAAATATGTACTTTATACTGTGAGAATATGATTACATAAATGCTTGTACAATCTCATTCGATTTTTATTTATTGCATTAATATCGTAAATACACAAGTTATTTATTACTCAGAGTGAAAATTCCTATAATATACTATTTTACTATCTCCTTTTTATGAAGTAAAATGTTTATTTAATCTTTCATATTAATTAAAAGAAAATTTCTGAATCCTTTAATTTTTAACATGCAAAATATTATAAAATGTATAAAGCGGAAGAGTTCATTATTATTTTCACCCTTACAATTTTTGGTGAAACAATTTTTTTGCATAAAATTAAGCTCATTATGTGTAAAATATTGAAGTAAAGCTATAGATTACAATGTGAATACACAAACATGTCAGAAAAACATATATATATATATATATGTGTGTGTGTGTGTGTGTGTGTATACATATATAAATAAATGTTTGTAACACCAGGAACGAATGATACGAAACGTGAAGTTAAAATCTCATAAAAGAAGTGAAAGTTTGATTAGCATTTCAGCGCATTTGGATGGCACAAGAGATGTAAAAAGTCCTGAAGCATAGCATAAAAGAAAAGTTGTGCATTATAGTTTCTCATTCAGAAAATGCTTCGTTAAATCAAAGTTTTCTTAAAATACCAAGTCCAATACCTCCAATAAAAAATGAATGCTTATCACCAACTGCCGGAATTCGGAAGAAGCAAAATCGTTGCCTACCGAGAATGTAGATAACTATTTCAAGATATTGACGCTCACATTATTTAAAATTCTCACGGCAAGCCATGTAAATATGGAATAAATGTGTTTCTTAGGGTCATACTGAAAGGCATGGAGGATGTATGTGCCCCTCCATGATTTATGATAGACATATTATGACTCTCGAAATGAGGAACATATTATGAGGTTTGTTTTCTGAAACCATGCAACTACAATACGGAGAGTAATGTTATCCATATTTGCTTAGTCTCCCTATCCTTTACCCATTGAGAATATCTGGTCACAGTTGACTGAGAGATTGACCTGACACCCTTTTGCAGCTATTATGGTTGATAAGATATAGTATGCATTTAAACCAGTCTAGAATGATTGCAGTTTCAAGCCCTCATCGACTCCATGTCCAACCAATATCATAGGTAGACCCTCCTACCAATTTACATTAATATACAGAATAATCACAGATATTAATGCTATGATTACAAAAACTGAATTTGATTTAAATGAACTCAATACATATTTTCATTTATTTTCTTTTATCTAAGTACCAATAATATTGTATTGAAAATTAATATTTATACACAGATATTTTTATTTAATGAGAAGTAAATAACGGTCATGAAGTAGTACATGGACTATTTAATATAATATTCTTCATCTGATTTTAAGAGAGTAAATTTTAAATGATTATATAGCAAGAAATCACATTCCTGAAAAGAATTATAATTTATTCATAATCTCATCTTTTTCCTATTTAATCTCTATCGTTTCTTCCTCACTTTTTTAGTCCCTCGCCAAGACATTCCAAAACTTTGAAAATAAGCTTATTCCACATGTCAACAGAAAGTTTGATAGATTATATGATGTATGATATAATGAGACTTCAATTTTCTTTGTACTAATAGCCCTAATAAAGTGGAGAGGAGTAAGGAAAAAAGATTTTTACTTTAGTCATTATTTCATTCTCTTATTATTTATTGAAAATAGAACAGATATTAATGAATTCGTATAAATCTTTTACTTTGTAAGAGAATCTAGAGCATTAGCAGTATAAATGGAAACTTTTGCTTTTTATATCACATACAGTACTCTAAATTAATTTTAGGAGAAAGTATGCATTGTCAATTTAGATTTTTTATGAATATTAACAGTTTGTAATATTATATTTTAAAATATATTTATATGTATTTTAGAAATAAATTGCTTTTTCACTGATATAATTCAAGAACAAAAAGGTGTTCGTAATACATAAAAATTCTGAATTATGAGAGTAATATAAAGAATATATTACGATATTTTAAATATTTTAAAAATTTTCCTGTCATCTATACTTCAAACTTCTCTTTACATATAACAAAAATACTTTTTAAAGGACAAGTAAATGCATTTAAAACAGAAATATCATTCCTAAATATCTATTTTATTTCTGCATAAGATATATATATATATATATATATATATATATATATATATATATATATATATATATGTGTGTGTGTGTGTGTGTGTGTGTGTGTGTGTGTGTGTGTGTGTGTGTGTGTGTGTGTGTGTGTGTGTGTGTGTGTGTGTGTGTGTGTGTGTGTGTGTGTGTGTGTGTGTGTGTGTGTGTGTGTGTGTACATATATATAATTTTGTTTAGAGGCATAAGCATATAAAGGCTCCCTTTTTTTAGTTGAAAAAAATACAGAACCTTTGTTTAATATACTTGTTATGAAACAGATAATTCTTATAATGAATGGGAAATTCATATATTTATTAAGTATAATATTTATATAATCTGAAGCTACAGTATAAATGTGTGTGTGTGTATAATTAGCACAAAAGCAATTTCGACTCCATTTCAGAGTAGTTTCATCAAATATTTTTATTAAAATCATTTCTGTTTGGTGTGCATTAAGAGTATTATTAATGGATATAATATGTTAAAGGAAAAAAAATGAAAGTATACATTAGTACAGTTATACTAATAATTACTGCCAACTTCAAACTGAAGATATATTTGACTTCATCTTTTTACTTACTTACAGTAAAAAATTTTATTGTATACCATACTCTTTGAAATGTAAACCAAAAAATGTTTTTTTAATTTAGATAAAATAATTGTATTTCTCAGAAGTTTATATCAAATTATTTTCAATGGACTCTGTAATTGTTTTTTAAATTGAATTATATGTCTTATTGGAAATTTTACTAATTTTATATTCAATCGCTTTTCTTCATTGTTCTTCTTTTTCAAAAACTTTTAATTTCATTGATGCTGTTATTGGAGGTTTTAAGTTTTATTTTAATAATGGCAAATAATACTCGACTCAGTTATTCATTCTTTTTTAACCGCCTTTTTCTACCTTTTTTCCCATTAAACGTATTCATTTGTATCAGCTTTTTTATTATTTTTTTTTTTACAGAATTCTTCGGAAGTTCACAACATAAAAAACTGGTGGGCTGCGATTTTCATTCCTTTTTTCAGTTTATTGATAAAACAACATCAATTTCTAAGAAAGTAATTTGATTTCAAATCGCACTATTGTTTGAAACTGATTTCTAAGGGACTATTTCATTACAATATTAGATTTCACAGCAGTGCAAATTTGATATAATTTACACTGTTTGTCAGAATGAGTTGAAATATAAATTTTGAGTCTTAATATCATTGCAATTGTTAATTCCTTCTGAGTATCCCAGTTCTTACATCATTTTTGTAGTTTATGAAATATTTTGTGGCAATACTGCAAATTATTACCTCTTCAGTATACACTTGAATAAAGAATTTATGAAATATTTTGTTAATCGGAAATTTTTTCTCACAGTTATAGAGCAATTTCTCATTACTTATAATTTTCTTATATTCTTATTTCAGTATTTCCTATATTCAAAAGAAAAATACAAGTTTAATTTAATTTTATCTGGGTTTCAACTATGTGTATATTGATTTTCATACCACTCACTGACTTTTTGGTAAAATGTCAAATCACCCCTGTAAATTACATTAATAAATCCATTCTACACTTGCAAAATGAATACATTTCCAAATATTTGCTTAAAGATGTTTAATAACTTCACAATTTTTTAAGGAATTCTAATAAAATTATAATTTGATTAAAAAAGTACATTTTTTTAAAATTAATTGACAATGTTTTTGACTTTTATATTGTTTGACTTCTGTGCTTAAATTTTAAGAAACTGAAGTATCTTTTTCTCTAAATAATACCAGATTTTTTTATTTTTTAGCTATAATTTCATTAAATATATTCAATTTCATGCTAAAAACTTTATTAAACATCTGGATCATCCTACATAATTCTCGTATTATTTAATTCATTTTTATGTTATTAATCTCTCCTTTTTCTAGTTTTACAAAAATATATTGTACTAAAAATTCTTTCAGTGCATATTTTGAATTGAAATTTTAATTTTAATTATATTTTAATTGCTTATTATTTACACACTGTAAGCAGATTTAAAAATTATGCAACTAATTAAAGATTAAAATCAATTAGGTTGATTATCGGAAAGTAATATTTAAAATTATTGAGAGTATTAACCCGTTTACAAAATTTTTTTAAATATTTATAACTCTGAAAATAAAATGACATTTTAAAGCAATTTGTTATAGCATAATAATAATAAATTTGTTATAGCTTTATAGATATTATTGATTTAGTTTCCTTTTTAATATAGATTCATTTACATATTTTTCTTCAAAAATGCTTTTATATAAAAATTAGATGTAACATATATACACGGATTTTACATATATACTGATTTGTCATAAAATAAGAATTCTATCTACATATTGAGTCATTATACTTTATATTCTAAAACAATATGATACAATTTCCTAAAATATTTTAATGTATCAAGAATTCAAGAATTTAAATCATTCTACTTAAAGTAAATGTTTTTTTAAGAAATATCTTAATTTTACATCTCTGGGATATGCAGTAAGTTTTTATTTCAAATTGAGCCAAAGTGTAAAATTGAGAAAAAAAGTTTTGCGGTATTAACTATAATTAATTAACATTGTTTGTGAATTCCTATAAATATTATGTGGGAATAAAATTTATGTTAATATTCTGTTTCATTTGCATACACGTACCTTAATTAATCTTACATTTATGTTAATAAAATTACTATTAACATCGGTTATCTTATTCATAAAGCAAATGTATAATATAAAATTATATTGTAAAACAATTTCTCTAATTTATTATAGTAAGTTTAATAATCATGATTTATTTTCTGATTACTTTAAAACCAGATCAAGACTATTTCTTTATTTTTAGTTAACATAGTACATAAAATTTTACTGAAACTAAATTTTGATTTATGTCCGCTAAGACTACATTTCTGTCATTCTAGTACAGTTAACTATTTAGTATTGTAAGCAAATTATTAAAGTATCTGCAACTTAACTATCTCTAATTAGTAAAACAAAGTACTATTGAAATAAAAATATTCATTCAATTAAAATATTACTAACACTAAACTTCTAAGTAATAAAGGAAATGTATTCATTTATTTTAAAAGATATTACATTTGAATTCGTATTATGTTACAAATTATTTATTAAAATGTCTTTTGATAAGGAAGGATTCAGTGTTATAATAATTTACGCAAAATATTTTAGAAACACAAATTTCGATAGATAAAAGTACAACATTTCATAATAATTAAGTAGACATCATAGTTAAATTTTCTTTTTTTTCATTTGTCCAGAAATAAATAAATCATTATTTATTTAACAAGAGAAGTTTGTAGTTAAATGAATAAAAATTTAAAAGTGTAACATTAGTCATACACCCATAATGCGTATCTAGCAAGATTTCTTGTTCCATTAATTGAAATCAAGCTGTTTATTTTATTAATAATACATGTTATGGGGGGAATAGATTTGTTACAACACGAAGTATGATAATTCTAAACATTAAGCAACATTAAATGATATATTTTTACTATAAAGATATTAAGGAAAATCTACAAAAATGAAGTACAAAAAAAATTCTATTTCAAGTTGCGAAAAGAAAAACCAAAACCCATTCACAATATTAAAATTGGCAGTTAAAAATTTCTTATAAAAAATACATATATAGAATTGGAATTCTTACCATTTAAATCAGTTGCACATGTTAATCTATAAATGTTTTAAACATCATCATTGAAACAATTCTTTCGTTTTTTTAATTAAATTACTTTTGATACAATTCAATTTTGGTGAGCATATTTCATTTCTTTTTATAGCTTTCACCTTGAAATGAATTCATTAAAAAGGAAAATTATGCATTGCTCGCATAACAATTAACTATAGAAAAAATAAACGAAAAAATGATGTGAAATAAGGAAAAAGGAAGACCCAATAACCAAACACACATGCATAGCTTTTATATTTTTATTTCAATTATATTTTTCATTTCAAACAACGCTAATTCGACTTGAAAACGATTCAGAAAATAACACAGTATTCTGGTGAATAAGATAGCAAAATTTTAATGCCCACATAAATACATATGGTACACTGAAAAAAAGTGACCACTGTGCCTGCTGAAAATTATGATTAAATGATTCACATAATCAGTATGAATAAATGTACCTTAATATATTTTTAAAAATGTACACAGAAACAAAACTCTCTTGTTGAAACATGTTAACATTTTTAAAACAAATATCCAAGGAACAACAGTTATTACTCTTCGTACATGGTACTTAAGTATGAAACTAGTTTTGTTCATCTTTTCCCGCCAGCTATTTTTAAGATGTCTTCTTGTGTTCAAGAATTCTTAAGGATATTTTAGGTTCATAAAACGGTACCGAATACAGCTTTTTGAAAATTTTCACTCAGCTTTCAACTGTCATTTCAACTTTTTGGTCCATTATAAAAGCATTGAATATGATTATACTAATACACGTAAGTATTGTTTCAACTCACGCTATCTTACTAGCATATTTAAAAGCGAATCCTGTTTTCACTATATTCAAATAATATTTACATGAAAAATGTTTTAAACGAAAAATTATTCATTTCGATGCATTGATTTCTTAAACGTGTATGTTTATTATTAGTCCTTGAAAGTTTTTAGCAACAAATTTCAAAAATAGATATCATTTTTTCTTTCATAGAAAATAATTATGCTTTAGAATATGATAATTTCCAAAATAATAAGTATAATTTAGTGTATGAAAATAGTAATTAAGTAACTTTTATATTATTCTGCAATTTTCATTTTCATTACATTAATAATTAAATTTGCTCTTTAACCATAAACTAAATACGTACGATTCAAGAGTATATTTATTTTTGAAAAATTTTAAAAAACTTTTCTCTTACTTTTGTCAAAAATGTGGTAAATTATATTAGCATTAAATATGTCGCATCGTATTGGAGTGTTGAAGATGATTTTTAATTTTCTCTATGGAAACTTTCTGAAATCATTCCTTATGCTTTCGATTAATTTTAGTGCGAAATTGCTCTGGATTATTGTTTATTTTCAATTAATTTTCTTGCAAATAGAAGTTGATATTTCCATAGACGTTCTATTAATAAGTACATTAATAAGTGAAGAGAATTTATGTTTTATCAGTCCTATTTCACAAGAAATCAAATTTTTATATTCAATAATAGCTGTATCAATCTATTTTAATTATTCAATAATTTTAATATGTATATCTAAGGATAATAACATAGATATGATTAATTTTATTTATATACAAAAATTGTTTTATGATTATCGGTAAATAATTTATTATCATATGTAATTATCACCATAATTACATTCACATAATTTTAATACATGAAAAAAATGATAATAATAATCAAATTAATTTATGCACAATTTTAATATTATTCAAGGTATGAAACTCATGCATTGTTTATATTTTGCAAATCTGTAGAAAAACTACTTTTAAGAAATTTCGTTTTGATAATAAGGAATTAATCACGTAAAAGAAAATTGGATTCCAGAAGTACTTATGCAAAACAAAAAAATTAATGCCTTCTATTAATCTTAAACTCATTTCAACAAATTTAGATAATTTTATCTACAAACACTTCATTTACTTATTTCTTAAAACTCAATAAATAAAATATCTATTTTCGATATGATGAAGAGAATTTCTTAATTAAAATTAAAATTAGAATTGGAAATAAAAAATATGCAATATTTAAACAAATTAATAATAATTGAGAAAAAGAATGTTTTAAAAAATTTTTTTGAAAGTAATTACCTTAATTTCTGGAAGAAAGGCTACGTCAGCGTAAGTGTCAGAATTAAAAAAGAGTTCTAAGCAATTAACTGCACAGAAATACGTAATCAGCATAAACTGAGAGCTAAATTTAAGTGGGATTAGCATTACCGTATACATCATTGCCACAAAAACTATATAGTCTATGTAATAATATACGATATCTCCCATATAAAAAACACATTAAATGGAAATTAAAAACTTCATAATAAATTATCAGGGGAAAGTTGAAAATATAATAATATTTATATGAAAGTACTCATATTTATTGCATAAAAGAAGTCAATATGCGTGATACTCATATTACATTACAAATAATATTACAACAATGAAATACAAAACTAAAATAAAATAGAAAACTTTAAATTTTATTCTGCAATTTTAAATTTTACTTACTGTGCATCAAAGTAGTCTGCAAAAATACATTAGTTTTTACCAGCATAAATTCATAAATCCTGCACTAAATTAAAATTAAAGCAATTCTATTCAGTAATGGGTTGTATTTTTTTTTCTTGCTGCCAAATAACCTTATCTTGAAATATAATTTAAGCACCTTTGTATTTTGCTAATTTTGACAATACTTTCACACATTTCTGCATTCTTCTGCTACAAAATTTCAAACAACAATTAATTTGACATTTCATATTAATGAGAATAGTTTTCCGGAAAAAAGAAGAGCCAAAAAGAGTAAGTTCTACTGTAAACATGTAAATACGGATTCATTTATATTTGACTACCATTAGAAAAATTAAACTGCTTGAAAATTTTAAAGCTTCAGGAAAAGTATAGTTATTTTTTACTTTTGAATGCAGTTAAAGTTCTAACCAACTACGTCTATTGATGAAAATTTTTTATGGAAGAAATTTTTTTTAATTTCATTATTTTAGAGATGAAGGATTAAAGATCTTATTCAAAACTAAACCACAGAAAGTATATATTTTATTTTTATTTACTTATTTTGGATTATATGATATTATAAATGTTATGAAATGATTAAATACTTTAACTGGTGAAATTTGATGAGATAAGTATGGTTTGATAAAAGAAATTACTAATATATAGATACATAGCTCATATAATGGTATAATGTTTGCTGAAATTTTTTGTAGTAAAATTTTTTCTGCATTTTGCTGCTGAGCAAGTGATGTATTTTTTTTTTTTGTTGATAAAACTATAAATCATCATGCGTTGTGATAAAATCTTTATAGTAATCTAAGTGGTATTCAAATCTGTGATACTGCATGCACAAAAATATTTCACGTGATTTTTTGTTGTCTATTCTGCAAATGCAGAAGTTCTTTGCATTCATTTGTTGCCTTACCATACATGTCAAGTCTTATAACTTCTTCTAAATGTAAGATTTTTAATTGTTTAGCTAGATTAGTAGAAATATCACATTGCTAACTTTCTACCCATAGAATTTCTTAAAATGAAAAACATAATGAAAAAAATATAATATCTACATAATATATATATATATATATATATATATATATATATATATATATGAAATATTATATCAAGTCATGCGTAATTTCTTATTTTGAGCTTGGTGTTATTGATAAAATAATCTAAAAATAACTTATAATTTTTTATATTATTTATAATATAGTTGAATTTGATGTTTTGCAAATTAAGTGCTCTAACTAAAGTTCTTCTTTAACATTTAAATTGAAGAACATTTGAATATTTCCTTCACGAATAAGAACTATCTTCTTTGATAATAATAAAATATAAATGCAATGCCATCATTGATTCTAAATACATGTTCTACAAATGACGTTGAAAGTCAATTGATATATAAATTGTTTATGTAAAGAAATTAAAAATGAACTCATTTTATTAGTTTAATCTATGAGATGAGATACTTTAAAATTTCAGTATATTTAGCATCATTGAAATGACTGAATTGGAAATCCAGAAACTTTGGAATCAGAATTATTTCATAATTGATCTCATATTCTTATGTTTAGAAACAATCTAGAAAATAAAAAAAAATTTTAAATAAAATAAAAAAATTAATTTGATATTTTGAAAGCTAATAAAATTAATTTTATACAACTCACTTATTAGCCTTTTATAAGTAAATACATTAAAAATGCAAAATATATAAATAAAATAGCAAGTAATACAAAATCGGGATTCGTCCTATTTTTAAAATTTGTATTAATTTGATTTTAGAATTCTCTTCTATAGAAGAAATAATACGAAATAAGCCATATCTAGAAAATTAAAAAAAAAACGAGTGAAATTATTCCGAAAAGAAGTAGAGCGAAACAATGACGCTCAGACAAATTCAATAGAATAAGCATTTGATCAAGCGAATTGTCCGAGAAGTCCAACCATATAAATAATATTTGGGAGTGTCTACGAGCGCAATTTTTTGTGAGTGTCAGAAAAATGCCACTCAGCCATAGCAAACCCAGAGAAACACGATCTGAGTGTGATCACCATTCTACTACCTAGATAATGAGAGAGAAAATACTTTTGATATACTACATTAATGTGCACTTAAATGTATAGGACTTCGTTGCCACGTACCGCCTCAGAAAATGATTTATTTTGAGAGAAAATGATCTATGAGGCTCAGTGATTAAAAATACATTTGTTACAGATAATTTGCAAAAGAATGATTGGAGTCGATATATAGTGGTTTTTGAGATACATGTTGCAGCACTGGCGTATTAGAAACTTTGGCATCTGTGTGCATGAATCGAATTTGAATTAAAACTACACCTTTGAAACAGCATTACAAATATATATTTCTAAATTAATGTTATTTGTTATTACTAAAGGTAATAGCATATATAGTTATATGTTATTAGTAAAGGTAATAACATATATAGTTATACTGTTATATGTTTTTACTTATAATTATTTATCGCAAACTCAATTTATACACATAAAAATTTAAATTGTAATTAATTATTTTTCTATTGACTATATTCTACCATATAATTATTAATAAAATTTAAAAGTAGGGAAATATTATATGCTCTTAATGAAAAAAATATTCAGATTTTTTTTCATTTAAGGAGAGATTGTTTATTGTTTTATGTTTATTGTTCTATGAATTTCAATTACCTATAAAAACTTCTTGAAATATTATTTATTGAAAGGATAAATGGAATTGAAATGTGCAATTAAATATACGGAGAAACATTTTAAAATAAAGCAATAAATTTAAATGGAAATAAAATTGAAATAAATTGTAAATAAAATTTTTCACCTAAAATACTTTTTCATATTTTAAAAAGCATATTGTTTTTCATAAAATATCAAAAATTTTGATTAGTATTTAGAAATCTATTTTCATTTGGAAAGCGATTTCATTTGAATTAAATTGAAAAGTATCGATTTACTACAAATTAAAAAAAATTTATTGCTTACGCTGATTATCAATCGTAGAGAATCCCTTACATTTCCAAGCAACAAAATGTACAAATTTGAGTATTTTTGTCAGAAGAGAAGGCAAATTTACAAAATTAAAAATATATTAAATGAAGTTAAAAAGTATCAAATTATGGTTGTTTTCAGTTCAAATTCCAAAGAAGTATTATAAATTCGCATTAATAAAATTCTCATGTATATAAATTTGGAACTAATATTTTTATTAATATAAAAAGTGTATTCTTCTTTTTGAATAAATTAGGTTCCTTTAGAATTCAGATAGATAAATTTAAAAAATATTTAATTGGTAATGTATTAGTGCAATAATGTCTTAATCACAAACATTTTATTTCCCTACATAAGGTACCTCTGTAATGTCCATTGAAATTCATTGTGGCAAAATCATATTACATCATTTATTTTTTTTTATTTTTATTGACTATTCGTATGCTCTAAAAGTTTTATTCTTTTATAATGATATGTATCATATTCACGATAGTACAAGAAAATAAATTTTATTGCAATGCGTTTTTAAGGATTCAAATGAAAGTATTCCAAATAATGTGATTTTTTTCAACTGATGACTTATACGATATTATTTTGTCTATGACGAACATATAAAATAAAGTATTTGAAACATTTTAATTTAATTATAAGTTTTAAACATTTTATGAAATGTAACATTTGTGTATATGATGCTTAAACTTTAATGTGACAGTTATTAATTGTTAATATTCTAGATTACACACACACACAACTATTTATTTCATTTGCTTACTTTTATTACTAAATGTTTAAAATATTATTTATATAATATATTTTTATTACTATGCAGTTTATGTCCAAGCAGTTAAAATTATTTTTGAATTCCTACAAAACCTACAGTATCCTAATCAATTATTTAATCTCAACACAATCCATTTTATTTTAAAATTCATATTTTTATCTAAAAGTTTTCACTTTGCATCATTTTTACTTTTTGCAGACATTTTTTAGTAAATAAAACTAAGGAAGCTTCAGTTTCAATTATTTCCAAATATCATAATCTTTTATCGGTACAATGCATTATTTGAAATCGGTTATTGTTATTGATAAGTAGAAAATTTTATTAATAAAAATTTCTGGGGATATTTTTTATTAAGGTGACGTTGTATTAGTAAAATTCAATTTTTCCATTAAAATATGAAAGTATGTTACTCAATTTTTATGTAAAAAGTCCGAATACCAAGTACTTTTTTAAATACTTCTCACTTGGACTTAGTATTTAAAAAAACCTAAGCAGAAATGGGTGTGTGAGTAAAGAAAGATAAGGTAAAACATAATAGTCGAGTGACACATAAACGAAAGCGCAACCATTGGGGTGAAAGTATTTTCGTCAAAATGCTTATGGACTCGGGCCTTCACGAACTTGTAATTACAGCAGAGCATCTGAAATTGCACTTGTGAATTGTGATGCTGCCTTTTAGTAGGGTAGGCAAATTGATTTTTGTATGGTTGAGTTCCGTGGTTGAATAGGTAATGCTTAGTAGGTAGCAAAAATAATTTTTATTCAGGGTTGCGTAGTTACAGTTCGTAGTAAGTGAGCATAGTAAAACAAAATAGGTACATTCTTATTCACATTTGAACTGAGTTTGTGGTCTATTACTACTATCCAATGTGATAGAATATTCTAAGAAAAACTTTTATTACACTCTAGGTAGTACAAAACATTTCCTTGGGATATTCCTTTTTTACACATTTTCTCGTCAAATTTTGTTAGAGTAATGGTGCTTAAAAGTACTATATGCAACATAAACAATACCCCAGTTTCAATATGAAAAAACATCGAATTCTTATAAAAATACTAGGCAGTTTAAATTAGAATAATAACTGGGCGTAATAACACACAATTCATGTTAAGTTTTCAAAAAGTATTTTTATAGGAAATTTTTTTCTAAAATTTGTATATATATTTCAAATTTTATAATATTTATTATACCTTGTATTCGATTATTCTCTAAGAAGTGCTCGACATGAATTAATCAAATATAAGAATATATAATATCCATTTTGTTTTCTGCAAAGGTATAGACATATTTTTCGAGATTATGAATAAGTGTATCATTTTAAAACATTTTATACTCTGTAAATTCGCTAATTATAATAGTTTTGAACAACAATTTATTCAAGAAACATTATTGGTAACTGATTTATTTAAAAATGAGGACCTTGTCTAATATAATAGGGTTACAATATAATATTTAAGAAATCATATACTATAATCATAAGAATGATCATTAAATCATAAACATTGTAAATGATACGGTAAATGTATTTAAGTTTGATTTAAATAATTTTTGTATTACTTTAAATGGAAGTAATACCAATATATTTCATGATCAAATTTTTTATCATGTTACTTTCATTGCTGACAATGATCTAAAATTATTGATGAAAGAGATTTTAGTTTGTTCAAAAAAAAGGAAAATTTTATAGTCATTTTCATATATTAATTATAATATAGTCATTTTCATATATTAGTCATTTTCATATATCCTTATAGTCATTTTCATATATAATTATAATTAATATTAAAAAAAGGCCTTGACCAAAAGAAATGTTTATCTTACATTTTTCATTATAATTTCTTTATCAATAATAATATTCATTGCCAATGAAGTGTGTAAGCATCCTGATAGCATGAAGCAGGAAAGTTGTTAGAAGTAGTAAATCGCCACAATAACTATCATAAATCTATAACAAAAGCGCCTATTAAACTATTTCATTTAAGATTATTCGTTAAACAATTTGATTTTCTGTTGCGAATTAATATATTAAAGACCACCATTCTTGATGTTTAAATAGACAATAACATCATCAATCCTTTAAATTTGATATATGTTTGGGATGAACAATTTTTTTAGCTTTTTAAAACTGTCAGCAAACATCGCATCTATGTAGCATATTAGACTGGCTATTCTTTTTTATATTGCGTGTGAGTGAATTGTACTCGAAACAAAATCGTAACACCATCTCTTTAATAAGTCTCAATTACCATGTCCCGTCTCTATTAATTAAGTGATAGAAATTACAAAATAAATTAAAATGCATTCCTTTTCTTATAAATTATTTTGTTTAACACTTATTTTCTTTATACTAGAAGCATTTTAATTTAAATTTCCCATTTTCTAATTATTTTTTTGTCTTTCGTTAAAGTTAATATTTTATGCTAATAAAAAATTAAAATATCAGTCAATGCCACGAGAATCTGCAAATGAGTGTCGATTATTAACTCCATTAAAAATAAGGAATGTAAATAAATTAATATTATAACAATTTCTCCAACTTACTGATGATCAAGTTATTTCAAATCATTTATCTCAACTTTTGATGAACAATAATTCATCAAAATTTTGACTTACAATAGATAGTTATTATTTAATATTCGTTAAAGTAAGTGAAACATTTTAATTAATATTGCTATTGAGTCAATGATAAAATATAAAACTTTAAATTTCATATAATTTTTTTGAAGATTTAAATATGAAAATACTACATTTTGCGTCCTCAGTTTTGTCCAATGAATACAAGTGTAGCTTCTGGCAAACAAATATAATTTACATCATGTACTTTTCTATGTATAACAATAAAGAAATTATTTATATTTACATGAAAAGAATATAAGTCATAAAACCTTTTGTCTTTTTAATTTTGTAGTAATTATATACAAATATGAAATTAATAACTTAACTCTTAACTTTTTCTGTAGTGAATTTACTTATAAGAATTAAGATGTTAACACTTTTAAGAAGTAAAACGTTATAACCATGAGCTCATAAAATAAAGTATTTTCAAATTTTAAATTAAATATAACTGTGAGAAACAAACAATTCTTATCTAATATCTCAGATTAAAGATTTGATTTTACCATTAAATAATCAATTGATTTATCATTAAAACGAATTATATATATATATATATATATATATATATATATATATATATATATATATATATATATATATATATATATATATATATATATATATATATATATATATATATATATATATATATATGTATATATATATATATATATATATGTATATATATATGTGTATATGTGTAAGAGAGAATAATGCTTGTATATTGATGTAACTGAACTGCTCTCTATTGACACAATACAGTAAACAGACATTTGAGAATAAAGAAATGTGTTTTTCATTATTCTAAATATATATATGCACTTTAAAATATTAAAATTTCACATTAATTATTATGAAAAATAGATTGTTTGTAAAAAAATCCATTAGTAACAAATGAATTTTTACCTCAATAAATATGAAATATTTTAGCTTTGTAATAATGGCAAAACAGTAATGTGAGTAATAATAACTAAAATGTAATGTGAGTATTCAAACACCATAATTAAATTATATTTAAATTATATAACAGTTAACAATACAGTTTAAGCTGAATAATTTGAACTTCTTTCTCTAAAAATACTTCTAGTATTTAGTAATTAAATGCATTTCATATTTTTATTAGGTGTTTAATAATATAAAAAATAAATAAGTCAGGGTATTTTCAATTTTTTTAAATATCACGTTTCCGAAATGTTATTCAATATGAAACATGCTTCATTCAAGAGATATAACTTTGTAATTAATTACTTCTTAATGAATCTTTTATGAAAACCTCTAATTATATTTATACCTCATTTTTTAATTTAATATTGAATAATATATTTTTTACATAATTTCTATTTTAAATCACAGTTGTTCTTATATGTAAATAATTCATACATAAAAGTAAGAAAGTATTATCACTTAATTTCGTTTAAATGAGATGTTATCACTTAAAACTAGGTTCAGCTCAATATATTTCAATCTTATAACACATCGTTCAATACTTACCTCCTATTAGGCCTAATTTGTAAAACTAAGTTATAGTTTCTTATTTGAAAATGCATTAACATTTTACAAGTTACTTTTTAATTGTTGTTAACTCTGTAGTCACTTTTTGCTCACAAATCTCAGAAGCCCACTGTTTAAAGTAGATCTTAAACAACTGCAAGTATTTACACTTGAGATTATAATGAAATTTGTGAACTGTTGAACCAAAGGTGGTAGCAATAACAGTTAGCTGTCAAATCAGTATTTTAAGGAGAAATATTGAAACAATATATGATTTAATTCTAACTTTTCAGTATTATTTAAAAATAACGATAATAAATTTTATACTATATAGCACAGTTCAAAAATTTACCGAATGTTACTTATTTATATACAAAATGAGTAATAAATAAATATTCGAAAAATTAAATAATATTTAAAGTAATAAAAAATATACTGAAGATTTTTAATTAAATCAATATTTTAGATGAATTCGCTCGCGTGGAACACATAAATATTTCTCAATTTTTATTAAATTAACATACATATGCAATTTAAGTTAATAACGTTTCTTAGAAATAAGTATATATTTATTTGAACTGAGGAAAATTTAAAGAATTTTAGACTAAAGAATTTAGGAATGAAGCCAGTTGTCTCTCTCTCTCTCTCTCTGTGTATGTGTGTGCGTGCGTACGTGCATATGTGTGTGTGTGGATTATGCCAAAAATAATTTCCTATCTATTGTTTTAAGATATTCACGGGATTCGATATTAAAATTTCAGTGTGATTCTACTACCAAGGTAAGAAATGTATGTTAAGTAACAGACATTAGAAATAACACATTATTCAACTCATTTTATTAGTGTAACAGATACAACAAAGTGTTTGATAAGAAAAGATAGTTATAAGATGCTTAATAAATGAAGATACAAAAATTGACTATTCAAAATAACTATACGAGAGAGTTTCATGGGATTTTTGTCTCATGCAAGCGTCATCAATTAAAAAATAATTGATGATGATTCTCATTAATAAAAACTGTAGTGAATGTGATTGATTTCATAAGGTTCACTTAAATTAACCTCACATTATACACTTTCATCCATATAAAGCTTAAACCATAAAGATACCAACATTCTCAATAAATCAACAAAATTTGTTAATGCTGCTTTATTATAGTAAGAAGTCTGTACTAAGAATATTAAGTTTAGTACGCTGGTATACCCTTAGCTCAAAGAGGATTCCAAAACACCAGAAATCACAATGTCAATAATCGTATCTACGAAGCACTTCACTAAAAACATTAGCGTCAACCATTTTACTTATTGTTTAATACATCATGGAATGAAAACAAAATGTGAGTTTATAGTTTTGTAATGATAATGAGGTTTAGTGTTTGACCACATAGCAAAAAATAATCAAGATTGAATGAAATGGAATCAAATCATTAAAATTTTATTAAAAAAATTAAAAAGACAAAAATTATTTTTCTTTTCAGGCGTATTGTATGTGAATATCTATGTAAAGTGAAAAATTAAAACATTTGACTGACGTGTAAGGTGTATTATATGTTACAATAATAAGGTTCTTAAATTATATAAATTATAGGAAAATTTTAGTTATGTCTGTAGCTGTCCAATAATTGATAAAATACAGAATAACAAAATAGTTTCATTCTTAACAATTCTTTACGCAGGCAAGTATTTTACATTCGTTTCTGTTTATTTTATTTGCAAGCTGTTTAAATGATTTTTAAGTGTAAATTCTACTTCAATATTCCAAAATTTCATTTATAATAGATTAATACATAACAGATATTTGATTTTTGAATGATCTAAATTTTGTGTGACTGATAAATTTCTATTTAATATTCCAATATGAAAGAAAAATTGTATAATCGGGGAATAATGTTTATGCATTTTATTCTCTACCACATTAGTCTTGTCCATAAAGCTTCTCTTACAGTATTGTAAAACAATCTTGTTTGCTTTTAGTATTTCTTTATTGAATAGTAAAAAATAACAATTTCAATCAAATCTATACGCATTCATACGGAAACCTGGAAAACATTTATCTGTTTATCCTCAAAAATATTTTATAACTCTTTTTAAGAATTAGAAATTTTTTTCAATGCGGTCAGCAATGAGTGAAGCAGTTGAATGTTTTTAGACGTTATAAATGAAAGTATTTAGAATATTTATTATGAACAAGACTCTCACATAAATATATTCATGAAGAAATTGGATTATGATTATTAATGTATTCAGAATGACATGTAATATATAATCATTAATGAATTATATATTATATTCAGAGTAATTCTGATGGATAGTGTGTTAACTTATTTTTATTCGGTACTGAGATTAAGCAACTTTTTAATATTTTTCATTGCATTAAAAAATACTATGAAATTGATAAAAAAGGTAATTTCTTGTTAGCAGTGAAAATTTAGTAGTATAAGTTTAAATTTTATTTTTATTTTGTCTGAGAAATTTAACATTTAGAATGTAATGTTTATATATACCCTTGGCAAAAAATAGGTATTTTTTCACATGTTTTATTATCATTATTATTTTTGATGAAAAGAAAACAATTTCTCCCTTCAAATCTGTTGATTGATTAATGGATGCATACTCAATTAATACGCAAAATAACATACTTTAATTAAATACGTTTTTAAGCAAGTAATGGATTAAAATCAATATACTAAATTAGCCATAGAAATTTTTCTATGATGACTGAATAATAATTTTGTATAATATCAAAATCTACAGTACAAAGTGCATGTAAATTATGTTTTTTGGAAAATGATTATTCGTGTTTTCGTTTCTGGAATTGTTATAATTCTGAACAAGGTTTTCACATTCATATTAATTGAAAAGTTTCATCGTTATTATATTTCTAGAGATTTGAGAAAAGTAAAATTAAATTCGAAATTCTTAAAAAGTATCGTTATTAAGGAAAGCTTTTAAGAATAAAATTTTGTAGCGTGTGATAGTTATGCGCAAAATCATTATAATCTCTGAGCTAAAAGTAGAAGCTTTCTTACTTTTAAATTAAAAGCAAAGGAAAAACGGCTTTCTTCTTATACACTTGATGACTAACAGTCAAATTATTATGTAAACTTCGAGAGTGGTTAATGGAGCATTTAAAACCATAAAAACCAGAAAATGACTATTGAAAGCTTTAAATATGCACACATGCTCCGACAAATATTTACCAGAATTTAATTAGAAGGTACATATGTAGTTCAATAATACAGATAATAAGAATATTAAACTATTCAAAGAAAAAAATAAAAGATTTCCCTCGTTTGTTTTCCATATGTTTATGTTCTGAAATCAATTGCCTTTATTCTTTATAATTACTTGTTTGGAACACTTGTTTTGTATTATTTCTGTAAGTAGGTCGCAGTTTTCGAGCAATGTGTTACAATAAAATCTATAACGACTTGCTATAAAAAGGACTTTATCTTATGTAGTACTTAAAAAAATCTGCTGTTCTATTTTTCTACATCATAAAACCGAGTGATAGAATAAAAGAAAGCCAAAACTTTCATACAATTTGAAAATAAAATCAGTTAAAGCAAATACTTATATATATATATATATATATATATATATATATATATATATATATATATATATATATATATATATATATGTAAATTACACTTAATAATTTTACATATATAATTAATTATCAGATTTAATTTAATCATGAATAGTTTGAAAATTTTTTGAAGTTAAATAATCAAAATCCAAAATTTTTCAATTTGTTTTTTTTCCATACTTACTTTTTGGCTTTGTAGGAAAAAGGTATTTTTAATAATACTTGTAATTTAAATATATATATATTGCAGTGTTTCAATATTTTAAAATAATTTAAAGACGTTTTATTTATTCTTGAAGTTATTAAGTAGTCACGTTTTACTTAGTCATAGTTAACTATTGAATGCAGAATATTTAAAAAATGATATTATTATATTTCAATTCAATATACTCAGAGGTACCCTGCCTAAGAAATTTTAAGGATGTAGGATATTATAAAATGCATATTTTTCAAAAACTTTAAGGGAAAGTGATATTAATTGAATGGGTCCATTTTATATGCAAATAAATAATTTCATGAAAGTTTGACGGGCACTCTTCTAGTATAATCCTACAGAGGGCGCTTTTTAATTTTCGCTCCACCGTTAGAAATGAAAGTTCACATCACACGTTGTTTCTGACTCTTGACGGATACATTAGAGTTTTCTGCTACTTTTGAGTGAATAGCGTTTAGTCAAATAATTTGAAAAAATATTAGTCAATATTTTAGAATTCTTTTAATTTTTATTTTGATATTTCTTTGAATATTTAATTTATTTTCAATTAATTAAAAATATATTTACTATGTTATTTATAAAATTAACTGGATTGGTTATTGTCAATTGTGTTACATCTTTTCGACCATGAATGTAAAACATATTATAATTTAATCGCACTATTCAAAATATTTAATTAGATCAACTAAAAAATTTCACTTTTTAAATAATTTATATTCTTTTCAAATAAATTTACCTTGAAAACAATAATTTTAAAGCTGTTTATTTAACTTTTCCAAATATAATTACTAGAATGTTATTAAAGGAGAACCTAATCTTTTTCGTGTACATAATTTTTAAAATATCTAAATTTTATAATAAGGAGTTTATTATGAACAAGTTATCAAACACTTCAAAAAATTCCACATTTTTGTGCATAAAGTAGAAGATGAACACTTTGGATGCATTTATCATGAACAAAAATCATGAATTCAAGTTTTCACTTTCTTCAATTAAAGAGACTGAAACCATCGATGTTACCAGAAGTAATAAGTATTGTTTTAATTATCTTAAGAACGAATTGGATTTTTGCATGCTACATGATATCACTTTTTCAAGTAATAGCGTAAGTAATCTTATTTACTCTAATATTATTTTTACACAATAAAAGGCTTATCATGAAATTTATTTATTTGCTATAATGCTATATAATATATATCCAGCTCTTATTAATTAGATATAAAAATTATTGAAATTAATACTATAAAATTATATATTCTTCAACTAATTTTATACAAATTTTGCTATTTAATGCAAAACAGTTTTATTGTTAAAATATTTTTCCGTAAATTTCAAATTGCATTTATTATATCAAAAAACACATTTAAGTTTTTATTATTTTTCCGATTTTTACCTAAAAGTGCATAAAACGCGAAAACATCTGTTTATTTGAAATTGTTCATTTTTTTAAAGTTAAAACTATTACAAAACAGTTAATTTAAATTTTGTGTTTTGGATACGGACTTACTTGTTCATTAAAATTCATTTATTCATTTTAAAATAATATAATCAAAACGTTCATTCAAATCTATAAAGTAAACAATAAATGTTCCTAGCAAGTAATGAATTTTCCAGCAGAACTATGATGGATTAGCTTCAAATCATAAGCATATAAATTTTGTTAATTTTCTTGTCAATTAACACTTTTCCTAAGTGTATTGAAATCAACTGAGAGAAAAAAACTGACTTAACTGTTCTCTCATCAAAATTGATTCATTTTTCATATTTCACATGTATCTCTAATAGAAGCACTTTGGACATTATTGAAGATACAAGAAGTGCATAAATTTATAAATTATCTAGGAAAAAAAAATAGTTCATTTCTATTAAATGCTTATAATTTCTAACTGTAAAATAATATTGAATGTCATTCAAGTAGTTATTATTTAAGAAGGCGGTGACATTAAAATATTTAAATTCCCAGAAAAAATAATTTCACTAAAAAAAGGGTACATTTTGGCAATTAAGCTGGTAAACACTGTTCCCAATATAATATATCAATATATAAAGATTTTATTTCATGATTTAAATATTAAAATAATTATAATATATATATATATATATATATATATATATATGTATATACATATATACATATATATATATATATATATACATATATATATATATATATATATATATATATATATATATATATATATATATATATATATATATATATATATACATATATATGTATTTATATATAATATATATATATATATATATACAGTTATATAAAATAGTTGTTTTATACATAAATATATATAGCTTTATTTTATTATCTTTTATATTTTAGTTTCAGCAATTTAATTTAAATAAACATATTAAATGCATAAAATAATATCATTTTTACTTAAAACATGATATATTTAAATTTATATTGAAAATACTCTAAACACTATTTTATTTCCTTATTTTTAACACCTATTACACCTGCTGGAATAATTTTTTTTGTAAAATTTTCCGAAAGCAATTTTTTTTCGCGAATGGTGTTGAATAAAATAAGACTGAAATTAAACTGTTGTATCATTTTGGGGTACGCGCGAGTAATATTTGCTTAAGAGTTACTTAACTTATAAACTATCCCTGTTTTCTGAAAAAAACTTTTTATAACGTGCATGCAAATTTCTCATATTCCATTTTAAATATTTTCCTTCCGCACATTTTAGCTTCATTTACCTTTACCAATTTATAGCAAACATTTTTACTTGATTAAGCACGTTATAGTTTAATTTTGATGTCATTTTACACAGCATCAAGAAATTTTGAACCCAATCAAATTTTAAAAAAAAAATACTTTGTTTCATTTTTTAATCAAATTATTAAATTTGATTCTTTAGATATTGAATTTATTACAGTAATCTTTTATACTGAAAAAAGCCTTCTTTTGTGCTAAAGGTGTAAGAGAAAGAATACGTATTTTTTAACTTATATTTAAAACGATTCCCATCGCCTTTTATCTTAACATGAAAATAATCTGTTTATTTTACTCTAATATTTATTAAAGAAATTTAAAAACAAGTGTACATTATAAGCATAAAATTTTAAATATGTGCCAATCCAAAACATTTGCAATATCTAGTTATTTATTTAATAAGAGAATTCATTCATGTATTTTGAATCTGGAAACACATTTTGATCACACAAGAATGATGTATTTTGAGAATTTTTATTGAATATATCTTATAAAACTAAAGAAGAAAAATAACTTTAACACAAATATTTATGTAGACGCATTTACAACCGGTTATGCTAGAATACGATTGTATAAAATGATAAATAAATTAAAAGAAAATGTTATATATTATGATACAGATAGCGTTGTTTATATAGATGATGGAACCAAAGATACTGAAATAGGATGTATGTTAGGAGAAGGAGCTTATATCTAAAAAATGCTGAAAAATATGACTTTCTGTATCTATTGCAAACATTTTATTTAAAAAAATCTGTATAAGATTTTACTGATAACCTTACTTTATTCCATTTATACTATACAAAAGTAACGGTAAATAGGGCTAAAACATATTATTAGAAGAAATAGAATCTATTTAACTTATATTAATGGCAGATATATATTGTACAATATAAAGGACAACAAAACGTAAATAATTTCTATAGTAAAAATAATTCAATGTTTTAAAATGCATTTTTAAGGATTTACTTAAATAATCAACTTTGTAATCACAAAAATACACTTTATTGCTTAAGAATTACGAAAATTATTACCATGAAGTTTTATGATAAAATGAAGTTTACAACAAATGGAGAATACAACATTCTTAAATAAAACTTAAAATTTTCTGTTTATTGTCTTTGTCTATAATGATTGATATTTGTTATCAAAAACAATTTAAAAAAATCACTGATGATGTCTTTTCAGAAGACATGAGAAAGAGAAAAATGTCATGATTTTTTTTTCAAATTGAATACAAATAAATAGTAAAACGGTCGTTAAAGAATCTCTGTAGTTCTAGTTTAAATAGCATTCATTCTAGGCAGAAAATATTAGAATATTAGAAAATATTAGAATAATTTCTATTTAGAATTATTATTATTTTTTTTTATTTATAAAGGAAGGTAATGCAGAAGTTGTGGAAAAGTAAAATAATTAAAATGCTAAAAACATTCTTTTATTTATCATCGGAACAGTAAAATGAAGCAAAATCTTTAATTTTAAAGTTAGTTCTTTTTTACACACATTTTTAAAGCAATTAATTTTTGTAGTTTTATTTCTCGGCAATGTACATTCATTTATAACTTAAAAATTGCAATTAACAGATGTCTTTGACTAATAATGATTAAAAGTTGCATAATTTTTTTTAGCTTTTATAAACATAGTAAAAATTTAGTTATTTTTTCTTTACATTAACCTTAATGTTAGTCTGTTTATCTGTATAACTAAGAAATGTTATTTATATATGTTTCAAGTTTTTTTTTTTAATCTTTAAAATCCATTAAATGTATTCTTTGTTTTTAAACGTAAAACCAATCTCGATTAAAAAAAAAGATCTTTCATGAAGAAACATATTGCGTGGTTTGCATAGCAAAAATAACTGGATTGCTTAAGCTTTTTAATTGACGAATATTTTTCAAAATCATATGTAACTAATTTACATTGTAAATCAGCGTAATTAATTCAAAGAGCGCACGTATAATTTTCTGGTTTTTCTCTTTGGAAAAATGAATGAAAATTAATGAGTTTTTTCTATAATGGAAAAGTTTTCAGATTCATACCTTTATTCTACTATTATAATAGTTCCATGCTTTTCTGTGAGAATAAAAAAGCAATATTGTTAACACACATCATGAAAATTAATTTAAATGTGCTACTTTATAGAATTATTTGATAATTAAATTGAATTGCGATTTGTTTTTTTGATTTCACATTTTGAGAAAAACACTGAAATAAAAAATATACAGAAATTTCAAATTAATTTATAAATAGCTTACAATCGAAAGCAATCTGATGTAACTTTCCCTGTTATTGATTCATTTCTTTCTCTCCAGTGAACTAAAAATATATCTCGTTAAAATCCGCAATTCAACTAAAACAAATATTAACGAAACATTTTTAATGTCAAAAGTTCATGATTTGCAAATATCTGTTAAATATTCTTTCCAGATAAATTGTGCAACGTTATTTGATTAAAATAAATGATAATAAAATGACTTGTTTAGATAGATTATTTTTGTTTAAAATGCAAAGTTTTTAGAAAAATAGCATCAAATAATCTCAGGTGTATATTGTGTACCTATCATTATATAATTACAAATAAATGAAAATCTAGATTTTTACTTCTATTTAATTAAAATGGTGAATAAATTCATTATGATCTTCTGTGAATTTTCAATATAATTCAAAATTTCAGTTGGGTGATAACAAAATTTTATTGAAACTATAGAATTATAGGAAAAAACACTGTTAATAAAGAAAGAGGCATAAAAAATGTTTTTCAATCATAGAAACATGTTTCTGTGACTGAAGAAAGGCACAGCAAAGTATTTTTACCATACTTGTTATCCTTAACGTTCTTACATTATATTTTAGGATTTCCATTCAAATAAAATTAAAAAGTCAAAAATATTTCTTATTTTGATATAATAAATGCTTTCAATGACCTTTATTTGCAAATGCTATACAATTATTTAACTCTTTTTGAAAATTGCCTCAAAACTCTTGAGATTTTTTAAAGAATTTTAGTATTTTTGAAAATGGTAAATCGTGAAGATTTTGTTAGTCTTATTTTACTTAAAAAATTTTATACATCTTTTAGATCCCAAATTAAGCGGAAGAATTTTGAATACATTTTTCGAGAAAATAATTATTCTACAAAGATAAATATTTAAAAGTATCCTTCTTACATCTCTGTTTCTCGAATTTCTATTTTTTCATTTAATGGAAAAAATTGCGGAAAATAGTTTAATATTATGTATTGATTTCTCTTAAGAATTTTAAAAATTGGAACACATTTTTATCAATAAAATGACTGGTAGAAAAATTTACTGAGTTTTCAAAAACAGAAGAGAAAAAATCTGAATATTCTGAGTCATTTTATAAAGTGACTCAGAATATTCAGATTTTTTCTCAATTAAAAATCATATTTTAAATGGTGAATTTGCATATTCCATGTAACTTATTTTTTATCGTTGTTAAAAATAAATTTCCCTCTATAAATAAGATATTTTATAGTAGTAATAATTAAAAATAATAATCATGAAATAAAATTATTTTTAGCCCTTTTTAGGGCAAAATTAATCATTGGTATGGAAATTTAATAACAGAAAATATTTATTCTTTTATAATGTAATGAAGCTTACATTTCTTTTCAACTATACGATAATTAAAGTAATATTCAGTAAAATACAGTTCACGAGTCGCTCTGAGTTTAATTATATAAATTTATTTATGATTTTTGTATGTTATATTTATTCTTTTATATGTATATATTTCTTTACTTAATAAAGTATAAACTTACTTAATAAAGTATAAACTTTGTACAATGAATTTTTTCAACAGTAATACATTTATAAAATAATAAAGTATGCGTTTATGCAGATAAATACATAGTAAAAACTTGAGATTAATAAATTCTAATTAAAAGAGATTTTTCAGAAGAAAATATTCTAACATTTTTGGATGGAAAAATTAAGTATTTCTCAAAAATAAGTAACCATAGCTGTAAAATTATTCAGTAGATTTCTCACTATATTTAGTTTTATGCTTTTGAATGTATTTTGCGCATTAAATAATAATGTGAATACATCTGTGCCAAAAATACCTTGTAGGAAAAAATAGAAATAGGAGGAAACTTCGCAGTATCTAAACAGTTGTTTAAAAATTAAATAGTCTCCACCTATCTTTATAAGAGGGTGTGGTTCGAACTAAATCAAAATTTCTTACATTAAAATTAATCTACATTCATATTACTCGTTAAAGTAATGTGCAGACTCATTTTGAAAAAAAAATAGACTTAAAAAGAATTTGTTTTTCTCTACATATAATTTAGCGTTACAAAATATAAACATCTTCTTATATTATAGATAACAATAGATGCAATATTTTATTCTGGTATCATACAATTTAAAGTTCTGGAGGAGATAAACTCATTGAATGGTGTTTCGTCATCCTTTAGATTTCTTATTTTCTTCTCATGAAAGAATTTATTCCGGAAACAGGTGTCATAACCTTATTTTCTGCAAATTTTTGTTCCCGTAAGTGTTGTATAGCTTTGCCCGCATCCCGCCGCTGAACTGAAAGTCATTGATTATTGATCAGAATCCACTTTTTGTCACACATCACAATTGTGTTGAGAAACAGATTGTCTTTTTTCCGAAGAAACGCACAGATTATTTTTTAAAACTTTTTTTATTCTTATCCAATTCATGAGGAATCCGTTTTTATTTAACTTTTCCCATATTTTTTAGATGTCCCCCTGCTATTACTTGTAAGACTTCATTGCTCACAACAATCTCCGGCTTGGCCTATTCTTCATTTATGAGACTTGTCACTTGTTTCAAATATTGCGTACCAACGTTGTACCAACAAGGTTTACTGAGCCGTCTCTAAATGGGGCATTGATGTTTTGGTCAGTTGCTGAAGAATTTTGATCACTATTCACCACATACAAAAAAAAATACTCTGAAATCTCGAAAATTCATCCGATGACTAAGCATTTACAATTATAAAAATTACAATATTTTTACTTAAAAAGAAGTAAGATATAACTGAACATGGTTTCAGCTTTAAAATAATATGCAATATATAAATATATCAAAAATATCTTATTAGGAAAAAAATCTTTAAGATACACTGGTGGAAGTCTGATATTTCAAATGTCACATCCTTAAAAAATTAAATATCTTTGCAACTGTATATTGATACAATTATGTGTCACTACTTATTAATAAAAATATTAAACCAGAAAATTATATTTCATAATGTCATTAAAGTATCAAAATGTAAAATGAGACATATTTCATGCAAATTTGAGTTTAGGCATTAGTAATGAATTAAATACTGCTATAATAAAATGTAACACAATCAAATTTAAAAAATTAATATAAGAATGATATATTCAAACGCAGTAAAAGATGTGTGTCCCATAACCCAATTCAGAAATTTACGATACAGTTATGAATTGTTTATGTATAACTTGTTAAATTAGGAAGAAAACGACTTTAACATAGTTATAATCCCAATTACATAAATCATGCCAATTTAATTGAGATTTTAGAATTCACTGATATACATAATTAATTTTTTTGACATTATTTAATGCAGTTATTTTCTAATGAGTTTGAAGTAAAAATAATAATATATATATAACCAACTTTTTATTTGAATAGATAAATAGATGAAAATCGATACGTCAATACATTAAGTTTGCAATTTTTGTTTTTGCCAATAACAATTCAATACATTGATTATTATTTATTATAAAATTTAAATATGTGCAAAAGCACCTCATATTTTTTAAATACTTACCACGACCATTTAAAGAAACGTGCTTGGAAATGAAGAAAACCATATTTATTATTT
Source organism: Latrodectus elegans (assembly GCA_030067965.1). Lineage (NCBI taxonomy): Eukaryota > Metazoa > Arthropoda > Arachnida > Araneae > Theridiidae > Latrodectus > Latrodectus elegans. The sequence goes on along the minus strand of CM057809.1, from coordinate 56,802,214 downwards.
CAAAATGTCCTCGCTTGAAATAAATTAGGTACATTTTTGCGCAGTTTTGATTCACAAACTACAATATGTTAGTAAATTTCATTAAAAGTATTAAATTTATAATGGAGCTGTATCTCATAATATGTATGCCCTTAATATACCACAAAATGAAATGATTTTGAATACAATTTAATTTAATTTTCTAAGATAATCACCATGAGAAAACATAAATTATTTTCTTAAGTATATGAATTGCCTTTTAAAATGTCTAAAAATAAAATAAGTTCTCTAAAATATTGGAAAACATATTTTCCGAAATTTCTTTAATAACAATTTTTAAGAAAATCATTTTATGACGCAGATAATGTATTTTTCAATCCATTGATTAATATTCAAAATCCTTTTTAAATTTGTCTCTTATTTCCTTCCTCTGAGAGAATGAAAAGAACGTGATATTGTAATTCAATATTTATAAACTGAATATTTCTTTCGCACAATCCATATAATATCAATTTAGAAATACATCATTGCCTTTATTTAAAGAAAACCGTTAATCTTTCGTTTTCGTCATAAATTAAGGAAATTGGATTGCAATTATTTTTATCAATTATAAACTAATTTTGTTTGCAACTTCGAATGGAAATAATTTAACGGTACCTTAATTATTGCTTTGAAATGATTGTAATTAAAGCAGGGTTTTGATAAAAAAAATTCTTATAAGGAATATATTATATGAAAGCGGTCTTAAGGAATTACTATATAAAGATTTTTATAAGCTATATAAATATAATCTTTCATATAAAATAAAACAGATAATAATAAATTAACAGTTTAATGGGACATTTTAAAAAAATATTAGTGATTTAGATAGATAAATAAAGTGTTAAAAATTGAATCATAGAAAGAGAACAAACTACCTGTCTTAAAATTTACTGAGCCGTGAAAAAAATACACAAGTCAGATTTATAGTTAATTTTATGTCAAATATAATTTAATGTTAAATAAAATTAGTTATGTTAAATAAAATGAACTATATCTGAAATTTTGAAGAATAAACTTTATTTTATACACTTAAAAGTCATGTATAGAATCTATCAACTTTGGGTCTTTATTTATAAGTGTGTTCGCATTCATTACAAATTACTTGTATATTGTGTAAAAAACCATTTATATATGGCTGATTTCTCATTCGGAAATCACATGTGGATTGCTTCGTGGTTTCCGTAAAAGTTATGGCAGCCCTAATTTAAAGAAGAATTTCTCCTATACTTATATGTATGATTTTGAGAGAGAGACCACGAATGGAGCATTAAATATTGAAGCTATGTTATCATGTTCTACGATACGTCTATAAATTTTGGTCTAGATTCATGGCAGTCATACATATGTGGCATTGACGGATATAAAAAATCCATGACTGAAATCATTCCGGATCTCATCTATCGCGTATCATGAGTGTACAGTAGGCGCAAAAACGGGAACAATAGTGAAATACCTGCACCATAATAGACACTGCTCCATAACCATCATTACGACTTTGTTTATTCTAGTGCCGAGGTAATTGAATTCAAAATTGGCTCATGTAGGACATCACGATACTTTTTTCATTTGAATATTCATTTGTCATATAGAAAGTTAATAATTTTCATAAAGAAAGTTTTTTTCTACGTTTTACTTAATTTTCAAAATTATTAAATGATGTAGAGAGAAACAATTAATTGTCCTTGAAAATGGAATATTTTTAAGGAGAGTTAATTGTTTCTGTGTGATCATTAGGTATTAAAATGTAAATTAAATTATAGTTTTTTGCTCATTAACACTTTTTTACGAATCAGTATATTTTAATGAAAAGTTATTATTTTTATTTCACAGTTTTTATCATACAAAAATGGCTAATATTATAACTAATTAATATGATTTCGGTCATGGATTTTTTATAAGGAGTTAATATTATAACTCTTTATCATATATTGATAAAAGCAGAGTTGCAGAAAATAATATCACCTAGTGAATGTTTATTGGCAAATTAACATAGTTTGAAATGTTAGCTTTTAATTCTAGTAAAGTCTAAATTCCATCTCCATATACACGATTTTAAGAAATTCTCACATGCAAAATTCGTTGCAATTAAGTTGGGTAAATGAGAAAGTCAAACCTTTGAATTTAACACGATTCTCATCAAAGTTAGTACGAAGGAGTTTTTCCACTTGGTTCTTAATGTGAGAAGCTGCTGCATTTTCCATGAAGGCAGAGGTTAGCAAACACTGACATTCTAATAAAGTATTTGTAAGATAATACCAAATGAGAGTTCATTGTACCGTAATCTCGTGATAGAGCACGTTTTAAGATCATAAGGAGTGAGTTTAAAACAAAAATAATCCAAGGAAAATTTCGATTAGCAGCAACTTTATCTAAATAAAAGCACACCTTACCTAACCATAGAAATTTCTAAGAGCACGCTTTATCAATAGAAATCGTCACCAAATCAGCATACAAAATCAGATCGAGATTAATAATCTTAACGCTAGCAACATTTAAATCATGGGAATTTTATACGGATACCATTTTAAAACTATATAGCCGATTTTTCTTGCTGCAGTCCAAGGAATCTCCAGCTAATTTTACACTGATTAATCGCTTGTAAGGAGTTTTGGAAACAGGAAGCTCTTTCAACAAAACTGTAGCAACTTTATCGACATTTTCCCAACTGTTATCCATTCTCTTTCTGTGATTCTCCAGTCCTTTTATATTTCCTAATCATCTTTTTGAAATTGTTCTCTGATATGAACCCTTTCCAAACCCCATTAAATGATGATATTTACGCTTTCTAACGAAGATGTTGGCGCTATTATCATAAATCCATTTTACCAATAAATTTCGATCTTTCTTCTGCTAAAGCAAAGTTAATTGTAACAATTGTTAGCAGCTTTTATTCATAGGTTTGGGTAATATGCTTAAGAAATGTTTTAAAACTGCCATCTGTGTATGTGTTGGTCAAGATTTAAATTTTATAAAATTATTTTTATAAAATCGTTTTTCAATGGTCCATGTAACGTAAATACCAAACTGCATCAAACTCTAATTGGCAGAATGTATTGTACAATGATCTGAGTATATAAGATCAATTTTATTTTATAAAACCATTCAGTATACATAATTTCTTAAATGTATTTTTCAAATATGTAATTCATATTTAAAATATTCGTAAAAGAAGTCAGTGCAAAATTCAAGTACTTTTCCAACTAAAATTTAAAATAGTTTTAGTTTATTGCATTAATAAATACATCTAAGCAAAAAAATAGCATTAACTTACCAAGACGAATTAGATGAACGTATGCTAATGAGTTCTGCTAATTCATAACACTACTACCATGAAACAAAAATGTCTTTTTGCTTATTAACATCAATAATGCTCACATATTTTCAAAAATTATTATTTATAATGTAAAATATCTTTTTTACTTTTCAGTTACATAGTTAAGAGAAATTTAATTTTTTTTATTTCATAAAAATATATTTAATAATTCTGTGAAATAGCTAGCTAAAAATGTAAGGCCTTATAATATTACTGAATTAATCAGTTAATTCAAACGCTCAACAATTCGGCTAAATATCAATTTTCATATTTTGTTGGTAAATTAAAAGCTATTTTTAAAATTCCCATTTTAAAGAATAAATGGTTAAAAGAATTTTAAAGTTAGTATTTATATATTTAATTTATAAATATTTAATTAAATAATAAAGTTTATTAAATTATTTTGTGTGTGTGTGTGAATATTAATATATATATATATATATATATATATATATATATATATATATAATGTGTATATAATTCATACTTATTTCCTCCCTACAGATAATTTTTGTAGTTTTTAAAATATTTGAAGTAGCAAAAATTTATATACATATATGCTATCGTAAATTATTCTAAACAATATATTTTCTTAAATTAATATCTAATCATAATTAAATATAAGTTTAAAGTTTGCTTTTGCGAAAAATATTTTTCGTGCAAAAGAGGTTTCATTTTTTACTTATTTATTGGGAATAATAAATTAAAATATTTTATTCCAGCTGACACTGAAGGAAATGTCTCAAAGAAAGAATTGGTTTTAATACGAAATTAATGGCTTGTTAATGAATATATATTTTTCTTCCCTAGTTGCTTTATCAACCTTTTAAATGTCAACTAATTACTCTTAATAGCATCATATTTTAGAAATAATCTTTTTTATTTGTAAAATAAAATTTAAATCCTTAGTTTTTAAGACATTCTTAAAGATTTACAAAATATAACAATTTATTTTTGAAAAGTCAGAATAATAATTGACATGTTTTGGGGACATAAGCTTTCTTTAAAAACTGAATAGTTTTTAATCTTAAGAACTAATAATATAATAATGAGGGTTCGTTTCAACAAAATATTGCAGAAAATTTACTTCATAGGAAACATGCTTATAATCTTCTGCATGATTTTTTATTATTAAAAAAGTGAAGTGTGGAAGTGATAAAAATAGTATAATTAGCTATTACTTAAGTATTTTAAAATAAAAATTTATGCCAAGAATTGTAAACGGATTAAATTTTTCAGTCTGAGCTATAAATTATTTGGCATTTTCTAGCTAAAAAATCCGTTTATTTTGCAATGGAATATTTTATTTTTGATTCTCGATTTTTTTATACAACCGAAAAATATGTATTTCCCAAAATCGCTAACTTATGAATAAAAGTATAAGTTAAACTAGATTATACAGATGTATATATTTACATTATACAATAATTTCTGTTATCTACAATTTTAGATCAGCAGAAACAAAAGATTTTCTGACAAATACTTCAAAATTATTGGACAACCTTCTTTCTCCGGAAAACTATGACCGTCAAATCCGACCAGGATTTGGAGGTAAATAAAATATTTCAATCTTGTTTCAATTAGTTTAAGATTATCATTTTTTATTGTTAAATACTTTATTTAAAAAGGGGGATAACGCAAAGCGTTTTGAAGTTTTATTTGATGATAAACAATTTGTTAATGAACAATTCCGGACGTAAAACATGCTAACATTCTAGGAATATCATTTTTCTAATAAATCTTATTTTGAAAGAAATAACTAAAGCTTGTTTAACATTTTAAAGAGTTCTTTAATTATTATAAATGTATATATCATTTTATTGTAATGTAATATTTTTTTCAAGATTAATTTTTTTGTTAAATAAGCTAGTATCGTTCCCTTACCATAAATAATGCATATATGAGTATTAAAATATCGCAAAAATTATTACTTGCATATCATTAATTAGATATAATCTACAAGGTTATTATTTTAATCTTTATTTCAATTTTTAACTGTGTATTATTTAGGGAAGTATTAACATAGTTGATTTTATAATAAATATTCAATGTGTGTGTGTGGGTGAGTATTTGAATTCTCTATAAATTCCGTCACACTTCTATATTTCACATAAGCATTTATATTTTACTTATTTTGCATTAAATTATTTAAAATATACATAATGCAGAAAGTAGTTTGCTGTAGTTTTAGTGCTTCACTAAGTATATTTTAATAGGAATCATTGCAAAATAACAAATAAACTAGTCTATAGAAGCCAATATCAGATTTGTCTTTAGAACGTAATATGTTTTTCTAAACAGGGTATAACTTTTAACAAATGGGATATTGGCATTTATAAAAACAGCTTTTCTTTGCTTCTGAACACAGTGATATATTTCATCGACTATAGTGACTGACGTAAGTCAGTCTCACGCATCAGTCATTAAGCAGCCGATTTTCATTGGTGAGAAATCTGAAGAATGCCCTGACCGAGACAAAACAACTGAACATTTTCTCTATTAAGAGAAGATCACACAATATGATCAGCACGCTATTGTATATTATCCAGCAGAAAAACAGTGCTTTACAGGGATTGATTAAAAGATAAGTAATGTGATTTAACACAATAAAAATTCAGTGTTCACTGTTAAAAGAACAAGTAGATTGTACCAAAGATGACTTAATATCCAACAGCACACTATACAACTATTTCAAATAATAAGCTAGCATGAAAATGTGGAAGGCGTGATGGTTATGCTATGTCAAAGATACCATCATACAAGATTCCAACAATCATGATGTTAAAACTAGACTAAAAATTCCTTCTAAAACCCGCCGTTACGCTATTCCTAACACCTGATACATATTTGATTACACTATGGAAAGCACTTCTGTCAGTAGTATAATGCCAATCTGAACCATGGTAACCGAGTTAACATTTCATTTTGTTGAGAACACCGTTGAACTATTCTTTCAGATACTTGCTGCCTCGTAAAAATAAAATTTCTTTGTTCTAGTATCATGATGTAGACTTATAATCTGTTAAAGATGTATAGAAAATAATTTTGTCTTTGGCTTTTAATGATACGTGAGACACTGTGATTTAGCACGACTGTTAGCGATAGGAGTGACATTGAGATGCAGCACGGCATTTAGAATAACTGTTCTAAATCCGTCGATACTACAATCTGCTGACAAACAAGGAATCTCGACCAGTGAGAATAGTAAAAAATATTTCCACTATATTACAAATTCATCTCTATAAAAGTTTTAAAAACACTTTCTTCTCTTCAACGTTCATGTGAAAAATGTTTATGAGAAATTTGTGAACAATTTCTTCATTTATAGACTTTTCAATTTATACTATTACTTCTTATTTCGGATAAAAGAGTTGAAAATTGAATTATTTTTATGATACATTACCTTTTTCTCGTGTATACTTTCCAGTGAGTAGCACATCTTCTCCTTGAAATAGCAGTTTTAATGACTAGATACGCACATTATTTAATTTGGTATTTTCCTGATATAAAGTGTTCATTCCAAAATTTGAAAAAGGCTAAGTCATAGTTGATAATTATAATAAATGATTAATTTTACACATTTGTCCTTATGACACTTTATAGTAAGCATAGATTGGTTTGATGTGTGTGAACACTTTTTAGTGAGAGATACAAAGCAGAATTTCATTAAAATATAAAAATGTCTGAGAAAGAGTTGCTACTGTTTTTTAGAAATTGTAGATTAAAATATCATTACTCGGCGATCAAGCAGTACTTTTCAAAATTTATTATACTTTTATGTGCTTTGCACATGTACTTTTCGAAATTTCACTAGTCTGTAAAATATATGTAATATGCGGCTGTTGCTGTCCACTGACAATCAAGTGTATAAAACTGCATATGCTCAGTTTGCCAAGAAATATTTAATAAATTATCTTTAATACTTCAGTATGCTCGTGATTTGTTGCAGGTGTTATAAAATAAGATTGTACTTTAAATGAATTTATGTGTGCCAGCCGAAATTTCTTTCCTTATACCGTTTTTTAATGTTTGTTGTTATTTTAGTACAAATAGTTACGTGGAAATGCTATTTCTAATCTTAAAATACCATATACATTAAAAACGACATATCAGACAATCTCGAAAGCAACAGCTTCCTTAATATTAATAACAAACTCACTAACCTTAATAATATTTTAAAACGTAGAGAAACCATAAATATATTTTTTAAATCTTTTTCATTTTAATGTTACTGATCTCTATTCTTCTTACTTATCATTAATATTGTCTGAGGTTTATAATTTTGTTGTTGTGTTGTTACTTATCTCAGATTGCCTAGCTAGGCTAGACAACCCCCGTAAAACCAAAAATATACATAAAATGTCTGAAAAATGGAAGGTTTCATGGTAAAGAGTAAGTGAGCATCTTCAAAAACCCGAAGGACTGGGGCACCGGGGCTTGAATTATGACTTAGCCCCCAAAAGCCAGCGGCTCCTAACATGGAGAGCAGACGCTGTAGAAGCCACTTACTCTGAGACAGATGCTGCAGGCTAATTTTGGTCAGCCCCAGGTATTTCATTTCCCCGGTACCACCCATATATAGGAAGCATTCCCCTATCCACCACCTGGGGAGGCCCCCGATGGTGGACTAGCAACCACACACTATTATTACAATTTTATGGTAGTACTATCATAACATAAATACTTTTAATCACCACCCTTATTAATAATATCTAGTTGAGGTAAATGAAGACAATTTGTTTCTCAAACTCAACAAAAACACTTCTAGCTTTTAAACATACGTTTTTTTTATTTCAATGTGAAATGTTCTTTGAATGGTTTATAAGGTAACATGTGTATGCTCTTATCATTCCTACTCATACATGTAAAAATATATTTTTATTCATACAGAAATGTATTTAAAGTAAAAAAAAATATCAGTCTGTACATAAGAAATATATGTGTGAACTGTATTTCTTATGTTTAGATTGGTGTCAAGTCCAAACATAAGAAATACATATTAAAATCCAGATAATAATTCATTTTTTTTTTTTGTTTAATGTTGTAAGTTGTATTTTCTCTTATCATGTACAATAATCCTGCATATTTTTCTTTTTAAAATTAAGCATACATTTTTGATGATACATAATAGCATTAATAAGTATTTGCTGCTTTAAGCATGAAGGAATATAATTTACAATATAATTTCTACACGCGTTTTGTGTTTTAAAATTGAATACATTTTACATTAGTTTTATGCATCTAAAATATATTATGAATTACTTTTATTATTTAGGGGAAACATGTAAATATATTAGTATTAACATCATCAGAAATAAATAATTTCTATTATAATTTTATGCATGAATAAAATGTTTATTCATCTATTAAAAATTAAATTACATTTTATGGTTTTAATCTCAAAGTAAACTATGCCTTGTTATTAACAGGTTTGATCGGTTTGTCAATCTGCGTTTATTTTTTGAATACCAGATTTAATTCGATTCAAAACAAAAATTTAAACTGGATTCTAATTCACCTAACAAACATCCACCACAAAAGGGGAAAAAAAATCTATGATCTCTACACCAGAAGGCTCGAACACAATTCATTTTGCTGACTGTTCAACTTGAAAATTACCGAGGCACATAATATTGAAAATACATTTATCTTTCATCCTAATTTCATCTCTTATTTGTATCTAATAATTACTCTTGTGAAGTTTTGAATAATTTCTTGCATAACTACTAGTTCTCAACCTATAGTCGTTTTTAAAGTTAATTAGGTCACTAAACACACAATTTTAGTTTGATATGAAGTTAATAACTGTATAAACTAACATAATATTATTGGATTCTCTCTCTCTTAATTTAGACACAATCAGAGGATTTGGATACATTAAAAGGCATTTAGCGTGATGCAAAAGGTTAAAATAAAGACCCATTTAGTTTTCCAAACATTTATGTAGTTAAAGCATTTTAGTGACGATTATTGAGCAAATGCTGATTACAATCGATTCTCTTCTTCCCTTTCTCGCGTGTTGAAAGTAGTTATCTCACAGCGAAGGAGTCATAAGACGGAATACTAATGCGAATCACTGTTAAAACTAATTTTTTTTCTCCAGAAAAATGTGTGTCGGGAAATTTGTCATCCTGCAATGAGTTGTTCGCTAAGAATGTTATTATTCTGAAGGTCATATGACGTAATCTGCAAGAATTATTAAAATGAGAAAATTAGTTATTTTTCCTTTTTTTAAAAATTAGAAGAAAGATAAAGAAGAAAGGAGAAAGGTAAGATATAAAATAATAGAATGAAATCAAAGAAGATTTATTTTATAAGCTGGAAACACTGGAAGAAATTTTTGCTTTTTTTTTGGCTGCAATACTAATTTTTTTCTAACAACAATCTATTACATAATTAAATATATATTACATGTTTTTACTTTCACTTGAGTATTAAAGGGAATCAAATCAACTTATACATAATTCTGAATTGTTTTTATGAATTAATGAATTATTTATCTGAAAACTGTTAAGAATTTTTAATAAAAAATTGATTTTGGTTTATCAAATCTTACCTTTTCTATTTAATAATTTTTTAAAGACTTTTAAAAAATACAAATAATTTTTTGTAGATCATATGATTATTAACAATATTTAAATGATATAATTCAATAGTATAGCAAGCAATAAAATATTCGTAAAGTAACAAAATAATACATTAAAGTTATAAAAGAGTTTGCAATTTCTACTGTCCTTAAATTTTGGAATTACATTTCAATACTACTTTCTCATGGACATTTTTATATTCCCAGAGTAAGCTAGAAATATTTTATTTTCTCTCAATCTAAGTACATTAAAAATAAATCAATAGAGAGCTCAACTAGCTTGATAAAGAGAATCTTTTATCTCGTGGATTGAAAGTAGCAGTCTAAATACTTGATTCAAGCAAATACTTCAGCATTTTGTAGGGTCTAATATCCTCCTTTGGTATGGTATAGAAATTTGACAGAAAGAATGTATAAAATTGAATTAAAAAAAATTTACTTCTCTTGGTAATGTTTTTCATTGCATTAAATTTAATACTTGAAGCATTTAACTGTACATTAAGGATAGAATATTTCTAAATAATTTATCTGAATCTAAAAAAATTTCAACTATTCATAGTTCTCAAACAGTTGCATATAACATAATTATTATAAAAGTAATTGTAATTATATTGATGCAAACACACATACACAAAAACTACTTTAAGAAACTTAATGCCATATATGAAGAAAATTAAATGAGGTTTTAATTACTACATCTATTACACTGAAAATAGCAATTAATGAATTTAATTCAAAATTAAAAAAATAGAACTCTCTAAATTTGTAGAGATGTCTAAAATATGAGTTCTATTTTTTCCAGGTAAAGTAATTGAGTAACTATGATATGCATAACATATAGAGACATATTAAAAATAGAGCAAAAGTGTTAAGTATATATATATATATATATATATATATATATATATATATATATATATATATATATATATATATATATATATATATATATATATATATATATATATATATATATATATATATATATATATATATATATATATATATATATATATATATATATATATATATATATATATGTATGTATGTATGTATGTATGTATGTATATATATACATTACACACAAAAATATCAAGATTGTTATTAATTTCAATTAATTTCAAGAATTGAAGAATATTACGAAGCAATAAAGGTTAGGCAAAGTATGGGGGCCTAAATTGCTACTATAAAAGTAGTTAAATGGTTCCACAGAAAAATAAATAATATATTAAAAACTTAATATTGCTAGCATTTAGTTCTTGATATTTTAGTACAAACTTTTGATATTTTCAAATGACTGGACTGATATAATTCAAATCTAATATGATTATTCAGTTAGCACTGAATTTGTGGTGCTTTAATTTAACAAAATAAGCAGAAATAACTAAATAAACCTTTTTCTAGAATTATCTTTCTTAAGTTATCAAGTACAACTATAGTTGGATTTTATTTATTTGCCTGTTGTGTGTGTTAGATATTTTTCAACATTCTTTACACAGAAACTCAACAATTAATTATCTGATTTTCTGACTGATGAATAATTATCTGAATAATGTAAAATTTTTAAGTAAAGAATTAAACTTTAAAATAAATATTAGATCTTTATATAAATGAATATTGAATTAGATATTCATATCTCCTAAATGTTACATTTTATATTTACTACTTGAGTAATTATTTAAGTGATGAGTAAATTTCCATAATCTATTATAATAGATTATGAAAAAGAACGTTTAACTTTTAGATAAATTCCTTAAAATATAAATAAATGAAAGAATTCCGAAAGTATTATATTAAAGTATAGTAGACTAAATAAATAACATAATATACAGATATATTCAAGCACAGAGAGAAAATGCTTGTGAAATTATTTCTTTGATAAAATAATAGTAAATGAAATTACTTATTCAATCATTCCCATCTGAATAATTTATCACGTATTTCTTCTAGAATTTTAATTACAAGTATATTTTTCATTCGCTGAGCTCATTCAAATGAATGATGTACGAAAATATTCTTATTTTTCCTATCAAATTCAGATAAGTAATTTGTAAAAATGTGATTATATATGGGACTGATTTTTTAATTAATATGTCTGCGAGAAAAAAAATAACAATTGTTATAATTTTCTCAACTAAAACTCTTACAGGAATTATAACTAAACTTTTAAATTTTATTTTTATCACATATGATCATTAAAATATATAAAAATTAATTAAATAAGGTTAAAAATTTACATGCTTATATCACTTAAACTCTCTCTCTCGTTTGAAGCATTAAAATTAATTTGAAAGAAAATACTTTTATTGAATTTTAATATAATTATTTACAATCTGTTCACTATAAATTTTTTTTTATAAGTTTCTAGTATTTTTGCTGACAGTTGTTATGCTAAAAGTAAATAAATTTAATGGTTTCCTCTTCCTCGATATTTTTAAATTTGGAAATTAATTCCCATTTCAATTTGGAAATTTTAAAAAGTAGTTTCTTAACTTTAATAACATATATTTAACTTAATATTTTTTTCTCAAAATAACTTAGTATGGAATCTAAGTCACACATAGTAATTTATTTTAAGCTAATAACAGTTAACATTTTAATTGTTGCAATACAAATAAGCAAATGCAATATAAATAATCAATCATTTTTTTAATCGAAAGACACGTTATAAAATTTACTTAAAATTTTCAACGTAGATAATATTATTTATCCATGCATTATACATATGTTGCATTTTAAGGGCCGTAGTAGCCTAGTGGTAAGGGTATCGGCTTTGCATCCGGAAGGGTGGGGTTCGATTCCCAATGCTGCCAAAGATCCACCGAGTACATACGATATACGTGCTCATTAAATCTGAGTAATCGAAAGCCCTGCGGTCGGTCATTGAACAGTTACCATGGGTTCAATGGTCTGGAGAAAATTTCCTCCCCCTTAAGATCAATGCTAAAATTAAAGGAGTGGATCCTCTGGTGGCGCCATCTGTCGGAGAATTTGAAGAGGAAAGTTGTACCTTTACCTTTGTTGTGGTCTGCTTTAATGAAAGATTCACCCGATTGACTTAAATTCGCATAGACAAGGTATAGTGAGTGTGGCTTGTCCAAGTGCCTTTAATAACAACATATGTAACATTTTATACAAAAGTTCATAAAAACATAGAAAAATCGAGTTTAAAATAAGCATTTTAACTACTTATTTTTGACTAAAATAACAAATGAAATTTGTAATTGTCTTCTCAACACACAAGCTGTAAAATTTTTGTTCCACTCAAATTTTGAAAAGGCTTGAGATAAATATGGATGTTATTCAATGTAAACCTATGAAACATGAATACAATAAACATGAATTCTTTTAAGACAACATGTATACACAATAATGCAATGTTTATAATCATTAATATAAGATATATTAATAATATAAGGTATATGACGTAATGTGTAGTTAATTAATAATCACACATTATTAATTAATTACGTCAAACATTAATGTGTAATTAAGTAATAAATTATTTTGTAAATTTTCTGTTATTTTCATTCATATGTTTCATTAAATTTATTAAAAGGAAACATATTTCTTTTCATGAGAAAAATAAAATACTTTTGTACCAGGAAGCAATTTGTATGAATAAATATATGACCGAAGTTCTTTAAATAGGTAATATAACAGAGCATAAAAATGAGTTTTATAATTGTATTTTTCTCATCTTAATACATTAATGTCAGTAATATATTTGGATGAATTGGAATACATAAATAATCCATATTTTTTATCAATTTTCTTTATATTTTACACAAAACTATCAGTATCTCTCTCTAAATGCTTCAATATATTATTGCATTCTAAAGTTATGAACTACATACTCGTCTATGTGTAACATTCATGTACTGCTTTAAAAAATTATCAAAATAAAATTTGTTTTATGTCCATTGTGATAATTTTAAGTCAAGATATATAGATAAAATAATATTTGATTAATTGCCGACCAACTTGTCTAGTGGTCAGCGTGTCAGACTACGGACAGAGAGGACCTGGGTTCGAATCCCAGTTCAGGCATGGATGTACTTTCTCTCTCTCTATCCTTTCCTTGTTTGTGAATGAAGTATGAATGATGCCTACCCTATAAACGGGTTCCTAGGGCATGTGTGAGGGTGCGATGGTGGCCCACCCCCTGTGGTGCACCTGGGGCAACCCCTCGACGGCAAAGAGTTCCATGTTTCTGTCCGGTTTCTTGATTATAAGGGGACAATACATCCAGATATACCCTGACCATTGGAAAAAAGTATTCGTTTATATATGCTATTTTGCAGAAATAAGTTTGCTTTCAACTTAATTCCTTAAACTAATTTCATTGGTCAATTATTGGGATTACTAATTAGTTAATTTACAATTTTGAAATAAGAACATTTTAAAAATAGTTCAGAAATAAAGTATCGTAGCGCAAGGAATTATCATCTAACTGTCTATAGTTTAAAACAAACACTATACTGAATAGTCTAAGTCTGAGTATTAATTATGAGAATTCATTACTCATTTCATGGCGAATAATTTTCTAACTCTTTTTACCGTGAAGGTTTTCTCTTTAATTGTAAATAAATTAAATCTTGTTACTGTTGTTTGATAAGAATCTTAGAACATGCTCACATTTATTTAATTATTTTTTTTTCTTTCAAAAAAAATTTCTCAAATATAATGTTCGTTATTGCTTTTGCATTAATGAATATGCTGATGGATGAGTATAGATTATAGAAGTAATATATATTTATTTCTTTACTGTAAATAATTTTCTTCTGGATTTAGTTATTGTCAGATCTACTCATTAAACTAGCTCCATTAATATTCACGCAAGATAATGTTCAAGGGGTTAAATAATCTCATTTCCTTGTTGACGTTTACAAAATCTTCTGTTAGATTTTTTACACTTCACAGAGATTCATATATTTTTCTACTGGTTAAAAGTCGATGTACACATCGAATATTATGAAAAATATCTCATCATTTTAAATTGACTTTCATTTGTTAAATAATAATGCTATGTAGAATATATTCAATAATTGCATTATTAAAGTTTAATTATTTTATTGCAAGTGCTTGGAAGAAATGACTCGAACATTCTGATTCCTATCAATCCATCCTAATTTTAAGCCTTTCTCTTACCAAATTTTAATACTTGAATAATTATTTATAGAAAATGTAAACACTATTATATATAATCTCTTCCATACATAAATACACAATAATATTTGAAAAAATATCAAATAGGTTATGAGTAAAATCTCTTATAATAACATTCCTTTTCTTCAATAGATCATATTTTTTAGTATAAACTTCTGTCTTAAATCATCGCAAATCGCTTACGAATTATATTTTCTTTATATTGCTTACAATTTTCTGTCTACAATCATAGGCATCTGTTTCAAGAGATATTGCATAAGCCATTTTGAAAATCTGCACTTAAAAAACTAAAACATTATATATATTTTTATTGATTCAATATACTAAAGCTAAAAATAATATTTCATAGAAATTTATTTCTAAAATATATCTACAAAAAGAATATTAATAGAGAAATCTACGAAAGATAATTTGGAAATGCTCCCTTTACAATAATATGCCCTACCGCACAAAGCATTATTTTCAAAATATTTAAGTCACTTTTCTGGCGTCAAATATACCTTAAAAGAAGTCATTATCATTGAATAGAAAATCTACTTTTAACAGAAACTAGCACGAAGTTAATGAATTCCAAGCGCAAAGCCACTTGGTTGAAAGAAATTGCAGTCAAGTAACAGATTTACATGAGCGCCACATAACCATTACAAACAGACTGCAAAGTGGATTTAATTCAAAGGGAGGAAGAGAGTGTGGAAAAAGAAATGAGCAGTAAAATAACTCAAAAATAAAATTAAACTCTCAGTGAAAGAATTGCTCTTTATAGCCATATGGAGAGCTTGGGCATAAAGATTGAATAGGAAAATAACTAAGTGAGTTGCTATATTTAACGAACGTTGATGATTTCATCTAACAATATCTCTCATATTCGCTTAAGGTAATGTATTATAATAACATAAGACATATTTAATTGAAAATTTTAGAATAAAACAAATTTGATTTAAATATGTACAAATTTATTTTTTAATATTATTATATGAGTGACTTTACGTATCAGCCCTTAGTAAGTCATATTTATACCAAATATAATGCTTTGTATTGAAAAAGTTAATTATTAATTTGAATTTAATTTTTTATTTTTTAATAATGACTTTCATTTATAGGAATGTAATATTTTATTTAAGACATATCTGATGCGAATGTCTAATTTAATAAATTTTATATTATTTTATTATTTTGCGCTATATTCCTCTTTAACAATAAATAAATGTTAATTATATGCCAAATACAATCGAAAAATAATTTGTTTTTCATGCTATTTACATTAGTTAATTTAATCCGAAGTGTAAATTTGCATGCATTGATAAATATCGACCAAAGTGTCTATTTTATTAGGAGGATCTAAAATAGAATATAAGTACACAAAGAGATCTATTTATCATAATTATTTAGTGAAATATATAAATATCATGAGTAATATTTTGTTAGGAGAATATAAGAGTAGTACTCAAATGTAGAAACACACATTTATATACAAGTAGAAATTAATATGATAGTTTTAGAAGAACGAAAATTATACGATTGAATCTAAAATTTTTTTCTATATAACATTAGTACAAATTACTTGGCAAAGAAATATAATTTTAAGGAGACATTTTGGGTAGCAAATAATGAATTATCTATTTTTGGAAATCCCGAAGTAACTGATAGGAAAAATATTTATTTTGCAAGAAATCGTTTTTTATTTGCATAATTTTTGACACGTGTTATTGTGTTCTTAATCTCAAATAAAACAATATAACGATATTTTTGTAAAGTTTTGTAAATTATATTTGAAAAACAATTTAAGTTCAGGGAAATTATAGTTAATGAGTAGATATTGTCATTCTGTTGAAGAAATGAATTTCATAATACAGGTAGACACAAACTGAATTTGTAATATTTTAAAGATAATCCTTGTTTGATTTTAGATATTCTATGGACACGAATTAGTTGAGTAATTAGTTTTTCATTTTCCCTTATCAATTGGAATAATTGTTTATAGATTCAAAGACGGAGGACATTAACCGGTTTCTTCAGCAAAGAACTTTCACTATTCGTAATCCATAAATGTTAAATATGGTAATTTAGAATTTTTTTTTCAAATTAAAGATAAGCTAATTTTAGAAACATTAATTATTTTGAAAATAATTAATTGCCATTTAGAATATCCGATTCAATATTCTTATAAAAATTACTTCCTAAATTAAAATAATCCTTATTAATGAATGAAGTTTGTGATGGACAAATTGATTATTGAATTTGAATTTATCGACTAAAATTGAGATTCAGTTTGCTTATCTGAGTATTAAGAATTTAAAAAAAAATTATAATAACATTTTAATATCGATTTTGACTTATTGAAAAATCATAGCTGATGTAAGCGTATTTAGAATAGTATTTTCATCAATCGTCAGTTATTTGTGGGTCACTTCAATTCGTGGGAGAAGCGATTTTAAATGCAAAATGTAAATGGGGTTATCCAATTTTAAATGATATATTCGTTAATGAAAATAGGATATTTGTGTTTATGAAAAGATTTAGTTGCATTTTTGTTATTTTTTATTTATATAATTCTCGGTCTGGATCAGTATTGGCAATATTGGTGAGCATAATTTTGAAGATGGTTCTTAACACCTCAAGGTAATAAAAAGGAAATAAAAAATAAGCAAATGCGTAACTCTTCTCATCTCAATTACACAAGATATTTGAACACATCCCTTCATCTTAATATGCACCAATGACAGATATAATTGAAAGTAATTATTACAGTCAAGGATATAAATTAAATGGAAATTTTTAGAAACTTGTTTTGCAATTTTACCTTTCTTTAAAAATTGAGGTATTTTTAATTTTTATAAAGTTGTTTGTTTAGGAAACATTTCATAAATGAAGAGAAAATATTGTTATTCAATCAGTAATTCAACTAAATATGTATGTATATACATATATATGTGTGTGTGTGTGTGTGTGTGTGTGTGTGTGTGTGTGTGTGTGTGTGTGTGTGTGTGTGTGTGTGTGTGTATATCTCTCTATATCTATCTATATATATCTCTATATCTATATATATATATAAATATATATATATATATATGTAACGTTCAAATTTAAAACATATATTTTTAAACAAACGATTCTATAATTATACTTAGTTATACTAATAATTTTTAATATTCTCTCTCTAAAGAAATTGAATAGAAATTAATTTAACGGTTAAACTTAAGGAAAAAGGATTTTTTGCATTTATTTAAAACAAAAAATCATAACTCAAATCATTTAGTTAAATTCCTCTCTTCGAGTAGAATTTTGAATGAATAGAATTGTAGTTGATGGAAATTTGAAAACACTGTGTAAAAGGTATATATTCAAATTATATAATCTTTGATATATAATAAATGTCCAAATGAATTTAATGAGAAAATAATGATGAAAAAACAATTAAAACCCTTAACAAAAATTTAGTTGCGTAGATTTTAAGGCTGAATTGGATATTTTTCTCCCGATCAAAAGGTATTGAGAAGGAATCCCGACTTAACCGAAGATCTATCTTATTGAATCAAGGGGGTTGTGGACAAAGGGAAAAGGTAATGGTTTTCAGCATCATCCAAATGAATTTATTACTATGCTGAGGGCAGGCCAATTTTTCGTGTCTTTTGCTTGGTCCCTGCTACCAAATTACAAAAAGGCCACCCATTTTCAAGGTGTTCAGGACAACCATGTTGATTGCCCCATGATATAGACGTCAATCAGTACTCCCTCCCCCCCAGTAGTTATAAAATTCCTGGTAAATGAACATCAGAACAACAGATGTAGATATACAAAAGTTTATTTCAGAAAGAAAAAACCATGAAATTACTACCTTCACTCTCGTCTGTTTCAAGTTTAATATACAGATGATTATTTGACAAAAAATGACTTTCGATGAAGTAAAAATTCCAAAAGAGAGGTTTTCTGGTTTCAGTTACTATCCGGTTATGCGAATAAAAGAGGTATATATTAAAATATAATTTCATGTTTTTTATTTTGATTTTTTACAACAATAGTTTTTATTTTTCATGAAAAAAGTTTACAAAACTGCAAATGAGATGAAATATTATTATACATTTAAGTATTGGTTGGTTTAATTAACAATATCATCACTCTTATACTTATATATATATACTTATATATATATATATATGGGGGGTGCACATACACACACACTGCTGGCTACCATAAATGCAATACCCAGAAGAAAATATGCAAATAACATGATATTTGCAACATGCGTTAGCGGTAGGGAAATAAGTAAATGATCAAAGCAAAGGCACATCACGCATGCCAGTGGCTCCACTTTAAAACTCTATTTAAGGCTTGGAGATTTTGACGATTTCAAGTTCAGCAATTGATTTTTCTTGTGGTTTTTAAAAAAAAAAAAAAAAAACGATTGATTATGCCTCGTAGAAAACCACGATCATTTTTCATCAAGTATCCGAGTTCGACAGAGGAAGAATAGTGGCTTACCAAGATTAAGGATTATCTTTCAGGAAAATTGGCAGTCGTGTTCGACGAAACCAAACAACTGTAATGCGGATTTGTGATCATTGGATGCAGAAGAGTACGACGGTCCGACGTGTGTTTGATAGCATTCACCTCAGTGCACCACTTCACGTGATGCCAGGCAAATTGTGTGCATGACAGTCATGGTTAGCTCAGCTATATCAGGAACCATAGCACAACACATTCAGTCTATAACGTATCATCTAGTGTCTACAAGCACCTTTAGACACCGCTTATAGCGGAGTGATTTGTTTGCAAGACGTTTATTGCTTCATCTACGATTAAAATAGAACCACAGATTACTCCACCGAAAATGGTGCAATGAAGGAAGGATGTGAAAGGCAGAATGGAATGAAATTGTCTTTATTTCACACTTCTGTCTGTTACACCACGATGGTCGCATTCGAGTCTGGAGACTCTATGTATGCTGAACACCTGCGCTATGTATCGCTACACTGGTTCTGCAACGGGTATTATGATATGGGTTGGTATTGGATATCACTCTCGCATTCCTCCAATACACACTACCGCTACTTTAAACATCCAGCGCTAGATCTTTGAGGAGTTGGAGTCGGTTTTCTTTCCTTAACTTCAGGGCTACAGTCATATTTCAGAAAGATAATGCCCGACTACACGTAGTACGCATTGTTCAAGGGATCTGCGTCAATCGCCAGATTGAATTGTTCCCTTGCCATCTCGATCACCGGATCTTTCGTCGATCAACTTTGGCAACATGTGGAATCTGCTTTGTCTGCTATACTCCAAGAACACATCCTAAGTCTCTTTAAATCAATGCCTATGAGCGCGGCAGTGGTGATCTCTAACAACGGTGGTTACACTAGCTATTGATTTCGGCAGAAGTCAGACTTCACAAAAGTCTATAAATTTAATCACCTGATACTTTGTCTCAACATGTTATCAACAAAATAAATTTTGTAATGATATCTCTTATCTTTCTTGTTGTTGCAATTTGGGGGGCTAGCAGTGTAAATGGTGCATTAAAGTATACATTAATGAAGGTCTGTTATTTAGTATAATTTGGTTTTTCATAATGCTTAAAAACTTACTGGATGTTCTTTATTTTTCATACTCGAGTAGCATTGCAAAAAACAAAATGGTTAAACAGAATTTTGACTGATTTTTTTAATGTTATTTGATACACTTGTGAAGTGAAGATTTTTCAGATTTTAATTCGCTGAAAATTGAATTTGTTTTTGATTGTTCATTCAGATTGAATTGATATCAATTAAGTTATACTTCTAATGATTGTTTTCCAGTTTTCAACGATTTATTTAAAAATATCTTCTAATACTGAGAATACATTTAGATACAAATGAATATGCAGTCAATGCACTATAAATATAATACCACAAAAAACTGTTTAATGAGGTGAGCGTCTAAAAAGAAATTCTATTAATATTGTTGCAAAGTCAGTTCTCTGAGGTATTATCTTTACACTTTTTAGTGTCTTGGCTAGTCAAAAGATTAAAAGTCTAAATGTTAATGTTTCATATTACTTCAATAATAAGAAATGAATAAGAGGTAGCATTTTATATTGCTTATTATCATTCTTTGTAAAATTTATTGTTATTTTGTAGCGATTGGCAAAATAATAAAATTTAAGTGATAATTTTTATTCAGAATCAAATAAAAATATTTGCTTATTTTCATGGGAATAAATATATCCAAAGGGATTATATAGTATTTATTATATCCAAAGTAAGACTTATTCAAAAAAGCCCAACAGAAAAAACGTTGTAAATAGGCTGCTGCCTCACAACATTTTAGCTAATTCAATGCAGCTACTTTCTATGTACATTATTGCATTAAAAGAGAAGGATTACTTTAGAAACAATTCATCATGAACAAGCATACATTTGAAAAAGATCTTGTCATTTGTTCAATTTATGAGATATAAAAATAATTAATGAATAATTCCTATTTATAAGACTATGAGATATTTTATCCTTAATGCCTTAAGCCTATTAAATTTAATGATCAAGAATATGAGATAATATACACCAGTTTTATCGCAAGTTTTTGTTTTTACAACTCCTTCCTATTATTATATATTCATTTTATTTAAAGTCTGCTTCCAAACTATATTAAAATCTATTTCTTATGAATATATTTTAATATAATATATATAGAGAGAGAAAATGCAAATTACTAATCAGATATTTTTATGATACAAAATCATATTTCTGTTTTTGATTTTGATAATTGTTTTGCCCCATTTGCTCCATTAATAATTCCTATAAGCTTCTTCAATTACTATTTTAGGTATAAAAACAGAGCAAACAATATTTGCACAAAATTTTGTGACATCATTTAGCTTGTGGTATACTAGACTAAAAGACAATTTCCCTTCTAAATAAAATCTTTAAGGAGTGAAAATTACTACTACTAATAATAAATAACAAATAGTTAATTAAATATTTTAATTGTGTTGCATACATCTATTTTTATTAAGCATTTTGACAAAATTTTGTACCGAAATCTCTTAAAATCATCCCCACAAAGTAAAAAATGTATACTCTAAAATCATACATTTTTTGCAGCATTTTTGCATTGTATTTGCCTTACTAAAAATGTTTTTGTTATTTAAAAAAGAAGAAAAAAATGATTGGATAGTAGAAAAGTAGAAGTAGAGAGAGAGAGAACATTTTAAAGAAAACATGAAATTTCTCAGCATTCAGAATCAGATTAGTTTATTTGTTTAATAATACTCATTATATAACTTTATTCGTGTTGATAGATATACAACCATCCTTTGTATATAATTTAGATTCATTTGCTTTCCTTGAGATGAATAAATCCTTCAAAATCAACATATATTTCATGTACACACATACAATATATGCATATATATATATATATATATATAATATTTTTAATCCTATACTTTATATTATAATTTACGTCAATACAGTATGACTCAACGAGAATCAGTTTTTTTAACAAAACAATAATTTTATTTTCAAAAAATTAATTTATTGTCCTTTCATTATTACTACTTTTCTAGAAAAAAATTACTTGCACTAATATGGAATGTAAAAATTGTGAACTATATTTACGTTGTGATACTTGTTTGTATGAGCATATAATAAATCACGCAATACTGATATTAGATCTGTGTTATTGTATGTGTCGGTATTTACAGCACTTTTTCGGTTTATTATTAGTGACACTTACTTCTTACTGAAGTCTTATACAATCATTGGATATCAGCCAAATGTGTGTTGAGTGATTAGTTTCAATCCTTTTATCATACAATAATATACATAGAGAGATTTTATTTCTTATTTTTGCAGGTTTCTTATTTGTTTATTTTATATATATATATATATATATATATATATATATATATATATATATATATATATATATATCAAAAAAATTTTATAAAGGTATTAAATTTATAAGTTTTTTTATTTTTTCCCTTAGGACCACCTACTGTAATAGAAACAGATATTGAAATTAGGAGTTTTGGTGCTATTTCTGAAACTGATATGGTAAGAAATAATATTATATACAATATTATTTATCTAATTCAATTATTTATAATTAAAAATTATAAAATTCGGAAGATTTTTTTAACTATTAAAAATTATTGCTACGGTTTAAAAATGTTTGTGCGTGTGTGTTAAATATTCTACATACATAATATTGGTTTTCTATACTAATATTTTATTGATTAGAGAATGGTTTCTTTAATTTTACCTAAAAGAAATACTTAATTATTATTTTTTAATTAAATTTTTTTAATTAAAATTTTATTATTAAAGTTTTATTTATAGTTTTATTAATCATCCACATAAGTTTCTGTTAACAATATCTTATGGAATGCTTTGATTTTAATGCAACTTTTTACATATATAAAAATATCATAATTACATTTAGTTTAATGTATAACTATGCACTTTCAACTTTGTAAAATATTAAAAAAAAATCATTTAAGACCTATTTTATGTATTGAAAAATAAAAAAACACATTCGGAATAATTATGTTTTCTTGCATTCCCATTATGCATGAATATCTCATGTTTTTACAAAATTTGTATCTCATGTACTTCTTTAACAATTGTTTTCAATGCTTCAAAATCATATTGAACATATAATTATTAAAATTTTGCTTATAGTAAAACCTTAATAGTTCAAAATATATTGTCAAGAATATATTTTTATTTATTTATTTTAAGAATAAAAAAATTTCTTTAATTAAGAAAGAAATTTGATTGATATTGTCTAAAGACACATTTATTTATATGACTTTAAAATAAACATACAAGGCCATGTGTGAACTTTTTTACAGTGTAATAAATAGATATTTACTACTTATAAATGCTACAAAAATCGTAGCTTCATACATAATTGAAATTCTAATGCAGCTAAGCGGTTAATATTATTTATTAGGACATATACCTATATCGGTACAAAAATGAAGTTTCTGAGGAATTTGGGCTGAGTTCCAATACACCATGCTGAGAACTTTGTAATATGAGCAAAGAATGATACGTTCTGTGACTTTAAAAGCTGCATAATCTAGCAACTCTGCTGGTTTCCATAGAAACATATAAACACAGACTGCACCTGCAAGCTAAACGATCACGCTAACCATTAAGATAGAATCTTCTTTTTCCGTATATTCATATATATTGTAGAAGAAGGAGTTATTTTTCACCAGTAGGTCAAAAGAATGTCTTTAATAATAAAATAAAAAATACCTCTGCGTGTCTTTACATACAAATCATTATGAACCTTATAAAACTCTATTTTCCGGAAACGTGCAAGCCTTACATTTCGCGTGGACAGTGACAATGCTTTTGGGTGCGTGCTCTGCTTGACATTCTGTATACAAACTGAGGCAAACAAATTTAATACAAAAACTGTCGTGTGCAAGTGTAGTTTCTTGGATTTCCGCTTTTAAAGTGTGAAAAATCTTTTGGTAGTCTCAAGAATGAAAAAAGAAAAATTGGTCATGCACATGTATAAAATTAAAAGATGCGGAATTAATTTTAATTTCCCACTAGAATTTTTATGAATTCTGTTTAATTAATCAATTTAAGTTGCTTTTATTTTAAAAAAATGTTCTTTTGCGAAAGTATATACTAAATTAATAAAATAATTAAGATGAATATTTTTAATATTTTATTATTTTAATAAATTACTATACATATCATTTTATAGAAATATCTTTATTAGGTATTGTTTTACATATTATATATTTCACATAGAAAATAGATTTTTATTGAAAATATTATTTAGAATTTTAAAATAAAAATTGTAATAAGTGATTCTTTTTTTTTGGGGGGGGTGAGGATATTTTTGTAAGCAATAATTACTTATTGAAATTCTACTATAGTGCAAATATAAAATTACTACTATATACAATACTATATTTAAAATTCTACTATATCAAATTCTATATTTTGATGGTATTAGAATATTTAGAGTCAAAAAAGAATGTTTGCAGATTCAGTAAATTCTAATATTATTAAAAAGCTTTTATGATTTTAAAAATATCATTTTTTGAATCACTAAGTATAACAGTGTTCAATAAATCTAACTGTGAACATAATTAACTGTGAACATAACTGTGAACATAGCATTAATATTTTAATATTATGCGTACTTTGTTTTTATAACTGGAAAGAGAGAGGGAGAAAGTTTGTTTGTTTGTCGCTCAACGGTCACTTTTTGCACACGAGAGCTAATTAGACCGGGACCTACGGCTTAAAGTGGATTCCGAACCACTACAAACATCCATGCCCAAGGTGGAATTCGAACCCACGAACTGTTTAACCGAAGGCAAGAGCGATAACTATGTGGCTACCAGCTCGGCGAGAGAGAGAAAAAGAGACGCGTATTGAATCTCTTCACTATTTAATTTACTGAGCTATAATGATAGACATAAGTGTCTTATCATTAGAGTACGAGATTAAATATTGAGAAGGGATACATTGATTAATAAAAGAGACAATATAAGAAGTAAATGCTCACTTAGGAAAATATTTTAATTTTAAAGAGGGTTGCACAACTAATCAAAAATGAACTGATTGCACGCCCCTTAACCGTCTGGGGGTTCTGTAAAGAAAGTGCATCATTTTTGCATCGCGGTGGCAACATAGTTTTGCTTTCACTGCAATGCAATTTTCCCCCTTTAGTACCTGTCAAGAATACAAAAGTCTCTAATTTTGATGAGACATATTTCCGTTATACCCTGTACCACCTCACAATAATCACATTCTAACGCCTTATAGTGGGGAAGCCCATCAATCGCTGTCAGTTGTAGAAACCCACATGTGCTCGCAGTTTGCTTTGTGTGAATGTTCTGCTCGAAAATTTCTTCAAGTTCTTATTATAATTTTTTATTACACTAAATATGAATTTTTATTTAATTATATTTTAAATTATTATCAAGAAATTTAATTTATTTCCGAGCAGTTTTTGCATTTAAAAAAATCTTAAGCAATTAAAAATATATAAAACTGCCATCACAATGAATATCGTATTACAATTTCTAAATGTCATTATATATATATATATATATATATATATATATATATATATATATATATATATATATATATATATATATATATATATATATATATATATATATATAATTATTTCAATAATTACTTTTTATTAAAAATAATAAAAACGTTTTTAATTTTCCAGATAGTAAAAAATGTATTTATTTTATATAGCTGTAATAATTAGTTAATTTGCTGTTTATTTGTAATTGGTAATCCTTGCAGATACTTTTCAAAATCAGTATAATGTTTTTAAAATCATCAAATAGTTTTCAAAATCATTAAAAGAAACGTTTATGTTGCTTTAACACATATAGATTGAAGAATTTAGATATTGTATATTTTTAATAATTTAAAAAAATAAAAAGCTAATTTAATTACATAACAATAGATTTTATGGTATATAGTAAGCTACCGACAACATGAAATTTTGGTGAAAAATTTTCATATTAAATTCCTCGTACTGAATGATTTCCGTTTCTAATTATGTAAAAAATATCACTCCATACAAGAACATGTATTATTATATATCTTTTAATATTTCTTAAATTGGATTAGACAAATACTAAAATTAATGCGTCTCTCATATGAATATTTGTTTTTCAAAAGGATAAATATATCAAAAATATAAAATCAGGGACACACCTTAACATTATTGTTTACAATAGCATTCTAATAATTGAATATTTATTATAGAACTTGTCAATATCACATTTTTTCACATATTCAAATTAGATCTACATTAATTATTTTTTGCCTTTATTGAATTATAACTGCTTTGACATGCAAATCATTATAAACTATAAATTTAAAGAAAATTTTTTTTAAGTACTTTTTAGTACAATAATGATTTAACTACATTCTTCTTTTGATGGTAATGAATGAAAATATTTAGCTACTTTTGATTTGGTTAATCAAATATTTTTAAACAGTTTTGATTAAAGAAGTTAATATGCACAAAATTAATTTTTGTAAACATAAATTCACTAACCAGAAATGAAAACTTTGTCTAGTTCGAAAGTATTAATTTTTTAAATAAAGTGTAACCTGTTAAAAATGTTTAACCTGTTAAAAAAACATATCATAATTTATTAATTAATCAGAAAAATAAAATTTATTTCTTATGTTAGAAATATCTGATTGAAGATCAAATTATTTAGCTTTAATGTTAGAATTAAGTCCTTGAACTTTATTTTCGAAAATATACTAAAGGAATGAAAAAGCCATTACATCGTGCTTATTTGAAATATTCTGTTTCAAGAAGTTGAAAGTATAATCTTCAGTGCAAAGCTGTTAGATAATGAAGTATATGAGAAAAACTTAATACTTAAAATACAATCACTAAATTAGTAAATGAAAATATTTCTTTTCTATGATAAACGAAATTTCATATTTTCTGGAATTTGTAAGTAACTTTAACTTTAAATTAATGATTTTAAATTATACTTACAAAATATAAGTTTAAAATATCCTTAATTATATAAAATAAAATTATTGAAATAATTTGAAAACATACAATAAAGACATTAAATAATTTAACATGTTCTTCGCTGTTTTCCGTTTACAGAAAAAGTTTTGTGATTACTAAAATCAAACATTTTTAAATATTTTAATTTGATCATATGTTTATGGTAAAATTATATAATGTTTTTGAGACAGAAATGATTTCTTAAATATTTAAAGGAAAATTTTTAATAATTTTTCTGAAATTAGCTGTTCTTGATGTAATTTAATATCATTTGCCAGTCCTATACCAAAATGTAAATTCAGTGAAATCTTAAATCAAAATTAAAATTTTCTTACTACAAATAATAGCTTCCTCGCAAAATTTTAGATTTTAATCGTAACAAAATAATATAATTTTATGTGGAACAAAGAGTAACATAAGTTCCATTCTAAAATTCGAAAATAGTTATGAAACAGGATTTATTCCTTCATATTTTGCAATTACCCTGATCTTGGTATTTTAGCCAATGCTTGAAATATGTGTACTGAAAATTTGAGTAGTGTGAAGCTAACAACAATATGAAAAATTTCAAAACATGTTTAGTCAAAATCTCGAGCAAACAGAAAATTAATACACATGTAGTTAATTTTAAATTGTTTACTAGTACAATAAAGATAGCAGAATGATAGATTGGTGTTTCTGATTATATCAATTTGACTACAGGATTAACAAATGCCTAAGTATTGGAACTTGGGATTTTTTTCCAATTCCATGGGAAACCGATAAATATAAATTTAAATCAAATGTAGAACTGGTGTAGCTGATGCACATTTTCAATCGAATTATCTTGGAAACATCTGTTTCATGATTTATTTCCAGTGAGCGTGTCAATAAATTGCCTTCAGTTGACCAGAATAAATTTTTTAAGTGACATATTGTCACTTCTCTATTCTTGTCTGCATATATATATATATATATATATATATATATATATATATATATATATATATATATATATATATATATATATATATATATATATATATATATATATATATATATATATATATATATATATATATATATATATATATAAGCAGTGAAGAAGAATTTTATTTTTATTATGAAGATAACTCTTCGGACACGGACTGTAAATTCGATAATCTTTTTGGGGCTCGCATTTGGTACCCAGTCGACAGTTAAGCAGTTCCGATTTTTTGTCACTCTTTTATAAATTATGTAAGCATTTAAAATGAGATAATTAGTAGAAAGTTAATCAATTTATAAGCTAAAATTAGGTACATTGTGAAACTAAATAATACTTGAGATATTACAAAGATTAATTATTCGCAGAGCAAAATATATAATCTAATTTTTATAAAATGTAGTTCTAAAAAGTGAAAGAACTTCTTATCGTTGCATTTTATTAAAATAAGATTATATATTTTGTACAAAAATCATTGCAGAATTGTTTAAAATACTAAATTCATTCAAAAGTTTAAAAAAATTAGCATCTAATTTATTATTTATTTCATCCCTTCTAATTTTTAAACAAAATTTTTAACATTTTAAAATTTCAAATTTTTTAATAAATTAAGTAAAAAAAATTCATATATTTTAACCTTGTCGCCAAATCACATATTTTTATACAAAACTAAAAAATATTAATAAATTAAAAACTTAAAAAAAAAAGTTAAAAATAGTATTATATATTTTGTTTATAATTTTCAATAGTTAGATAGCCTTTAATTACTAAAACTAAATGCGTATAAATATAGAAAAGTAAAACGTAAATAGCTGTTCCTTCCTTGAAACACTTTTGATTTTCGCTCGCATTAGTTAAATCAACCGTAATCGATCAGTAAATAAATTCCCCAACTACGATTTCACGGTAATCCGTCAATTCTGGGGGTTGAATTTAAAGTATTGCAGTGAAGCCAGTTGCCCCTACCAAAGGGCTCGCGATAATCGCCGGAAAAGGCACTGAATTGTTTGCCTGAATTACCTCGGGATAGCTGGTTAAAGGGTTAAAAGAAGCATGTGGAATATTCTTTACCTCATTGGTTAATTTAAAAATCAGTTATTTCTAACTTTATATACATATATACATTCAATTTTTAATAGTATAAATGTTATAAATCATAAATTGTAAGAAGATATCTCTTTGATACACAGATTGTAGTTTTACATATGTTTTTAAAATAGGTTTCGAATCGTAAATGAGAAATTTAGATCTTATGCCTTTTAAAGGAGATTAATCATTTAAAATTATCACAGAGCACTGACAAGATAACCTTGTATTTATATTTTAGAATTATATGCGGTAATTTTCGAATAAAACTCTTCTCTCACGAATGTTTACATGAGATTCACAATATACAAGCAATTAAATTAAACCACACACGCATATGCATAAAAGAGTAAAAGGTAAACAATTTATGTTTACCTTTTACAAAAACTAAATAGGAAATCATCTGGGATACTTAAACTCAAAAATATGAGACAGTGCGCAAAATATGAGTACATTGCATACAATATGGAATCAAACAAAATTGTGTTTTGAACTCATACTCTCATTGCACATGATTGAAAATCCTAGAGGAAGAACA
The DNA here is from genome assembly GCA_030067965.1 of Latrodectus elegans. Taxonomy (NCBI): domain Eukaryota; kingdom Metazoa; phylum Arthropoda; class Arachnida; order Araneae; family Theridiidae; genus Latrodectus; species Latrodectus elegans. The sequence continues at coordinate 56,772,015 of CM057809.1, read as the reverse complement.
AGGAGCATATGTTCCTTAATAAGGGACAAGTTCTGTCATTAATGCTCTGGCTTCGTCACATCATCTCACCATACTCAAATCCAAACTGTCCAGCAGTTTCTGAGATAAGAGTGCTCATTCATCATTCAACATCTATTTACTTTGTTTTGTGTTCTGCGTTGTATATAATCATGCCGTAAGTAGTCTCCCCAAATACATGCGCTATGGGACACATATTCCATAGGATTTAAATCAGAAGAGTACGCTGGTCATTTCATTCGTGTGATATCTTCCATTTCCAGTAGTTGCTGAATATTAGGAGTCCCTTGTCACCCTACATTGTCATCCGTAAAATAAAAATACGTTCCAGTGACACATCGGAACAGATACACATGGGGAAGGATCATTTCCTTACATAAACGGTCACCTATTACAGAACCTCTGCCTAAAACGTGAGTTTACCCAATTAGCATAAAGTATTTCCAGACAGTACATCCAGAACAACCATAAAAGTCTCTTTCTTTGATGGAACTATGAAAAAACCATATCCGATGTATCATCAAGTCTATTCTTGTTGAAAATGATATACTTCACTGAAATGACTCTCTTCCCTAAAGAGGACATGATTCCATTGATGAGATATCCTTTTGCACCACTCTTAACTGTGTCCTCCATGGCAGACTTTAAAAAAGATACAGCATTCAAGACGACTGGCGAATAAACCAATCTTGCGAAGTCATTTGGAAACAATAAACTACAACATTTTTTACCCTGTCATTGATAAAGTTGCTTAACGATAGAGCTTGATGACTGTTTTTGGACACTTTTGCCATTAAAATGATATATTTGTTATACACCGAAATTGTTTTCCTGTGGTGAATCACCACCAACTCTCTTAAAACTGCTTGGAAGACTGTCCAAAAATGTGAAAATATATTTTTTTGGCTCCGACTCTTCACCTACACTGGTCATCCTACTTCCTTCCACTAGTTCTGCTACGTGTAAATCGGCCAGGTCATTTCTTCCAAATATATTTCACGAAAGAATTCCCTTACTTTTGCCACTAAAGTCCTTATTGCATTGCCGCTCTTCGTTTTAAAATGAATGAATTTAGTAAAAATGAATGAATCTTGAGCTATGCCACAGTTTACATGAGCTAAATATTAGAAATCAATACATTAACATAACAAAAGATTCTTACTTAATTTTCATATTAATTGTCTGTAATTGAAGCTTTCGTCAGCAAAAACGTTTTACTGAAAGCGAAAAAATACTTCTTTTTTTTTTTTTTTTTTTTTTTTTTTAAGTGAAAAATTTTTACTATACACGGAACTAATTTATATACGCATAGTATCTGACAGCAAAACGAACAAACTAATTTATTTATTTAGATACACAATCCTTCTATGAGAACTACATGGAGCTAGAACTCATAAAAAATGAAGAGCAACCAGTAGAGGGAAATAGTATGTAACATTTAAATGAATAAAACATTATAATCGCAGATAAATATTATTAAGGTGATATTCTTAAGTAAAATTTTTTTGATAGAACACGAATCTTATTTTACAATATAAACTCAGGAAATTTTTACATGGTAATATTATAATGAGCATATTAGTGGTAAATCAATTCTTTCTATCAATACCTTAAGTTAACAATTAATTCAAGTATAGTAGGGATAAATAAATTTTGCCCCGTTTAAGCATATCAAAAATTAATGAAATATTAAATTAATGTATATTATTAATATAAATAAATTTTTATATGCACATTTATACTAAATATTAATATCTTATTACCATACATTTTTCAATTCAATTAGTATTGGATTGTTAAAATCATCAAGAAAACTTCAACTAGAATAATTAAACTCAATTTAAAAATATGTAAGTAAATTGTTTTGATATTGGATCCAAACTGAAAAACGAAATGTGAAATAACAGTATTCTATATAATGATCATTTTAGGAAATATTTCAAAACATTTTTTAATATATAATTAAAAAAATGAAATAAAGCCAATTATTAAAAAAGAACTATTACTTTTTCAGCTTTTCTCAATCGATTGCTATTTTCGACAGACGTGGTTCGATACCCGCTTATCATTCTCAAGTGCTAATCTCACTGTATTACCAATGGACTGGAAATTTTTGCAAAAATTGTGGACTCCAGATACATATTTTTTGAATGGTAAAAGCTCCTATCTTCATAAAGTAACAGCTCCTAATAAATTTGTAAGAATTAGGAATGATGGGCAGTTGAAGTATTCGATGAGGTAAATTTTTTATTAAAATATAACATTCGCTAGAATGCTTTAAAAAAATTCTTTAATATCAAACATGTTTTTTAGATTGACAATCCAAACAAACTGTCCGATGCACTTAAGGAAGTACCCCTTGGATAAACAAGCTTGTCCGTTGGTTATTGGCAGCTGTAAGCATACTGCTAAAAATATTTTTTCCCTTAACAATTGTTGTACATATGTTTTAATCATTAATATTTCCTTCGCTATAAGAGATCTGTTTTACTTTAAAAATCAGTTTTACTTTTGAAATGAGGTAACTTATATTATTTCAAGATACTATATAGCTTTATTTTTAAAGATACTCTTTCTTAATTATTTTAAAATTATGGTACTTAAGTGTTTAGCTCATCTTTATCGCATTAATTGATAGCAAAGAAGGTTTTTATATGATTTATGCAGTGTTATCAACATATATTTAAGTATTATTTCAAAATACAATGAAATATCTGCTATTTATTACACTGTCTTATTCAGAAAAACTGTATCTCAATTAAAAGCTGCAAGTCCCATTTTAACTCAGAATTTATCAAATTTGGAGTGATATCATAAAACAATTGCAAGCATTTAATAACCAAGTTATCTTAATGTACAAAATATCAGTTAATTATACTAAAACTCCTATTGATTTGCTCTAATTTTAATTTATATCTTCTTTCTTTGCATAAAATATGATTCTCTGTAAGAAACTTAAAATTCGTTTTCTAAGAATTAGTTTTAATTTGATACTAATATCATTTCCATACAGTAATTATAAATACATAGACTATATATATATATATATATATATATATAACAACTTCAACAATTCGAAAATAAATGCTTTATGAACATTAACTTTGATAAATTCTTTTTCAGTTGCATATAGTTCAGATGATGTTCTTTATCGTTGGAAGGGTGATAATCCTGTTGTTGTAAACGACGATGTCACTTTGTCACAGTATGATTATCTCAGTATTACTCTAACTAATTATACTGAAGTAAAAAGAGGTGAAAAACTATTAATTTTATGGTTATTGCTTTATCTGAATTTTGATTTTTTTTACTAATGAAGTAAAAACATTCCATTGTGTTTTAAAAACTCTATACAAAATACTAAGTTTTTCTCAGAATAAACATTTAGTTTTCATATTTCACCTGTAAAATACCAGAAATAATTTTGACAAAATATTCTACATACATTCATATTATCTTTTAATTAGAAAATATTTGTAATCTCGAGTAATTTAATAAAAATTATTTTCTGAATAGTTTAAAATGTGTGTGTACATGTACTGTAACATTTTCCTGAATAATATATTTTATAATATTATCACGCAGTCAACTAATCTCAACCAACAAAACAACAAAAACTATAGAAAACTTATTACAGTAAAGTCATTTTAATGAAATATGCAATAATTACCTTCAGATGCAAATGTATTATTAAACTCAGATCAATAATAAAGACATATTTTAAAATATTTTGCAATTTGTACCTAAACTACAGAACTAGTGTATTGAAGTTACTTAAATAAACTCAAACGTAATATGCTAATTTAATAATATATTAATGCAATAAATAATTCTCTTTGTTTGTCAAATTCCATGAGAGTTTATTGGACATGGATAAAAAAATTACTGTTACTAAAGTATTTTAACGACTGTTGTTCAGTCTATCTAATTAATATAATATTTACCGACACTGTTAAAAGTATTTGGTATAAATTATAAAGTAATTTTTTATTTATTAATACCCTGAGTAAATTATCATCCAAAAACAAAATCTAAGTTAAACTGGCAGAGAAAATGAAGCTGATTCTATAGCAATATTTCTAATTGATAAGTAATTATTATAAATAAGCGAAGCCACAATTGAACGAATTAGCACTGTGTGTTCTTTTTAATTTAACTCAAACTAGTGTAATTTTAATAGTATTCTGAATAAATTTTTTCATTCATTTTACAATACTTCTAATACACCCCATAAATTTTTTCCAGCTTTAAGCATCATTGTTTTTCAAATTTCTCATTATTAGCTTATCAAAACATTTTTGGATGAATATATATTGGAGACTGAAAAAGAAGCTTGACTATATGTATTGAATATTACATTATAAACAAAAAACGCTGAGTGCAAATTTATTCATGAAAAAATTTAAATTTATAAATACTGTTAAAGAACAAATTCAGTAAAAAAATATCTATTTGTTTCTCAATGAATTTGAGTACCACACATATAATCTTAAAAATATTCCTCAATATAGGTCATTGTATACATATATATTTAAATTATAATAAACAAAGTTAATTCACGCCATTTTTACTGATACTTTTTTATTAGTGATATTATAGTCTATAAAATATATCCTAAAAACTTATATTGGTGAAAATTTATTATATATATTTCATATGTATTTCATATATAATAGAGAAATATTCAACAATATTTAAACTAATGAATATAGTATTTCGTTTATCTCTTAGCTTATAGGTATATTAAAGAAAGTAACTTGCATATATGTAAATAAGGTCTTCAAAACAGTATTGTTAGTTTTAAATAAAAACGTTATTTATAATAACTGAGATATACGAAAACAACAAATTAATAATTTATTCATGCATAAATTAAAATTCATATATTAAAACTACAAGAAAGATCTTGATTAAAAGCATTTTAGGACAAAATGCTCATAAACACAATTTTTTTTATAATTTATTGAAATTTTGCATAAAGCAAGCTATAGATATTCCTCAGAGTCTATTTACATTTTAATAAACGACACTTTATTGAGAGAGAGAGAGAGAGAGAGAGCGCAATAAAACATACTTAATCTCTTACAATGATAGCACTTTATTATTACATTTTCTACGTTGAAAGATCTGGATTCTAATTCACCTTTTTATCTCGTATTGCAAGAAAATAAAAAAAGGCAATTTTATTTACTTAAACTATTTTTGAATGATCACTGATAAGGTTTTCATTACATATTTCTACATCACTATTACCACAGAATGGTGAACACAATATCTTTTACATTAATTTTTTAAAATTTTTTTCTCATTTTAAGAGTATATCTTCTTTTCATTAACAATGGCAACGTCTTTGGACAAAATTCTCTTTGGAGACGTTACACTGGGATAGTAGATCCCCACACATGTAACATATGTATACAGTACATTCAGTAAGAAATGAAAAAAGGTATTCTATAAACTACTCAGTGTTATTTAAATGAAAGAAAATTAACTTAATGTTAAGAAAATAATACACTGTAATACTTATAAATGTAAATTTAATTTTGAAAGATAGTAAATGTTCTTGTTGTATTTAGAAATTAAAATTACAGTGTATAACTAACAATAGTAAAATCTAATGAATATATATTCTGTATATATTGCATTTATATATATTCACACACACACATAATCGTCTTCAACATTTTATTCTGAATAAAGTGAGTACTATATAATATTTTTGTTATTTTTAGGTACATCATCTTTGCTTGCTAGATTTATTTTAAAAAGACGTCGTGGATATTTCATTTTACAAATATATGCTCCATGTGCAATGATAGTTGGTGCTTCTTGGGTTTCTTTTTGGATCAATAAAAGTGATGCGCCTGGAAGAGTAGCTGTGGGTAAGCAATTAGAGTTCACTTATGAACTCATTACAAAATATGCCATTTTTATATGACTTTCATTTGTAAATTTAATTCAAGTATTCATAACTCTAAAATTTTACAAAAGGTTTTTCACTTTTCATGACGTGAATTCCAACTATTCAAAAAATTACATTATTTTACTCTTAAGTATTTAAGCTTGTTTACACTTGTTTCTAATTGCTAAAGATTTTAAATGATAAAATTTATTCCAAGTTTTATAAACTTTTCCTGAATTAAATGTAGAAACAAATACCAAATTTTTAATTAACAATCTATGTTAAATGAATATATATATATATATATATATATATATATATATATATATATATATATATATATATATATATATAAATTGCTTGTTGCATTGTTCTAACTAAAATATATAACTATGAATAAATGATGCTAAATAGTTTTAATTTTGCATATTAAAAATGTAAGACAGACTTGCTGAAAAACTTCTTTTATCTCGAAGCATTAAATTACAAAATATAATTATCCTCTTTGTTCTGTTTAGTTCATGTGTTTCTAAGAATGTGCTGTAGTTTTGTTAGATTGATAAGAAAATTATCTTAATGCTGCGAATGTTCGCTTTCAGGTTTTTTTGAGAGTTTTTACACAACATTATAAAACCAAATATTCTTTAATATTTAGGACATAGTACGCTGTAATCTTTCCTTTGCTGTAAGCTACTGGTCATACATACATACATACATATATATATATATATATATATATATATATATATATATATATATATATATATATATATATATATATATATATATATATATATATATATATATATATATATATATATATATATATATATATATATATATATATATATATATATATATATACATATATATATATATATATATATATATATATATATATATATATATATATATATATATATAATACAAAGCAATCAAACACACATACTAAGGTAATGCAACAGTAATTAAATAGATATTGAGTTATTGTGCTCAAAACTCCTAAATTCAAATTAAGAGAAAATAAAATTTGTTTTAATAAAATTAAGAGAAAATAAAATTGTTATTTTATTATTAAAAATTTACAATGATATATATATATATATATATATAAATTAAAAAATACAAATATATAAAGAGTGTTACATATTTGTAATCTTTAATTTAAAATTCTGTTTTGTTTGCCGTTATTTGAAAAATATCAAAATATCTTGTGATACTTTCACATGCATTACAATTGTAATCTTAACAGCTACATGTCACTTTTTTGAATACGGAATATTCATGACATGTTAATGTGACATAAAGAGAAGCAGAAATAGAATGTCATTACGATTTAGGTAAACAATTACATTCTTTAAGTAATTTAACTTTTTATTCTGAATTGAGGAAAACTGCTGAAGATTTATTTGAAATTAAAAAAAAAGAAGAACATTTTGAACTCTTTCAGTCAGTCTTTAATATTTATAAAAAATTCTTAAGCTGTTTCTTTTGTAAATTATTTATGTAAAATATGTTTGTTTTAAATTGTTTTGTTTTTTATTCTAGGTGCAACCACGGTATTAACTCTGGTAACAATGGGGTTTGGCGGTAGGTCTTCTCTTCCTCGTGTAGCTTATGCCACAGCAATTGACTGGTTCGTTATTTTGTGTTTTTCGTTTGTTTTTGCCGCAATGGTCGAATACGCATGCGTCAATGTTGTTGACAGGACTGACCTCCAAAAATTCGAAAGATCTCGACAGTTTCGACAAGATAATGAAGTATGAAATAAATTTATGTTCTTTTATCTTATATACACCATATATTCCATATTTTTTAAGTTAATTACTCCTGTGTTAATTATTTAGACATTTATTCATGTCACTAAAATGTATAAGTTAATATAATAAGGTAATTTATATATGGCTAATATAATTGAAATGAATAAAATCAAATTTTCACTGAAAAAATAATTTTTTTTTTTTTTTTTTTTTTTTTTTTTTTTTTTGTGAACGGATTCATACTTACCTTCTTTTCATTGGAACTGATTAACTTTAAATTTGAATTGACGAATATTGATTTTGTGTAAACTTTGCATATGGACATACTAACAACATTGCTACAAAAGTTGCTTTTTGTGCGTAATGGTTTCTATTTTACATAAACTATCAAGCAATCAAAAACAAGCTTTAACTTTGGCCTCCAAAATGCTCAAAGAGCATTCCAAGATTTTGCTGACAGTAGGAAATAGTGCCTAATATTAATCTTTACTGCACGCGTGTCTTTAGTCATTTCTCATGGTATTAATTCCAATGGCTAGTCATTTTCGAATGTCCTAAATTACACGTGTCATGATCGCAGAGCCATGGTAATTAGAAAATCATATAGAATTAGATAATTTTCTATATAATAATGCCATGAGTGATAATAAAATTGTTTTGTCCAATGACTACAGTGAAATATTAGTGATCTTCCCATTTATAATTATAAATTATCCGTGATCCAATAAAATGATACAATTCAAATCAATAACATCATAATCACGGTAATATTTTTATGAATATTTGCCAAACTTACTTGCTCATTAAATTAATATAAAGAAATATGTATCAGACAAAATCACATACTTATAATTAACAACTTCGTATTTAGATACTATAGACTAAACTACCATTATTCTGAATTATTACGCTATACCTCCAATAATTTTAAAAGCAGTCATTAAGCATACAATTTTAAAGGAGTTGATTTGACTAAAAAAGAGCTTTTGATATGAATATCTTTTTTTCGTATTGTAACTGGCAATTTTCAATAAAATGTTCACTAAATGAGAAAGGTATAAACATTAGTTAATAATTTTAAACTTTTTAACAATAGGTTGTAGAAGCGCACAAAGAAAATGGAGACGACTTGAGGAGATCAACCTGTGATAATAATAGAACGTCTCAATCCTTTATCTGTAAATTCCGTCCTTTCCGCTGGAAGCACAAGAAACGCTATGGTGAAATTAACCTCAATAGTGATCACTATCCAGACAGAGGAAGTCTCATTGATGGCTATGCAAGGATATTATTTCCATGCGCCTTTGGATTATTCAACGTATTGTATTGGACGTTGTATTTGTACACGATGGATGATGAGATACCTGGAGAAACAGAAATGTTTTAAGTTGTTGATCAATTTGAGAGGTATCAGAATCACAAACACTAGAGCTAATGAACTATTTATGTGATCTACGATCTATAAATAAATTGACAAGAATATTCAAACATAGTTTCAAAATATTGACTAGATATTTTGTTTCTAATTTTTGAAATTTCTAAAATAATTTTGTGTAAAACGTACTCTCACATGAACTAACATATATATATAGAATATGTATAAATCGACTTTATATATTCAAAAATTTATATATTAAATTTAGATACATAAGATAAGTAGAAATATTTTCATGCACATATTTTATAATGTACTTTTCATAAAATATTTGTCTAAATGACATTCTGAACAAATTTGAACAAGCACATAGTCTTTTGAGCTTGGGATATAGGATTAGATGATTTTGCAACCTAAAATGTAAGAAAACTTTATTCACACTAAGGAAGATATTCTTAAGATTTTAAAAATTCACTTATAAACTGTAAATATTTTATGCTAAATAGAAATGCATTTTAGGAACTATAATTGAATTCTTGAATTGCTAGAGGGATTCAGTGTTTTTAGATGCATGTAATACACATTCCTAAATAACTTCAGCTTTCAATAATGGAGTTGTACATTCCCAAATTTTTTCTAGCTTTGAGCTAGAATTTTGAAATGTAAAAGCTGAAGTACTATTCTTTCCTCTACATATAGAAATTAAGATTAAAGCAAATGTGTTCCACTCATTTTCATCAAAACAAATACGATAAAAATGTGGTAAAAAAATTAAATATAAAAATATTTAAGTGAAAATGTTTTAAATATCTGACAGATATAATACACTTTTAATATAAGTTTAAATCACTTTTTTATTAAGTTTCAAAGGAAACAAACTAGTTCATTTAGCTTTTGGATTTCTTTTTCTGAAGAATTCATATTAAGCCTTTATTACTATAATTTTAAACCTCTTTTGATGATAAGTGTGACATTATCGAATAAAATAATATGAAATTTCAATAATAAATTATCAAATGAAAAATGTATCTATATATATTTTCATTTCCCACAAATTATTTTAAAATTCTTCTTATTATATTTATTTATAGATTTTTTTATCAATATCTAAATAATCGATTTACACTTTTCAGTTCTAATTCCAAGTTCAAATATTACACAAGTGTTTTAATTTTACAGCCAACATTTTTACACGAATACAAAAGACTCTTAAAAATGCTACTAATTTTGTAATGCTAAATTTCCATTGAGAAATTGAAAATTAGTGTTAATATTATATCTGTGTTCTATAAAAATACAAACTTTATAAAGATATTGCTGATCCAAGTTATAAGAATATGGAAGTTATTATAGAATCAAGGGAAAATTTCTTATAAAAAGAAGTATGACTATTTTCTACCGCTATTATTTCTAAAAAGTTTTATCTTACAGGTTTACAGCCAGAAATTATTGCAGAAAATTTACTAAACATTTCATGTTGATGCTAATTACATAGCAAGCTATTATTGCATTCTACCCGCAATATTTCTGAAGCACTTAAATGCAGTGTTATCTTTAGACTGATGAGTGAAACATTTAGTATATCTAATTACAATTTGTAGAGCTAGAAATATAATATATCACGAAGAGCAAAGCTTAACCTTTTGAAAAACAATTGGTTTTGATGCCTGATTTCAAAAACTTTTCTTGACTTTTAGAAAAATTATTTGAATTCCAGAATTTACACTTGCCTAAAATCAATAAATTTGAATATTTATATAATACGATATTCAGTATTCAAATCCAGTATGAAATAAGTGGGCAAATATAAGTAAGTTGCTTACATTTATTATAGATTATGAAGTCCTTTAAATGATAAGCTCCATACAAAACGACTAAAATATTCAATAATTATCAAAGACAAGAAACACTGCTATTATGTTTTGTTAGTCAATCGTTGAGGGAAGATCTTCATAAATAAAGGTATAACATTTTATTTTCCTATTAATAAATAATTCTTTTTTATTTTCTTCTATAAGAAACTTGAATAAATCATTTCCTAAAATTAAGATTTATAATAATCATCTGAATAATATTAAAATAAGATCTGACTGATATTGTCCTTTCAATAAAATTGAAAGACATTAACACTGCTTTTTAATTCCACATTAATAGTTTTTTATTGTCGTTTTAAAGAGGTAATAGTAATAATATATACAATATTAAAATATCTAAATTGGAAAAATAACGCACATTTTATTTTGTTCAAATTGGTCATATATTTATTTCTATTTCGTGTTTAAAAATCATTATCTTGATTTCAAAATTAAATGTTTTCGAATAATTTGGATGTATATACTTTTTATCCAAATATTTTTAAAATTTCTTATACCTTCTTTAAATTTATGAAATGAATCTTAATGAAACAATATTTAAATTTTTTGCAACATAAAATAATATGAATTTCAATTTTTTCAATATTATTTTGAGAAGGAAGTTAATTAAGCACTTTAAAAGTTAGAGTTTTTTTAATGTTTTATTACTAATGGTCAGTTCTTAAAGTTCAATCATTTCTGTTTGTCAATTATTTTGCTGAAATTTTTTCATTATGCAAATTCTAATTTTTAATTAAGTTGCTGAAAGTAAAAAATTCTAAGATATATGAGGAAATACTTTGTATTTTTATGATTTACTTTAAGTAAAATAAATAAATGGCAGAATGTTTTAATGTAATATACCATAAAGTTACTCGTTTCGAATAATGATACAGTAAATCTGTGGTTTATGGGACCATTTGAATGCTTAGAAATTTAATTTATTTCCCTCAAAAAGTATAGTTCTAACACTGCTAAGAACTCTTATTAACAAATAATTTCAAAACTGTTTGTGTTATGTTCATGACTATTTTTTTTAACTTTGAATTCATAAATATATCTATATTAAAAACCATGTGCAAATTGAAAGCCGATGTTTTAAAATAATCCTAGATTATATGCTGTTTTAATCTATTTTCATATTTTATGAATATTATTTAATTAAAAATGAATATTCATTAAAACCTTAAATATACTCATGTAGTTCTGCATTTAACATTCTAGATTTTACACTTGGAGTATCAATTTTAATTTGATCACACAATAGCAGACCATTCCACTAATGAAATTATTGGGTTTTATAAAAGTAAAAAGCATACTTTTTATTTATCATTAACTTACCGATAATCATTGCCAAAGTGAGAAATGAACAATTATAACTTTTGCTTACTTCTCATTACTTTAGTCTATTATCAAAACCAATGTTTTTAATTACACATCAATATCGTGTTCATCACTCATCAATACAACAAATTAGTTTTGAAATGATAGGTTAATAATGAGTTTAGGATTCGGTAAATACGGAACAACGCATTTAAAATTGCAACAGTCAATATTTCCTAAAATATTTAGTAATTTCATATAAAACATGCTTCTTATTTCAACAATGCAATACGAAATTAGAAAATTAGTTCAATGATTATTTTGCTAATAAGTAATTATTGAAATAATTTTACAATAATTATAAAAAAAAAGTGAAGTTAGGTAAATATCAATACATTTGCCAAAATAATGTTATTATTACAAATTTGTGACATAATCATTACTGAAGTCAGATAGCTTAGAGCACTTGGCACAAATACGTAAAACTTTATGTAAACCAATTATTCCATTTCTAATTCATAATATAGTAACGACAAAGAATAAGATAGATTTTATGCGTGTTTCTATTCTCTTGATCTAATCAATTAACATTAATGTATTTTCTTAACATTAATCTGAACTATGACAGTAAATTGTTATTGCTACAATACTAATTTTGCAGCAACAAATCATTAGTGTTTATTTTAAGAATTATGTATAAAATTTTCATAATTATTTATTGTTGTATTCTGCATCATTTTATATAACAAAAATTTTGAGAAATGTTTAATATTTACTTTTTTTTGTTTCATTTTAATTTATCGAAATCTATGTCATAAAGGGATAAAGCTCTGTATACATTTGGCTGACTTGGAAAAGACATGTAAAGAACCATTTCTACAACTCATTTGTAAACTTCCTCATACATTGTAATACACATAATGTGTAATTTATCTTCATTAAATTTTAATTACTGTAATAGATGTCGAAATTATTTAAAAATAAAATTTTAAAAGGATTTTTAGTTTGATATTTTTCCATACTATGAGTTATAGCATTTATTATCACATTGTTGATATAAATTAGAGTAAAAATGCCAATATGGATTTGTCATAGTAAACTAATGATTACAAGAACTTATAAATTTTAAAAGAAATACTGAAAATATCTAAAAAAACCTTTAAGTTCATTTTATTTAAGCATTTTATAAACTTTTTACGTATCAAAAAATATTAAAAATTAAATAAAATTTCATCATATTTACTAAAATATTTATGATTTAAAAAGAACAAATTTCAAAAAAATTAAGAACAAGAATATTGTTGACTATTATTAATATATAATAATATTCAACAATGATTGAACCATATTATCCATTTATATATGCTGCTTAAATACAAAATTTTGAAGGTTATGACTATTAGACAAAAATAATATTTGGCAGTTACCTAAATAATTACACTTAAAGAGAATACTATAAGATAAATTCAAGGAGATTGTCTGTAATTTTAAAACAAAATTTGAAGTCAAAAGTATGGCACCAATTATGATCTTGATGCTACCACAATTAACATTAAACGGAAAATGAAACTTTTGAAATATGATATTAATATTTTTTTGTTATTTTATATTTCTTGTTAGGATACTTTAAATAAGTTCTAGTTAATATAAATAAATTGAGTATAATGGTTAGAAAATAATTGATATTAGATTAGGATAAATATTTTATAGAAAATAATAACTCATTGAGCAATATAAGCAATTAAAGTTTCTTTATTTGAAAAATGATATCTTAATTAGAATAATCATGTTTTGATGAAAATATAATAATAAAAACTGTTATCAAATACACACTTACAAAAGCGCATAGACTATTAGTATTTTCAGAATCGAAGATGATATTGAAATATATATATTTTTACTAAATATTTCAAATTTTATTTAAATCTTAATGATGCTGTGAGTTAAACTATGAAAATCGAATTATACTGCGAATTGAATTATACTATGACTCGAATTCCTTAAGCCTAAATATTTATATTATTTCAAATATTCCTTATATTTATTAAATATTTCAAGTAATAAAACTAGTGAACTCATATCATATTTCATAAGCTTAATTTCTGAAAACACTGAATTTTTGCTTTTGAAAAATGTTTTTATTGTAAACTTGCTACTGATTTCTTCCGACTAATTAATGGAAAGCATATCAAAATGTTTATTTATGTTGCATGAAATATTATTTTTAAATGTTAATTGCATGTAAACATGTATTATTTAGCAAAAATAGTTCTCAGCGCTCTTGATCTACAGCTTTTTCAGTCCCAATCAGAATTTTATTTTAGCTATATCAATTTTTTAAGAATATTTTTATCTAATGAACCGATCAAAATAAAGTTTTTATCTTATTTCTAATGAAGTTTTCAATACAAATGCCAACGCTTCTTCTTTTAACACTTCTTCTCCATTAAATATATATTTAATAAAAATAAAATCTATGGATTAGAGTACAAATGCAATGCAGAAATAATTTTAAATTTAAAGATATACCTATATATAACTATAGCACAATTCATGTATTTTTTATTTTTGTAATAATAAAAACATATTTTTTTTATAAAATCCATTAAACCTTCATTTATATAATTGTAAATCTGTTACTGAAGTAACCATAACAAGACTTATTCCTGAAAATGCTTGGTGTTGCAATTTTTATTAGGACAATGAGATAGAGCAATAATGTTTGCAAAAAGTTAGGCAAACGCAATGTCAGTGTTTGAGAAATGCTGAAAAGTAATAAAATCAGATATTTGTGGTATCTAGACAGAGCACCTGAAATAACATCAACGTATCCTTTTTAGTATTTACAAATATCTTCGTCGAATTTTTATCAGTATGAGACATGCAAACATATCATTTGCATGTGACTAACACACTTTGGCTTGTCTGTAACTTATTTCTTGCTATGTATCAATGAAGTCAAAAATTTGTATAAAATAATTAAATTATGGATATAATAATAACGTATCAAAAAAATCACAAATAATTTCTACTAATTCTTATCACTAATAATTTCTATAATATACTATAATTAATCACAAATAACTTCATTCTCTTAGTGCTGACCATAGCGCTTTAATTTAAACTAAAATATTTTACTAACATCAGGTATTTTAAACACCTATATACACTCACAATTGGCAAACAGTAGCATTTAACTTTTGAAAACTGTTATTTGTAATTATTCTTAATAAAGATGAACATTTACAATTAAAATTCATTTTAATGTATCATTTTAATACAATATTTTAATAATATCTATATATGCTCACAAATCAGATTATTCAAGTTTGAATTTTTATCTAACTTCTATTACAAACTTATAAGCTGCAGAGAGAACCTTCCACAATCTTATTTGTTTTTCGCTCTGCTATTTGGAAATGAAGATTAATTTGACTGGTATCAATGATGAAATGTTTTAGGACAGCAAAAAAAATTTACCATGGAAAAATACTTTAAAATTTCATAAATTGTTGCTATGTACGTTTATACTTATATCAAAGCCATATGAATTTTGGTATGATATGAAATATTATTTTTTATTTCATTTTGATGTAATGGATTTTCAAAAAGTTAAATTTATAGTGATATAGTATTTCTGCAAAGAGATTGTACATTAAATATTTTAATGTTTAATTTGAATTATTATCAAATGTTTCATTAAATTTTATTTTTAAAACATAAGAAATATTTACTAACATAAAAATAGTTTAAGAAAGATTTAGCTACCTTTTTTAATCAATTACTGTATGAATATTTATTTTTAATTTTAACCACCTCTATAAATTAATCCAAATTATATATTAATTAATTAAATACACAGTGAAAACATATGATAATTTTTCACTGAAAATTTCAGCTTATTAAAAAAAAGCAAAAAAATTATTGTTCTTTTTTCCGAACTTGGGTATTTTCATATTTTTTATGTTCATTAAAAATCTAAAATATGGCGTATACATTTTATGTATTAACACTGACGTCCTATTTATTGGAAAAAGAAAGCAATGTAAGAAGTTATTACAATTTGCATGGAAAAGAAAAAAGCGCACATGAACAATGCAGTTTTTTAACAGATTTAACATAAACAGATTTAACATTTTAACAGATTTATCATAAATAAAGAAATATTCACAAAAAATGATATTTTGACATACTTGTTGATTTTGGTGACTGGCAGATTTTGATGGGCCAAGGTCTTTAAAGAAAATTCCTTCATTAACATTTCTCCTTAGCAATTATTTTCCTGTAAAGAACTAAAATTATTTAAATCCTCCTTACAAACAATCTGTTTTAACTATGGACCCACCCGAAGAATGGTTAATAGGTTTATGGTTGAGGATCTTAATTTGCAAATATTGATCATGCATGAATGAGGTAATTTAAAGGTATTCATAAATGGGTAGTAAAAAATGTAAATATCGATTGTGCTGCAAATAAATGTGTAACATTTCATTCAAAGTGAAGTTTGAAAAACATTGAGACATCTTTAACTTATGTACATTCATTAAAAATGCATATGAATTATATAAAAATTTCAAAATGAATCGATTTTTTTAAAATTGTTAACACAAATTATTCTCATACTGAATTACATAAGAATTACTTATAGAAAACTATTATTATGTATTTTTTGCAGAAAATCAATTTTTCAAAATATAAATATTTTACGGAACCATATATCTGGAAAACATGATATTATTTTATTTTCTGTACATACAGAATAGGAATGTAAAAAAATATAAATTACTTGTACCAAAAATAAGCCAATATTTAACGAAAACTTATTATAAGTACAATGAAAGTGGATTTTAACATGTTCTGAAAAACTTATCATATGTTTAACAATAAATAATAGTTATTTATATTTTTGAATTTATTTTTAGAATATAGGTTCAGAAGAGTTAATATTAAAATCCATTAAGTTCGCGCATTCGAACAAAACATTATAAGAAAACGCGTTATTTTGAAATATTACTGAGTTAATTATGCTTTTGAATATTCCCAAGGAACATAATTTTATTTAAAGGAACTATATTTCAATGGTAAACTATTACACAATTAACGGAAACTAAACTTCTGAATCCAGTTGCTTTGATTTAGTCGCTGTATGGTGATATATTTCTATGAGAAATAATTTTTAATTATATTATTGTAACTAAATGATGAAATGTAGTCCAATATATGTAATCTGTTATCTAATTAAAGTGATAAGTTGTTACAATTTACTTATTAAATGTGCCAATATCGTAAATGTATTCATTCTTTTAAGAATAGAACTAAACAGTGTTGCCATCTATTGGCCAAGTTGCTTACTAGTATTTAACATAATTAATGATTTTTGAGACGATTTTGTGTTATGCCTTATAATAACAACAAAACAGATATGTTTTAAATAATTTTTAAAGTATTTTAATTGTGTGTTTGTGTGTGTGGATTTCTCGTAAAACTTAGTTAAATCAATTCAGTAAAAAAATTATTCATCCTTAATTTAAAAATAAAAAATTACGTCAATCGACATTTATTTTAAACTTTGCAAAAGTTTTAACCACTGATCCATTCAATAAACTTACTTTTACATTATTCTTAAATTTTATACATTATTTAACTTATACATTATTCATAAATAGCTATCATCAACATTTATTTCAGCCGTTGGAAAATATTATTAATACCAAAATACTACACAATTAATTAGTTTTAATTTCGGCAGATCATAGAAGTTAATATTTCGTAGTTTCAGTAGTTCGAGTGCTTTTCCGTAAATAATATTTATTTCTATTAAAAAGCTTAATCCTATTTATTTAAGAGTACTATTAACAATGTTATTAAATCAACAAGAATATTTTCTATCCATTTTGGAATCGTATTAATAATTAACAATGTAAACTGAGAACAAACTATTAAGAAAACAACATTTTCAGTAAAGCCATTTATTCAAGTTTCAATTAGTAATTAATTTTGAATTTGAAATCAAATATTGATTTTAACTGTCTCTAATTAGGTAAGCACAGTTATAAGCTCATAGTTACAATCTCTTTAAGATTAAAGATGACAGTTTGGAGTAAAATGATGGATTTAAAAAATATACTTATTTTAATTGTTAAATTTTATAAATTTTATGCTTGCATAGTTTCACCTCAATAATTATCTGAACTGAATCTACCTTGAATTTTTTGTGAAAGTTTAAAATAGTATTCATATTGTATATTTTTATTGAATTTTGTATGTTAATGTTTAATGAACTGAATATGTTAAATGAACTTATTATGATTTTTGAGGCTGCTTTATCGTTATAATTTTAATTATATGACATTCAGGACTATTACATGATTATTCTGAATAGGGACAGGAATTAAGTTCCATTCCTGTTATGCATGGACATATAATATACAGTTGATGTCAAAATTTACGACCAGTTATTCATCTTTAAAAATGGAATGTGTATGAACTTTAGTTAAAACTCCTATCTTAAGCGAATAACGGTGGTGAATAATTGCTCAGCATTTCCATGGCTCAATGATTTCGAGAAATTGAGCTGACTGTTGCCTTAGCAAAATGCTGCCTGTTCATTATTTTTCTCTTGTAAGTCTATTTTTATTAAAATTCTTTAAAAAATGAAACTTATAAAGACATTTAACAAATGAGGTAAATTATATTGAAACATTGTTTTGGTATGCAAATTAGAAAACTTTAAAAGTAATAAATAATGCAATTCTGAAATAAACTGCTTAAAATATTCCTTAAATTTCACATAAAAATTGCTATCAGTTATAATTTTCTTTGTTTTCGGAATTTAATAAAATATACAGCAAAAAGGTTGTATGCATAAGGTATTTATTGCTTACTTAACTTTATAGTATATAAATATATTCCTATAAAAGCCTTAATCTATAATACTTATTAATATATTTCAAAAATAAATAAAGTTAATGACACATATTATCTTTCTAAACACTATGGCATTAAATTGAATGTAAATATATAAAATTCAAAATATTTCACCATGCATCGTGTAAAATGTTAATGTTTATATAATCTACTATAAAATATTGAAATTCTGAAAGTGTTAAAAAATATTGCACTTATATATCTTTTCAATCACGTGAAAGAAAGCTTTTTTTTTTAATTTCATTTCGAAATGCCTTTTTTATATCGTTACTGTATGAGTTATCAGTTTTATAAATTTAATCTTTAAATTTTCCTTCTGATAATCTAACTTTTGATAAGCATTTCCTATTATTTAATGATGTAATTTTAAATACTTAATTAAAATAAAAATAGAAATAAAATATTTCTATTTTAATGACATTGTTAAATTTTGAAAAAATAATTTGACAGAATACTTTAAAGTTAATAAACATATAACTGAACAAGATTAGAAACTGTGCATTATCTATATGCCATAATCGCATCCTAATACGGAGTCTCAGCTGACACTGGCATCATTTTAAGAAGTACGCTTTACGAACCAAATAATTATGTTTGTTTTCATTGATATTTGATTAAAAATATTTTGTAATATGCATCTGTTTAATTCGAATGATGTTGTTATTCGAATGATGCTTACATATAAATACTTTTATAGTTTTAGTTTCAAAAGGAGCGAACTTACATTATTACGTAATTTTAAGAACAGAATCACATTTTTACAACAGCAAATTTCATACAAAAGATCAAACATACCTTTTGCAGCCTTCTTGATTTAATGTGCAATAAATTAAGTCTTTAAGCAAGCTCTGTATTTAAAATAAAAATGACGTCTCAGTATGATGAAAAAACATAAAAACAATTAATTTTTTAAAAAAAATATAATTTCATTTTAAATTTCCTTTTCTTTTTAATTTTAATATTTCTTACTTTTACTTGAATGTTACTTATTTAAAAGCTATATATATTTGAACATAAGTAATGTTGTAAAAATTCATAATATTTAAAATGCGCAAGTAATACAGCAAGTCATAAAGACATGATGAATTTTTATAATTTAACAGAGAAAAATTAATTTAACTCGAAGATTAAATTTATTATCAATGTCATAAAAGGTATAAATTAAAAATGCAAGATTTTTACTTTCAACAGTTGAATTATTTAAAATTGATATAACTTAACTTTTAATAGCTTAAAATACTATAGAATAAGAAAAAAATTCTATTGATCATGAAAAGTCAATTTATTTAAAGGAGAATACATAAAGAAATAAGAAAATGTCTTTATGAGAAAAAAACACAAAAGTGAATAAGTTAGCATTGAAAAACTCTTTTTCATCTTTTTTCCATTTCGCTAAAAATGTTATTTCGATGTTATTAGAAGAAAAAATTAATAGCTATTATTATTGAAGGATGAGGTAGTATCCAACTAAAATATGCAATATAACAACTACTTTTTAGGGAAATAACTTCCATGAGGATAAAAAAAAATTTCAAGGAAAAATGATTCATTAGCCTTAATATATTTTCCTTATAACTATCTTCACATTTAAAAAAAATGTCTTATCAGTAAGTAATTTCCATAAAACAATGTTCAGTGAAGATGCTTAATTTCACAGATATTACATATTTTTCTTCCGACCACGTTAAAGATGACTTAGTATTACAAAGTAAATAAACAAATTATATATATAATTACTAAGAACATTTTTATTTGCTTTAAAACTGAAATTGAAATAAATTTCAAAATACCAATACAACAAAAATATTATTTTTTAACAAAGCCAAATGTTTTGAATTTTAAGTTAAAAACTACACAAATTATGTGTTAAAATAAAAATAATTATTAAACTATTTGTGAGTTACTTGATCTTGAGGAGAATCTTGAATGTTTATAAACGCTTTATTAGCACTTTTCAGACAATTATGTATACAATATTATTATTACAACCAATTTCTCTTTGCATATGCAAAGAATATGTACAATATTATTGAGTTTAGCGTTCATGTTTTAATCCATATTCTTTATTTTAGAAAAAAATTTTGAAGTATTAGAAAATTTCATTGATTTTAAAAGTGGTTCAGTTAAATTCTATTTATGAGAATTTTATAAAAATATTAACGTACATACAGAAATAGCTTTATATTATCTTTGATTTTATGCTTGCATACATCATATTTAAACGTCTTAGAAATTTCGATAAAAAAGATATGATGAAAGAATTCTCTGTAAATATTAATTAAAATTTTCATTTTTAACCATTGTATTCAGAAGTAATTTCATTTTCTAATTACAAACCAAGGTGAGCTTTTAGAAAATTTAAATTATCCTAATAATTATTTAAATAAATCATGTATATATATATATATATATATATATATATATATATATATATATGTGTGTGTGTGTGTACGTGTGTGTGTATGTGTGTGTGTGTGTGTGTCTGTGTGTGTGTGTGTCTGTGTGTGTGTGTTTGTGTGTGTGTGTCTGTGTGTGTGTGTCTGTGCGTCTGTGTGTGTGTGTCTGTGTGTGTGTGTGTGTGTATTCATAAAATACGTAATAGTTTAAATATATAGTTCTTGTTTGTTTTATCTTCCTATATCTTTATATCTTGTTTTAACTTCTTGTCTTCAACTCGTCCATCAACCAAATTTCCAATCCCAAATATCTTGATCTCACGTTGGACACCGAGCTGAGATTCACCAAGCACATTGAAAGAACCTTATTCAGGACATTTAAACTTGCACAGCATTTATTAAACCAGTTCTAGAATATGCAGCACCAATATGGGTTCCAGCATCCTCATCATCAAAAGAAAAACCTGACACTGTTCAATACAGAGAAGCCAAACTCATCATGGGTGCACTTTCCTCAACTAATAACCTGCGTGCTGAGACTGCATGCGAAGAATGAATGAAGATGTAAGTGGTCAGGACAGTGCTCCGTGCCTTTGGTACCATATGACTTGTCTTTTTTTTTTTTTCTTTTTTTTCTCTCTTTGCACTTGTCATACAACAAAAACAACTTTTATTATCATCAATAACCATAGAAGTTTAATATATTTATCTTTAGAGAAAATTTGAATTATTTCCCTATGAATACTCATTGATCCCAACATAGTTAAATATTTACAAAATGTTTAATTTTCTCAAATATCCACATACACACACACGCGCGCACACACACGCGAGAGCATGCACACACACAACTACCAGTTAACCCCTTGACTGACTTTGACGAGTCTGACTCGTCATTGATTTCCTGGGCCATCACAGACTTTGACGAGTCAGACTCGTCAAGCGCTTCTTTCGGCGGACGCCGTGCAAGTTACAATTAGATTACATAGTTGCTTCACTCGTTCGACGATTCTCATTTAAAAAAGCACACTGAAAGTAAGAGTTCAGTTTAGCAGAAGTCTCGCACGGTGAATGTTATACTAGCCAATATTTGAGTTTAGTAAAGATTATAAATAATCCCCGTAACATGTATAAGCCGGATGCATTATATGAAAGTGGGGATGATGGTGTAAATTGATGGTGTAGTTCAATTAAGCGAAATTAAATAGTTTTTTTTGTCGCATCAAATTCCATTTAATTCGTCAGTCAAGGGGTTAAAGAAGCTCATTTCATTAACATTAGTATTTCTTTTGATTTTATGTATTTAAATGCACTACTAAAATGTTTAACTTTTCAAAATAAATCAGTTTCCTTAGATGCAGTTCAATCCATTGTAAAATAACGAACACAAATTTAAGAAAATGAAAATTGATACATTAGTTTATAGTTCTTAACCTTGCAGTTATTAAGTGTTTCAGAAATAAATAAAAATAAGTAATAAACCACAAAATCTCATTTTATTAGTAACGATAATGTATTTTATTTTTATTTTTCCTATAACTTCAATCAGTTTTCGTAACATTCAATTATATGAATTGAACACCATAGGTTATTATAAATAATTACAATAAAATATATTGTGATTAGATTTTTTTACTTCCATATTCATTTTTTTATTTCTTCATTCATCATACAGAACCTCAATTGAAGCATTTTGCATCATGACTTCAATAAAATTCGTTTTTTTATTTTACTTTATACACGAACAAAATTATTAACTTATAAAATTTCGATATTTACTTTCGAACTTGCCTGCATTTATCATTTTTAAGTAAAGTCCTTTACAGTTTGTCAGGTTCAAGAATAAAAATAATTGACATATCATACTAAATTTTATTAACGAACTTCCAGATATAAATTATTTACAATTGACAACGAGTTTGTACATAAAATATGACTTTGCGCACTTTCTTGTTTTATGATAATTAATTAAAAGAGGAAAGGATAGAACAATGTAAATGATGTTCCAATAAAATACACGTATTTAGAAAAACAAAGGTAAGGACATTTTTATGCTATTTAGCATGAAAATAGTTTTTATATAGATATACAAATGATTAATGATTTAAAACAAAAATTTTCATCGATGTATCGAAACTTAATGAGCCTATATTTCCATAAATGAAGGTATTACTGTGAGTTATTTAACACTAGAGAATTAATTAAAATTATTTTTACAGTAGATTTGTACTGCAAGATAATAATTTAAAATTTCAGAGATGTATGAAAAAAAGATTTTGAGCAACTTGATGTGTAGACATATTCATTAGATTAGAAGTGCGAAAACCTAGAAAGAGAGAGAGAGAGTACCGTAAAATAAAAATTTTGTATTTGCCACAGATTATCAGCAATAAATAAATAAATAAATGTTATGCATATTTAAAGATGTAATTTCTGTAATTATTCTACTGTGCCCAGGTTTAACAAGTACTGAACCATTCGAAAGTAAATATCTTACTGAGTAATTCATATGATGAAATCATTGTTAGTATATATACAATCACAATATAATTATTTGATGAAAGTAACATAAAAAAATCAGTAGTTTTAATAGTGTGTTTCGATCAATAATTCATTTTTTTTGCTATATAATCACTCTTCCTATAACAAGATTAAGCCACAACAGACAACAATTTATAGCAGACTCCAAACTATATATATAATGCAAATAACTACACTCAATAGTTGGGATATATTAAAAAAAATCGGAGTCGCAGTTTTATACTTAGATAACATATTGATTTAAGATTCATTGCTTATATGTGAAAGATAAATTTTCCTATAAATAATATTTAAATAACTACAAAAGTTACTGTTTTGAAGAGTCAGTCAATAGTTTAATGGAAACTCATAATTCTTTGATAATATAACTATGATCTAGGAAATAAAAAAGATTCCTCAAACTAAAGTAATTATTATTCTTTATCATTTTACTCTCGAGAATGTGGTGAGTGTAATAACATATAGAATCAATAACATTGAGAATATTAGAAAATGATCATATTTTTGCAAATGTGTTATCTTGAACCTAAAAGACTATTATAAAAATTCGAGAGTGAATATGCAAAACTTGAAATTTTTAGTTTTTAAAATTATAAAATCTGTTTTCAACAGTATATTTAAAACATACATTATTCAATTACATAAGAATTTCTTCTGATGGTGATTTGAAGCTTGAAAAATTGAGATAGTTTTAGGGTTTTCGCGTTCATCTCTTTGATTAATTTTAATCCATATGTAAAATAAATTAAGATCTTTTCATTTATTTATAGTCAGAACCTTCAGTGTTGTAAGTATGTGATAATCTGGGGGGGGGGGTTTAAACTAAGCTTCTTGTACTTATAACACTATTTCATGGGGTATTATAAACAGAGATTTCTTCTCTGGAAGTCTAATTGTTGCACCATCAATCATATTATCAATATTTATTCAAAGATTACATTTAGCTGATTGTATTATGTGCGTATTCCATTTTTCATTAATACATGAATTTTTTGAAATTTTTAGAGCTATTTAAATTTTTTGGAGGAACTCTTAATTTAGCCTGAGTATATGCTACTGAAATGCTATTGAAACTGACAGTATGAAATCAAGACTTATTTTATCAAACGTGCTTGCATATGATTGAATTTGAGATAGTGTTTGCTAATAGAATAAGTTTTGGCGTTTCTGAATATGAAAGCACTTATTTTTCTTCAATTGCATAAATTTGATATCTTTATATTTATTTTGGACAAAACTTTTAATTAAATGAAAATAACAAAAGCTGCCAATATATATATTTTAGTAAGCTCACGCAAAATTTAAAATGGATTATTCGGCAGAGCTCTAGAATGCGCTGAATGAAGAATTGAATTTGATGAAGAATTACTTTTACAAATAAAACAACTTTTCTAATTGAGAAATTGTATCTGAAACACGCAGTTACACAATGCCATTCAGATGCAATTTCAAAATAAGAAAAATTTTCAGCTATGCTGTATCTCGTATTACACACTTTACTTAAGCAAGGTATTGTTTAAAAAAAACACTTTTTAAAGGCGTGACCAATAAAACTGACATCAAATCAGATTACAGTGTTGCTTGTTTAGCAAAGATGCTACACTGAAACTAGCGTAAATGGGATTCTTTACTATAAAAAGTAAATGAAGGTATTTTAATGAATGGTTACTTCGTAGAATAACTCTAAATTTCATACAATAATAGCTGTGGTAGAGAAAAGATAACAGGCAACATTCTTCTCATGCTTCATGTTCAGAGACGTCAATGAATCCAACACTTTACAAAAAGGAAAAAAAAACCAATTTTGTAAAAATAGAAAAAAATATGAAATTAAAATAACATACAAAAATACACATTCAATTATAAAAACAAAATATTTAACAATGTTAGAGAACTTCTAAACCAAAACACATCACAAATTACCATGAACGCATTGTTGTTGCTCCAGCATGCTTTCCGGAGTTGAGCTCTACCAGTTAGATTTAAGCAGCTAAATGAGTGTCTTCCTAATTTAGAAGCAAGGACTTAGTGATAGACCTCAGTGCTTCGCTTGTCTTCCCAGTAATACCATTGAGCCCATGAATTTCAGTTATTTATCACTGAGGACACCGCGATCATAAGAAATTCAACGAGTCCCAGCCACCGTTGACTAGTGATTCGTTGGTATTTAAACTCACTATCTTCCAATAACGAGAGCCAACGCTTTAATCAACTAGGCCAATACGGCTTCGTGCACTTATTGTCGAATGATTACTTTTTATTTTCATTATGAAAAAAATTTAATGCAAAAAAAAAAAATTTGGTGCTAAAATTATGTTATCTAATAGTACTAAATCCATGTATAATTTTTTTATAAACGCTAATATTTACTATTCAGAAGCTGTATTGTTTTATTTGATTAATTTTATAAACAAGCATAGACCTTTCATCAAAATTAAATACATAAAAATGTAATCCAGTAAATGCATTAATTTTCTTAGAAAATATCTGAATTTTTCATAGAGATTATATTTAATGATAATTACAGCAAGAACATTATATTTGATGCATAGTGTTTGTGAGAAAGAGAACATATTTTTGTGATCAATTATTATCTATTTTCAATTTACAATTAGTATTCAATAAACAGAAGTTTATGTTAGTTTACATTAGTTTAAGTTTTCTTAGATTTGACTTTCGCTGTTTTTGCAAGAATAGTTGTTAATGTGATGAATTTCAATTAATTTATCACAATATTTGAAATGAAAAATAAATTGTTGATTAATAAACATTTCCTGACATCCAAAGTTTGTTCTTTATATATTTATCGTATCTAACCAAATCTAAGAGGAATATTAAAAATTACTAAATAACCTAATAGAATAAAGATTTACTTTGATGTAGAAAAATAAAAAATAGTTTACAATAATAGTTTAATATGCTAACAGATATTTAAAATGCTGTTTTTGCATATATATATATATAAGGAAGAAAGTATAAAAATAATTTTCTTAATATGTATAATTTAAATTTATATGAGACAGGAAATTCTAATTTCTTTATAGTAAGTTCCTTAAACTAATTTTTTTAACATTTTTTTATTAACTGAATGAATTTGTAAGCCTATTAAGAACGAAGAAATGAAAGGTATTTCTTTTTATGACACTCTCTAGAAAATTAATATTTTAAGACATGAAAGTGGGAAAGGTTTTTTAAAACTATTTTTCTTAACTCATTTCATTTTTAAAAACCTGAATAATAGTATCTCCAAGCAAAAATAACTAATCATATTACTCAAAAGAACTCGATAAGAAATAGTTATTACACTTTGTATAATTAAACCCATAAGTTTCATTGTGTGCATTTTGAAATATTTTTAAAAAATCAATTAGACTCGTTCGAAATGAATTTAAGTATATGATCATGAAAACCATAATATCATTATATGTTTTATTGTATTCTATTTTGAGCTTAGATTGTAATTTAATAAATATGTAAGCTATATTTTAATAGATATTATTTTTAAAGCATTTACTCCAAAACAAATTGGCTGTTTAGAATATATAAGCAATTTATTTGCATTTCATATGTTTATTTGGAAAAGCTAATAAAGATTTTTTTTTAAATAATTACTTAAAAGGAGACAAAACCGGCGTCCGTTTAGTAATAAAACGTTTTACTGAATATCTTACTCTGATTAAAAATAAAATCTATGTATTCAATATAAAAAAATTTTTAATTTATTTATCACAAAATTACTTATAGATATTTTAAGTACTTATATTCGCATATTTGAAATCATTACATCAAAATAATGAATTTTAGTGGCATAGTACTTTTATTCAAATTTAATGCTTCCTCTCAGATATTTATGCTCCTTTTCATCAAAAGAGAAGCGGGGAATCTTTCAAAAGAATCTTTCAATTATATGAATCTATAAATTTCAAACTTTCACACAATTCACTACTTTCATTAAAGAAAGAAAAGATACACTGCTGGCCATTAAAACTGCTACACCAAGAAGGCGACATGCTACAGACGTGAAATTTATACGAAAGGAAGAAGGTGCTGTGATATGCAAATGATTAGATTTTCAGCGCATTCAGACAAAACAGGCGCCAGAAGCGACACCTACATTGTGTTTAAATGAGGAAATTGTTCAGCCGGGTCCTCATACACAAATTGCATTTGAACGTTGTTGCCTGGTGAAAAGCTGTTGTGATGCCGTATAAGAAAGAGAAATGCGTACCAGCATGTTTCTGACTTTGATAAAGGTCTAATTGTAGCGTACCGGGATTGCGGTTTATCTTATCGCAGTATTGCTGCTCGCGTCGGTCGAGATCCAATGACTGTTAGCAGAATATGGAATCGATGGGTTCAGGACGGTAATACGGAACACCATGCGGGATCTCAACGGCCACCTATCACTAGCAGCCGAGAAGACAGGCATATTATCCGCATGGCCGAAATGGATCGTGCAACCACGTCACGAACCGTAAGTCAAGAAACGAGGTCGTTTGGAAGACAACAAGTGTCTTCACGAACAGTTCGACGACGTTTGCAGCAGCATGGACTCTCAGCTCGGAGACCATGGCTGCGGCTTCCCTTGACGCTGCGTCATAGACAAGAGCGCATTCAATGGTGTGATCAACGACGAAACTGGGCGCACAAATGGCGAGACGTCATCTTTTCAGATGAATCCAGGTTCTGTGTACAGCATCATGATGGTCACATCCGTGTTTGGCGGCATCGTGGTGAACACACACTGGGAGCTTTCATTCGTCATCGTCATACTGGCCCATCACCTAGCGTGATGGTATGGGGTGCCATTGGATACACGTCTCGGTCACCTATTGTTCGCATTGACGGTGCTTTGAACAGTGCACGTTACATTTCTGGTGAGTTACGACCCGTAGCTCTACCCTTTAGCCCTGCGAAACCCTACGTTTCAGCAAGATAATGCCCGACCGCATGTTGCCGGTATTGTACGTACTCTCCTTGATACGGAACATGTTCGGCTCTTGCCCTGGTCAGCACGTTCTCCAGATCTTTCACCAATAGAAAACGTCTGGTCAATGGTTGCCGAGCGACTGGCTCGTCACCAAACGCCAGTCACTACGGTTGATGAACTGTGGCATCGTGTTGAAGCTGCATGGGCAACTGTACTTGTACATGCAAACCAATCTCTGTTTGACTCAATGCCCAGGCGTATAACTGCTGTTATTACTTCCAGAGATGGTTGTTCTGGGTGCTGATTTCTCAGGATCTATCCAGCCAAATTTTTTGAAACTTTAATCACTTGTTACTTCTAGTATAATATATTTGTCCAATAAATATCATTTTGTTATCTGCATTTCTTCCTGGTGTAGCAATTTTAATGGCCAGTTGTGTATCACCAAATTTTAGTTTGTGTTGCTATAAGAAACAAATGAATTTTTGGTGATACAATGTTGTACATCCAATATGAAATAAATTTTGCTGGTTTTGTTGGACAGTATATGTGATTGAAAAGAGAGATTTCCTTTCACACATACTTTTTTAATTTATTCCCACTTTGGAAATAATCTTAAATTACATCTAAAAGGAAAAGAAGTCAAACTAAAAATAGAATTATGATACAAATTTATGTCTATAAAATGCTATAAATCATAATACTTGTTGTGGTAAAAAAAGCTACGTTTTACTATTTTGCTTTACTTTTGAAATCATTAGTTAAAAAAATCAATTTATATTATTTCTTTGAGTGTTAATTACAAAATTGCTGCTAAATTCATATAAATCTATGTGTTAAGCTGCGTTTGTTATTATTACTTAATTATTAGACCATTTTATTCCTTTTTATGGGGGTATAATGTGAAGATAAATATATTTCAGTAGAGTTTTAAAGCTTCAGAAGATTTATTTATGGTATGTTTCTTATTATACACTTGATTGTTGTAATTTATATCTCTAGGAACTAAAAATAATTTCCTTAAAAATTTTAAATGTTTGACTACTTTATTTTAATTTATTTAACTATAATTTATTTTAAAGTACTATACTGGTTTATTAAATTGCTGATTATTATACTGACTGAATTATACTGATTATATAGCTCAATATACATTTTATTGTTGCAAATATGCTTGTTTAAGAATGCCTGTTAAAATTCAGGTATTTGACTATATTGTTTAAAATTTAATTTTGTGAGAGAAACATTTTAATAATGAAATTGAAACTTTTAGGCCTGTTGATTTTAACTATGAACGCTATTATTTTTTCTAAACAAAAATTACGTTTTTAATATTGAGAAAAATATAAAAAAGGTTCTATCAGAAAATTTACTAATTCAAGAATTCATAACTTACAAATGGTATCATATTGTATTTAATAAATTTCTTTTTTAGAGTACTGAAGAAAGGTATATTCATTAGTACCTATGTCATATCTGCATAAATATACTTTATCATAGCTGTTTATTTAACCCAATTTTCTATTTATAATATAATTTTTAAATTCTCTCATAAAAATTTAATGAAAGAATCCTTTAATCTCTAAATACAGCAAACTGTTTCATCTTTTAAAAATCTTACACAAATTGTCAAAATAATTCCCATAAATTCCTAGATTTTATTGTTTCAATGTACAAAAATTTATCTTCTTGAAATTAGAGATCCTGAAATCATTAGTTATGATATAGTTCCTTCATGTTTTCTAATTATAATTTTAGTTTATTTTTAATAATGTGTAATGATATTAAAATAAGGAGAAGCAATTGTACTTTTTTGACAATTTTTAACTTTTGATTATGACAGTAAAAGAAATCAGCAGGTATTGTAAATAATTTTTTTTTATTTGTACTTATGTCTCTGTATCATTTGGTGACATTAACTTCATAATATGAGGAATTATTTAACTAATAAATTAAAAAAATATAAAATATTATAAGTATGATTAAACTGTTGCTAATTAGACTAATTGCTCCCTCAAAAAAATTCCGTAATATAAAAATAAACATTTTGAGAACATAAAAAATTTAAAAAACAAAAATTTGTGACTTTATTTACATTAATACTTTAGAAATCAAAACATCAGTTGCAAAATTTTTTCCAACAAGGTGTTTAAAATTTTCTACAGTAAAAATTCGATAAATAGAAATATACTTATACGCGTTATAAGTATATTTCTATGATGAGTTATACGCGTTTCTTTGCATAAAAGTGATATATATATATATGTGTGTGTGTGTGTGTGTGTGTGTGTGTTCTCTATTTCAAATTCTTAAGTAAAAATTTCTTGAGTTACTTCCTTTTTAAAATATCCACTTATAAAATAAATGGATATTTTAAAAAGAAAGTAAAAAAATTTAAATATTTCGATTTTATAGTTTGCATAAAATATTTCAGAATTATCCTGTGTCATAAAAAATCCTTAATTTAAATCGTTCCATTAAATAAATCTTGTAATTTAAGGAAACCATTTCACACTGCAAACACTGAAAATTTTCGAAAGAAAAGATTTGTATAATTTTAAATGTCCATTTTAATGTGTCTTAAAAAGTATTTTACAGTTTCGAAACAAATAGAAGACACTCAATATTAAAGTTCAAATTTTTCTTTTTATTCCGACCTTGGAATTAGAAAATGTTGTCTATTAACATAGAATATAAACATGATTAAACTCTCCTGTACTCTCAGTCTGAAACTCTACATTTCAGAAAAGAATTCATGGGAATTACTCACCAGCACCAAATTGGATGTTTCAGTTCATACGAAAATTGAATGAAGCATTTTCAGTTGAATCAGCATTTTGTTCCAAATCTTTTTAATCTCTCTTTCCTGAACTCTTCAGTTTATCAAGAATAGCTATTTCAAGGAATATTCTGATCTTTTCCTTTTCATATGTATTCCCTTTGGCGGAAAAACGGTAAAAATTTTATAATCTTATCACAGTCTACACAGCTGGTGTTCTTTAAGTAAATATCAATGATTCAGCATGCACAATAAGATTTATTAAATTCAATTGGATGAAAGGCTTTATTAGTTTTTCATATCATTTATATATAATCATTTTATATAAAGTTCTAATTTTACTAGTACTTATAATGTTTAAGGTTAGCATAAAAAATGGCAGTTTTTTAGAAATTTTTATGACATTGACGCTGTAAATCTGTTAGTTATGTATTCTCTTACATGCAATACCTACATAAAATTTATAATTGTATTTAAAATAATTAACATTTAAAATTTATTTATACTAAAAAGAATTTCATTTAATGTATTTTGAATTAATTGAATTTTGTTTCTTAGCTATAAATTAAATTGGTTTTCTTTAAATGAACTCAGTACGTTTTTGGCATGCATTTAATGAATAATAATATTTTTGTAATGAAATTTCACTAAGATTAAATTATGTCATCTGAAATATCATACTATATTAAATATTGATTACTTTTATTAATTGTTGTCGGGGTTGTTAAGTATTATTTTTATCTCTCATAATTTTTCAGTGAACTTAATAAAATTTCGATTTGTAACACTGTTATAATTAAAATAGAATAATATTATACTCCAACAGAGTACATCAATATACATTCCAGAAAACAGAAAAAAATGTTAATCTTGTGAATATTGCATTAATTCTCAACCATTTAAAATTTACCATCTCAACCATTTCATTAAATTTATTTAGCAAAATATTAAGTATAATGATCTAAACATCTGAGTCATCTTCTATAAACATTCTGTTTATACATGATAATTTTTAATTTACGAACATAATTAAGAAATTATGATGAACAATTTAAAGAAGAATTATTATTTTTCTTAAATAATTTATGGTTTGTTCATCATTTTATATTTAAGTACCTGCTTAAACTTTTCTCAAATTAAAAGTCAATTTGAAACTTTTAACTTTCAGTTAAACATGTTTTTTTGCGAATTGGAGAGTTATTCCTAAATTTTGTGTTTTAATAAATATTAAGCTTGAAAATTAATTCATTTTGAAAAGTACTTCAAGCAATACGTTACTTTAAGTTCTGTTATTTTATTTACTCACTCCTGACCTTTCTATTACCTTTAAACTGATGAAAGTAACCTCAATCTTACCCCATTTTAAAATTAAATGGGGTAAGATTGAGGTTACTTTCATCAGTGGCACGCAGTGTCTTCTGCTATTTTACTATTATCTAGCAGAAGACCCCATGATTTAGCCAGCTAACCACTGAGATATCATTTCATTTAAGTTCATTTCTTTTAATTTATAAAGGTAATAGACAACACAGTGCATTAAGTAAAAATATATTCTTCACCATGATAGTTTTAGTAATAAATAATAGACAAAGTCGGCTTCTTGACGGTTTTTCAACCACAGTGACATAAAATAAATTACCTCCGGTTCTAAATATAACTGAGATATTTTCGAATAAACTATAAAATGAATCATAGTATCATTTTATTTAATAAGGGTAATGTTTGCATGGAACGCACACCGATAGAACTTTGGAAAAAAATAATAAAAAACAACAAATTTACTTAAGATCAGATTAATTATCTTTATCATTTTTAATATCAATATTTCAACAGATGTTTATTAATGACTTTAGATTACTGTTGCGCTCTTATCTTCCTAGTTGGAAAACTTATTTAGCATGTGTTTAATTTATTAGGTTACAATATTATTGCATATCAAGTTATTATCATTTGAGACAATACATGAATGCAAATATTATTACTTATTTTATTGGACTGTCTATTTGTTTTCCAAGGATAGTTTGTGGATTGACACTTTGACGCTTAGTAGCAAATATTTGTCTTAGTTACAGTTAATTAAATAACAAAATGTTTTACTATAATATTTTTTTCTGGTTAAGAAACGTAATATTTGGCAGCACTTGGAGAACTTTAGTGGACAGTTTGTTTATGAAACAAGTAAAAATTCTTTGGAAATTACCTAGGAGTGAACCAAATGAAAAAGTAAAACATAAGCTTTTTTTAAGCAGTGGCTGGGATCAAACCTAGTATTTTACACATCATAAAGAGAGGACCTATAACTACGGTACGCTAAGCCCTAAACGGAACGTAATATAGAAACTTGTCTTACATATATATATATATATATATATATATATATATATATATATATATATATGTATATGTATATATATATATATATATATATATATATATATATATATATATATATATATATATATATATATATATATATATATATATATATATATATATATATATATTTGAAAGTAATTAAGAACATCAACCAGTATCAAATTTTTGAATGAAAGCTATTACAATATCTGGCATTCATTTATACATCTTTTATATATATATATATATATTGCATATATTTTATACATACATATATATATATATATATATATATATATATATATATATATATATATATACACACATATATATATGTGTGTGTATGTGTGTGTTCTAATTGTATATATTTATATTGTGGGGACAGATAAATGCTAACGTAAATAAAGCTCCTTTTTTTTTGATATTTTAACCCCATTTTTTCATTTAAATTTCTATTTTTATTTTCTATTAGGGTTTTATTTTGTAATATTAAATGAATTTTAATACCAATTTAAATTTTTTTCATAATAGTAAAATTCGTTTTTTTAAGTTTTAAAATTAAAGAAGTACATTGTTAGAAAACGCTGTTATCTTTTAAGAGTTCTTAAGTTTTAAAATTTATTTTATTTAAATTTTATTATATTTATACATTTTTTATTAATTAGATTTTTAGATATTTACCTTAATATATAATTCGTAGTGGAGTATATGCTCGACTCTGCCAATATATATATATATATATATATATATATATATATATATATATATATATATATATATATATATATATATATATATATATATATATATATATATATTTGGTATTTTTACCTATATATTCTGTATATATATAACAATTAGAACAAGACTGTGTTTCAGATTATTTTTTATATAGTTTGTTTCAAATTTATATTAACTGTTGTTCTTATTTACTTTTTGATCCATTAATTCTTTTATTCATGTTACGTTTATTTCATATTTTGTAATAATAAAAAGTTTTAATGTTAATTTTTCATCGTTAATACATCATTTCAATGTTTATTACATACGTCTTCTCTAATTTAAAATATACTATATTCAAACAACATTTGAAAACCATCTGTGCAATTTAGTCTCTGATTTGAGATTTCAAGTATTTATTTTATCTTTTTGATTAGTTCTCAAAATGATCGGTCAAGGATCGGAAAACATACGGATGTAAAGGAATTTTGGAGAAATCATCGTAAAAATATTGAATTTAATTGTTTACTGTATATAAAACTTGAGGTAATATTTATGCTTAATTTTAGTAGTTATTAAATGACTAAATTTAAATTTGAAATACAAATATATATATACACAAATATATGCATACTTATATTTTAAAAATAAAATTAATTAAAAGCATCGAATTTAACAAGCTCAAAGAAAAGGCAAGCAACATACCGAGCAATACTATACAAAACGTTGTTATGTATTTATGTTGTAACAACCATACTAATTTATGACAACTATATGTTGTTGATATCATCGATATTCTAGACTAACTACGATCCACCCTAACTCTTATCTTATTATGGCGCGTTTCGTGTTGTCCTCTTCATATATTTAAAAGTGTCATTTGGTAAACTCTAAAATTTAAAATCTTCAACCTTTCAAGATATTGAAGTATTAATGACGTATTTGGATCGTTTTAATAACTATAATGTACATCCCAATTAAATCTTTTGATAAATTGATGTAGATAAATGGTTGACAATTTAAATGCTGTGCTTTTAAGAAACAAATTTTATTTCGTAAGATATAAATAGCCGATTCATTTAAATTGTTTTGTTTATATCGCTTTGTTAATAAGTATATATAATACAATAAAAGTATATAATTAAACTATAAGAAAGATATTAAGCAAGTAATACAAATTTATCATTTTCAATTTATTTCTGTAACAAATTTTAATTATTAATGCAATCAAAATTATTTCGAAATTATTAAATAACCTATAAAATGTATTCATTTCAATTAAAATGTATTTTAAAATTTATAATAATTAATTTATCAGGTGTTGTTTTAAAGAATATAAATTACAAACATTTTAAATTAATATATTTTTAAGTTAAACAAATTTATGTTTTATATATGTTATAACTAAACATATTAAAAACTTAATAATTTATAATCGATATAGATTTCTCTAAGATATATATAAGTTTTAAGTTAAAACAATTTTAACTTCAGTATTTGGTAGTGGATCCTTTGCACTAAAAACAGCAAAATTAACAAATGAAGTAACCAACAAGGAATGTATGGACAATAATATCAATTGTTATACCAAATAAAAATAGCATGTGACAATCTAAATAAAAAAAAGGAAATTTATCAACGAATATTTTCATTGAATAATAATACAGTTTAGTATTTAAGAAACATGCATTTTTAGAAATCAGTGACCTGTATTTATTTACAATCAATAAAGAACATTATAAATCAGTAACAGAGTCACTTGTAACTTTTCAATATATTGTATGGTACGTTTTTTAATCTGGCTGTCATCTTGTAAAATTTAAATTAATCGCACAAAGAATTAAAAAGGAAATTGTGTGATTTCCTCAAGACATCGCAATGGAGATTTGCGAAGTCATCAACATTGTAATACATCTGTGACAAACCAGATTTTTTTTACTGATATAGTAAGG
Source organism: Latrodectus elegans (assembly GCA_030067965.1). Lineage (NCBI taxonomy): Eukaryota > Metazoa > Arthropoda > Arachnida > Araneae > Theridiidae > Latrodectus > Latrodectus elegans. Next base: position 56,735,184 of record CM057809.1, on the reverse strand, counting down.
AGAAATCCTACTTATTCATATTTAATGAATGAAATGTATATGACTTCTGGAAGATTAAATGACACTCTTATTCAGGAAGCGTCGAAATAAAAGCTTTTTTTAAAACCATCAAATTTATAAGGCTGTCTTATTTGCTAAATAAGCTGAAACAAGTTATTGTATTTACTGTAAAAACAATACCATAAACATGCAAAAACTCTTCTAGCAAATACTCTTAATGAAATGCATGGCAAACCTAAAAGCATTATTAAAAAATGAATCTCAGTGACTAAGATAATTTTTTCAGTAAATCTTCTGCATACAAGCATTTTGGACGATAGTTGAAAATTTCATCTTTCGCAAAACCTATCTAAAAATTCTAACAATTGAAAGTCATAATAAGGTAGAAATAAGTCATGTTAGAATGCATTATAACCAATTATTGTAACATATAGCCAGGTATTCAGTTGAAAAGACGAATTGCAATTGTGTTATGTTGAGCTTAATCTTTATGAAGCATGAGTTAATCATAATAAATATTTCACTGTATAAAATATAATGTGTCAAACACTTTTCGGAAAATAAAAGTGTCTTTCAAGATATAAAATGAAAGTTCCTGAAGGATATATATCGATTACCTGTTAAAAATTGTTTCCATATCTCAACAGCCAACGGGCACCTTCAAATTTGGCATTTAAATCAAATCGTTTTCAAATAACATTATCTTGATTTGAAAAATGGCAGTACAGTTTAATGCTTGTCTTAGCTATTTTTATTGTAGAGGATCGTGAACTGAGAAAGAAACTTTCCATTTGTTTTCATAGAATAGTTAGATCACTTAACTAAATAAAATCAAATAAAATTTCATTATTAAATAAAAGATTTCAACATATATATATATATATATATATATATATATATATATATATATATATATATATATATATATATATATATATATATATATATATATACAGATAGATACAGAGATATAGATATTCTAGAATCTAAATTAAATATTTTTTATCAAACAAATGGGTACCATATTTTCGATAAGAGTAGGCATTATTTTGAATAATATACATTAATTACAATCGTTAAGCCCTGGGTTACAAATTATGTACATAATAGCAAATATATCAAATGCTAGAGACAAAAGAATGAAAAATATTACTCAAAAAGGTAATGCCATAATGTGTAAAAGCATGGTAAAAAAATCTATGTTAAGTATTAATACCATAACAGACAAAACATAAATTATTGTTCTCAAAATATTAATGTTCTGCATGTGTGCGGAAGTTGTATCCTATTGGTGAGTGTATGATTCATCATTATAGATGAAAAATAACAAAATCTGAAAACTGGATTGAATTTTATACATAAAATATAATTTTTATAGATGAATTCAGTAACATGAGGTATATAAATCTACATTTTAAGGATACGATGGGCAAATTTAAGATAATAAGTTTCAGATGTAAAGAATAGCGTATCTTAAAGCTATAGACGAGCCAATTCTCACAGAATGAAGATCATATCTAAAATCTAAATTTGAAATGAAAATTTGTTTAATAATTTTTAATGTATCATACACAATTTAATAATAACGGATACAATATTATGAGGCAGGATATATCTACATGTTACAAAAGCAGGATTTAATTTAAATAAATATTTCTAAAAAGACAGGCAGGGAGCAATATTAATCGATATAAAAATAAAGACATTAAATATAACTCTAAATAAATTTAATAATTTGCAAAGTGTGTTTAAAAAGGCTATAACAGTGAAGGAACAAAAACTGAAATCTATGAAAATATATATCTATGGAAATATATAAAATAACAAATACATTTTGAAAAATTAATTTCCCATAAATATTAATTACAAGTGAATGAGAAAGAATTATAAATACAAACAGTAAGTCCTAACAGTTAAATTCCTTGCAAATTAAAATATTCATATACTATTATAAGTAGGATGCTTTGATTAAAAATTAAAACACATTGATCAAATTTTCATAAAATTTATTTTGAATAGATTGTATAAATAAGATTACATTTCAGAAAATCTCATATATATATATATATACATACATACATATATATATATATATATATATATATATATATATATATATATATATATATATATATATATATATATATATATATATATATATATATATATATATATATATATATATATATATATATATATATATATATATATATATATATATATATATATATATATATATATATATATATATATATATATATATATAGGATTTAAGTAAAATTGAAACGTATTTATATTGAATATTAGAGAAAGTTTCTATTGAACATACATTCGTCATATTTAAATTATCAATGCAAAAAGGAAATTAGAATTATTGTATTATTTTTATCAACTCCCAGTATGTGTGTGTTTGAAAATGTAATAACTTAGAAAAATAAATTTTTCTGGTAAACATAATGAAATTTTGAAACTGCTTTCCCTTCAGTTAAATTTTTGTCTAAACCGTTTGTTATAATCATTAATTTCTCAGCTTTTCTACCCCACAAGACTTATTGTTAAAAGGTTAATAATTATAAGGGTTTAAAAAGTGACAGACATTATCTGTTATATTAAACAATTTTTGGAATATAAGGATCGGTAATCATTCATGCGAAAACTCAAAATGACATGATTTGAAAACATTCAAACTTTCAAACACTAATTAACTGATAATTTTTGACAACTTTATATAACAGCATAATATTTGTGTAGTTTTCTGTAAATATCTCATTTTACTTTTTTACTAAATATGACAGAGCTCAACATCTTGAAGAAATGATTCAAGATATTCAGCTTGAATCCTTCATTAAAGTTGAGATGAAATTTCATGCTATTGAGTTTGAAGATGAGACTCTAAATCTTTGATTGTAACAGAAAAATGTGTTTAGTATTAAATTTGCCAAAGAAATTTTCATGACATCATAAAATTATTAATTGAAACTTGTTTTACAAATATATGTTAGTAGTTTACTGTCCAGTTGTTATATTATATGACTAAGAAATTGTTGAATCAGATAGTTATACGAATATAAACAAACCCCCCTCGGAACCATAGATTTTAATTTCGTTTCCTGTTTCAGCTGAATAACAATAAACCCGGTGTGTTTAAAATTAATCATCGATATCTTGAAAAATTTAAGTAACTTAACTTGCCAAAAAGAATCCTTGAGAATATAAATCACCACAGAATATCAAAAAAGTTGTGTCAGTTTGAGAAAGTTCTGAAAAAAATTTAAAGCATTCTTAATAACTTAGCTGAATTTCTCAACTTTTTTTTGCGATTGCTACACATTAATTTTCTAAATATTTAAAAAATGAATAATATTCATAAGAAATTAATATTTTAAAATCAGAATCCTCACTATATAGATTTAAAACTAAATTGTAGCACAGTGATTTTTTCTTTAAATCTCACGATACTTTTAAATTTAAATACTATACCTACATAAATTTTTCTTATTCCAGAAGAACCACTTAAGTATAACTAAAATATATATAGAAATTCAACATTGAAAATTTTATAATTAATAAAATCAACAGTTAGAGTTATTTGGTGGAAGATATTAAAAACAATAAAATTTAATATTTATATATATATATATATATATTACTTTATTTTGTTATCCTCAATGAAAGGAATACAAGAAATAATATTTCACTATTTCTATGCATATTATATGATACATTTTGAATGTTTTTCTTTTGTAATAAAATATATCAATGTAATATAAATTTTTTAAAGTAACGTACACAGAGAGGTGATTATCATAAAAAAAAATTAAACAGAAATAAGGATGAGATCATCAATCAGTTTCTCAATTACCCTTAAAATGGGCAATTTTTCCTGTCTTATTTATTACTGACTGCCAAATTTGCTATTAAAATATTCTGTTACAAATCCTGACAGCTGTAAGGAGACATGTACTATAAGTTAACAAGCGTAACTGAAGTAAAACTGGGTATTTTTAACCCTTAAAATTATTTTACGTCCAAATGTTCTTAAGCCTTATTTTGTAACTTAAAATGAATTACTGGAAAGCAATGTTTTGATTTTCAGTTATCTGTACGTAAACAGAATTAAAATATTATTAATATTTATCATGAAAACTAAATTAAAGAATTCTATTTATAATTACCGTTAGATTACTCACATAAGATGTTCTAAGTATATGTTGCAAAATAAAATAAACCGATTCTTATTTTAAAATGTATTTAAATAGATCACAATATAATACAGCAGAATATTAAAAATATAATATTTTTAAGTTTTAACATTATATATTTTAACATGGACTTTTAATAATAAAGGAATTTATATGAAATGATAATCAAGGAATATTATTTGATAACATAAAATTTATTTTTCCAAATTGTAATTCTCCTGCTAAGTGTTAGCTCTTAAAACATTTGAAATTAAAATTTATCAAAACTTTAAATTTTTTTTGTTATTCCAAAGAAAGCTCTTTGTAACTACTAAATGAAATTTATCAAATTACGAAACTTTTATTATTAATATAACAAGGAGTTTTATTCCAAACAAGTAACAAAGTTTTAAATACATTGAGTAAATGAATTCGATATATGCTCAATATATATTTCATATTAATTTTAGAGTTAATGTACATCAGAAATGAAATTTGTTTATATTTATCATTATATATTAATGCATGTATTTTATGATCAGTTATCATGTGTAACACTTAATAAGTCCTTCTATTTAATTTATTTAATGTTTTCTTTTAACTTGTATATATATATATAAATTTGATTTTTACTATTTTTATAAAATTGTCTAAACTTTGCCCATTTTTCTGGCAGTTTTTTAGTTTTTCCTTAATTTTAGAAGAACAGGAATACTTAGAACACAGAAAAATAATAAAATAATCATATATATATATATATACATATATATATATACATTAACTTTGTTATTTTATAATTTTATATCAGATGTATAAAATTAATGGTTAGAAAATTTTCTGCTTTATGGTATATTTTAAATCACTTGCTAAATGCAATTACAAAGCAAATATACTTGTTGTTTATTTCATATCAAATAACTTTGGCTGACACAAAAAAATCAAAAATTTGGATTGATGTAAGAAAACATAAAATTAAAGTTTATGGTAAAATTATAAAACACCATTTTATAAAATATCATATGTTCAGATTTACGTAGGATTACATTTACCAATCATAAATATTGAATTCTATATCTAGATTGTTTTTATACTATTTTAGCATATTGAAAAATTTCACTCTCATTTTTTAAATATATGAGAAATATATATATATATAAATAAAAGTTTCATATTTAATTTATAGTTTTGTACTAAATATAAATATATATGTTTATACAAATTTGCATATTTAAAGGTAATGGACAACATTTTTATTAGAAAACAAAATTTTTGTATTTAGTTCTACTTTTTTTGTTATTTTAGTTTCACATACTTCTTATATATATATATACTTCTTACAAAATAATAAGATTATCATGTTTATAAAAAACAAAACTTTTTTTAAATAATATTTTCATTATTTAAATTGTTGTACTGTTATATTTAGCAACTACCTTCATGATTTCAATAATATAGTGATATGTTTCTTATACAGACAGCATTGTTTTGAAAAATATTTTGTACACAAATATTAAAAATGTAATAAAAATTATTAAAAAGTACTAAAACAATTAACAATGTCCACAAGCCAAATAAGAACTTAATAAATATTTAAGAAATAATTATTTTACTTTCGAATGATGAATAAATATCTTAAATTAATTATCTTTAATTCTTTAATTTTAATATCAGTGTATATTTATTATGTTAAAAGGATGTATGATGATTATAGTAGAAAAAGCTGTAAAATATAACTTAAAATAAACTTATCAGCTATAAATTATAAGAGACATACTTTTGTTTTATTTCAAGTAAACTAATTTTATATTTATTAACAAATTTTAATATTAAAATTTTGTCCATAAAAATTTATTTTTCTTTATTACTCTCTTTTCTTACTCAGTGATAATAAGTTTATGTAAATTTTACTCTTAAAAATTAATTATCTAGACGCTTCATATAAGAAAACATTTTGCATTTTCTGTAAATTTTTGTTTCGTTATGCATAATTAATGCTAAATATCTTTTAATATTTAACAAAAAATAATTTAAACTTAGTGATTAGAGAATTTACTATAAATAAAATAGCTTGAAAGTTTAGTTTATGCATAAATTATTTTAAATTTATTAGATGTAATATTAGGAAATATTGCTCACATAATATATTTACGTAAAATTTATTAATAGTTACAATAATCAACATAAAGTATTATATATATATATATATATATATATATATATATATATATATATATATATATATATATATATATATATATATATATATATATATATATATATATACTTTATAAAATATTAATTCATATAAAATATTATATTATTAATTTCAATTAAATCTCAATTAATTACTAATTATAATTTTGAACACTATTTCAAAAAATAAATTTGAAATCAAATGTATTCAAAAACAAGTTTTTAAATGGCAATGGTGACTTCGTCATTGAAATTACCTTAACTTTAAGGGTGCATAATACACAGTTAGAATATCCATTGGTCTTAGTCATTTTTATAAATTAAAATTTATGAAAACTCTAATCACTATAAAATGTCCCATTTGACTATATTCCAGTAAATTGTTTAGCTTAGCTTTGGATTAAATATAAATTTGTGCACATCCCCTGCCAAGTAAATCATGAGAACCCTTCCATCATTATTATCTTACATCTATAGCCAGAGGCATCGTGGAAATCTCACTTCATTTCGGTCAGCATGAAAAAATAAATAAACATACAAATAAAATAAAGTCACTATCGAATCATTTCTCATTATTATATCAACTCTTCTACATCCGTTCGCGTCAGTCACTTCAGAGTTATTAGTTGTAAGCCCACAGTCATTGCTAGATGTGCAAACATGGCGAAATAAACGCTCGTCAATTCTGCAAAATTTTAAATTACTACTAACCTTCCCTTGGCATTTTGATATTTTACTCATTATATTTTTCACTCCATCAAACATCGCTTATCGAGGCGTAACTTTAAGCAGTTTCCTGCCAAAGTTTCAAAAAAAAAAGTATAAAATCAGATTAATATAAGCTGAAAAAAATTAATAGATTTTTAACAAAATTATACTTTTGATAATTAAATTGACGTATAGTATTAAAACATTCAAACGTTTTTATTTAAATGTCAGAATTGTTGAAAGTAGAGTTATGTATACAATGGTATTCTAATAATAATATTACAGACATATAACATTTGCAAAAAACAAAAGAATCGTAAACATTTCTAGCCATATTAGTATTGGATAGTTAGAATTAACTTCAAGTGATTAAAAGCAATGAATATACACTGCATAATTTTGCAGAAGAATCAATAGAAAAAAACAGTCTCCTAAAATATTTTATTTCAATATACAATATAAAGCAAAAAACAAAATAGAACGTAAAACCACTCTTCTAGAATCAATTAAAAATACATATTTTGCGTGTTTTAAACTATGGAAAATTTGACAATTTTAATGATTCGAAATATAAAAATTGATGACGACCGCTTAATTTTAATTTCACTGAAGAACGTTTGTTAAATTATTAGTTTGAAAGGAGCATATCGCTTTCTTTTAATTTTAATGGCTTTTCGTTCTTATTACAATAAGTCAAATATAGTATTGTAAAAATCATCAAATGTACTTTTTTATTTCTGTTGGATGTGGATGTTATAATTTTGCTATGAATATTGATATTATAAATAAATATATATAATAATAAATATTATAAATAAATATATGATATTATAAATGCGATTTTAATCACCACTGAATGCAATTAAAATTTTTTTCTGCTCTAATTCCTTTTTATTTTGAGTTGAAGTATCTTTGAATTCGAAAAAGTAAAAATGTGATTGAATTAGAAGATTATGTTGAAATTCCAGTTAATTGGATTCTTTTTTAATTATTCATGCATATTCTTATCACTATGTATATAAAAATATATATTTACTCTATTAAGTACTACATTTTAAATAATTCATTTTGCTTTGTGATATTTATGGGTAAGAATGGTATATTTATTGCAATATTAACTATTGCTTTATATACCTATTTAACCATTTAAACTTCTATTAGTTAAATTTCTTCCTTTGTCAGCAAGGAATCTTAAAATTTAATCATCAATTTTATTTTTATAGCAAATTTACTTATATCAGCCAATTTAATTACTAGAAAAATAATTAGATTTTTGTGCTTGTACTTTATAAATGTAATAGCGATATCAAAATTATTATTTCAAATGAAATGTAAAATCATCTTAAAATTTAAACTTATTAATATTTTCAATTATTGTATTATTAATATTTTCAATATTAAAATAAACTAAAGGTAGAATATGACATGATATATAAACATTGTAGTCTGAATTTTATTGTAGGCAATTTTATGAAAATTATCTGAAAGGATATATATGAAATGATATATAAGCATTAAAGTATGGAATATATTGCAGAGACTTTTTTTACAAAGAATATACTTTTGTAAAAATGTACTCTTTTAAAAAATTTCATTTATTAAAAAAAGTAAATTTTCACAAAAATAAGCTTTGTAAATTTATTAAAAGTTCGAATAAAAATATAAATTGTATTTCTATCTCCCTTTTTAATAAATAGTATATAGAATATTTCCTTGTTTTATTTTGTCTGTATTTTCTAAATTGTAATTTAAATGAATCACAAATGCATACAATTTAATTTATTAATGGATATATTATTTAACGCGCGCACGACACTGTGATGATTTATCACTATGAAGATATCAATTTATATTTATATATTTATATATATATATATATATATATATATATATATATATATATATATATATATATATATATATATATATATATATATATATATATATATATATATATATATATATATATATATATATATATATATATATATATATATATATATATATATATATATATATATATATTCTCATTTGTTTTAGTTTTATTTTGAAATTATTAAATTATTTTTCAGGCATTTTGAAAAAAAATATTTATTTAAATATTTTAATTACAAAATAAGTATCAAGAAAAATATAAAAGTTTATAGATATAAAATATTAACTTCACACACACACATCTAACGTCTTTCGACTCATAAATATGTTTGCTTATTGTGTTGATATGGTGTCATTAAGCTAAATTAAATAGCCTTATAGGCTGCAGTTAGCGTATCAGCTGAGGCCTCTTAAAATGTTTTATAGAGCCGTAGTATATTTTTCCAGGTAGAACTTTTCATAGCTCGTGCGAAGCACTCACATCGTAAAGGAGGAATCCTGGAAAACTTCCTAGCTGAAAATGGATCGGAATCCGATCACGTTTGAACAATGGTTTCAAAGATAGATGCTTCTCTTTTGCCTTCTGAAAGCACATCTATATTTGTGGGTGCTTTGAGATTTTCTGAAAACCTTTACTAAAATTAAAATTCGACCCATTGCCTATGAAAATTTTTCCAAGGAGGAGTTTACTCAGTGGATACCAAAATGCCTCATATTAGTCTTAAACTTTTGATGCGTTTATTACACAGTATCAAAAAATGAAATGCAACAAATGTGCTTTAAGAAATATCTCGTGTTGCTGCATAATGGCTGATGTCAGAGCTCCAGAGAGTGCTATTATACCTCTAGGTATTGGTGAACACTTGGCTTATATTTTTTTAATTTTAACAAACTATAAAAATGTGAAATATGTCTTCTATTTTGAATATTTCCTATTTGAAATGTGTTATTTTCAATACTACAATGATAATTGGAATTTTGCTATAAAATATTATGTTGGTATGAGGAAGTTTTTTGCATATTTCACTGTGCAGCATTAGGATTAAATACATTACTAAAAGTTTATGCAACAAATCAACTCATCAAACAAAAATGTAAGTAAAAAAATGTTTTTCATAATGTAAAGCATTTTATAAAAGTACCCGTGAGTATTCCAAGTAATGCTCTTGATATATACTCTGTGATTAAAATTTGAGAATAAATTCTTTAAATGTTAAATTGAAAACATGTATTAAAAAAATTGGTTACTTATATAATTTATTTTAAATTGTTTAAATAAGTTATTTCAAAAATTTATCCGTGAAATTTTTTACAGTGTAAATTTATCCTCATTATTAGTAATCTCATAATATTTTTTGCATAAATTCACATATTTCATTTTTAAAAAGACAGCTTAAAATGTTTGAGGTATTTCTTCACAATATAACTAAAAATTGAGCAATAAGTGCATTTTTATGCACTTTATGTGAATACAAATATAGGATTCTTTGCATTTTAGGCATTATATTGAATATATCAAGATAAATAACCTAAAAAGTCTTTGATTGTATTTGACAGGAGTAAAATCATGTTTGACTTCATACTTTTCAGTAATACTTCGGTATGATTAAATTTAAAAAATTAATAAATATTATTGTACTGAGATTTAGTATGCTTTAAAAGGCTTAAATAAATACTTTTTTTTAATAAATGTATTAGTATAAAAATTACATTAACAAAGTTGTATAGAGTTATAAAAATTATGAGAAAATATTCATATGAGTTTTGTTGGCTACACGTAGAATCTTAACTGAAATCTGTACTTTAAGAAAACATACGAAAATAAGACAAAATATATAATGATTCGATTAAAAAATGAGTGCATTGAATATTTCACAAAATGTGGATGCTTGAACAAAATAACATTTCACATCCCATGAATAAATGTCAGAACATTTTTTAGATGGAAAGATAAGCACGCGTGCCTCAAGGTTTTCTTAGAAGCAATGAATAAATGATTACAGAAGGAATTAGATTATTAAGATTCACACAAATAGTTATGAATGTAGTGTTATAATAGGTTCACGGGAGAAGAGATACAGCATGTTAGAGGTAGCTACAGAATTTTGATTTTCGCATATGAAAATTTCACAAGCGGATAGTTTAAATATCAACTATCTGGTGGAGCATCAAATGTCGAACAAGGATGTGACCGGGTAAAGATCTTAAAAAAACGGTACAGTCGACGATTAACGAGATTTTGAAATGACGTAGACAAGAACGATTTGCTCAAATTGTTGCAAATTTTTAGTACTTGGGTGTCAGCAAATATCAGCGTGCGAAGTGTTCATTTAGAATGTCAGTATTAATATGAGCTTTTGGAAACCCATATCTATTTTTAGATAGTTTCACCAGTTTTTCTAACACTTGAGTGCACATTTCAATGTTCATTTCATGTACATAAGTTGTAATTAGATTATTATTTTTTGCCCAAGAAAATAAATTCGATGCGAGCTTAATATTCAATGAGTTTTCAATCTGTTAACTCATGTTTCGAACTCATGAAGTGGTTATCATGCAGCCAGAGCAATTAATTCCACAGCCAGCTCATTATTCTTGTCTTTCAGAAGTATTCCTTAGAAGAGTTTTTGTATCTTCAGTATATATGCTACCACACACAGAAATTTTATCGTAGTCTTCTAAATTCTTCGGGCTTGTAACTTAAAAGATAAACTGAAAAGGTATTGGATTAAATGAAGTTGCTCTTGTGTAAATGTTTCCTTATTATCATGCTTTATAAAAATTAATTATAAAAAATTAAATGATAAATGGTAATATAAATGATATAATCAAATTCCTGCTATGAAATATGCTTCAAAATTTATAGAATTAGAATTACGAACTAATTAAGTCAGACATATAAACTCTGAATATTTTGGAACCAGTATTAATCGAGTTTTTATCCCAGGATTTTTCGTATGAATATTGGATTGATTTCTGTATTTTTAATTATCTTGCTTAATATGTGAGACGAGACACCTGTTTAACTATGAAAATTCCTGTTTTGTAGATCAATTAATCAAATTTAAATAAAGATTATTAAATATACATGAATTTTTTTAAAAAAAAAATAGATGAAAAGCATAGCATTGTACTTTACTTGCACAGATTTGAAAAAAAAACTTTCGAATTTATATATGAGTTTCATTCAAGTGCTAATAAACTTAAAACTGAAATATCACTAAATTTAGACGTTAGGAATTCAGTTTAAGGATAATTTTATCTATTTAAGGATTATTGTTTGTCAGTTTGGCATGACAAACTTCCTTAAGCGAGAAAGTAATGATAAATGCTTTAGAGGATTTTTATAATATATTACAAATATTGGATAAAATAAAACAATTTAATTGAATTTTTTTATTTATTTATTAACTAGAATTTAGTATTTATAATAACATTTTGAAGACTAACTTAGATGGCAAATCTATTAGTTTGGCACTGACGTCACTCCGAGTTTACCAGATATGAAAATGTTTGTGGTAATTAAAGACTGATGAATAATATTAATATATTAAACGAAATATATTATGGTCTAACGCCAAACTGAACCATTTTTACAGTTTAATCTATTGTGTAAATTTTAGAAAGATGCAGAAATATTCTATTTACTTTCTTTTCAAAATGGCAATTTCAGATTTGAACTGATTGATTATTTTCCTATAAATAGACTGTTTACAATTTTTAAGAAATCATACTATTCAAATTCCTGTTCTGACTATTAAAAAGAAAGTCCATTACAATACAATTTGCAATCATTTGCACTTTATCATCAGGGATAATAAGCATAGCCATCAGCTTCCTGTATATTATTTATACAAAATAATTGTTAATTTCTGGTATCATAATTATTAGTATTTAATGATTTTAACCTCTGTAATAATAGCATCATTTGGAGTGAGACATTTTTAATGGGATACCATAACTAATGTTTTTCTAAAGAAACTAAATTTAATTGAAACCGATCTTTAATTCTAGACTTAAATATATCTGGAGAAATAGAAAATATGCTATATTTATTAAAACATTATAAGTTTTAATACATTGACTTAACTGTAATACGATATTAAGAATTTTCTGGAGTTTTAACAAATTTCAAAACAATAATTTTTATTTTAGATTGTTAATATTTGGGTATAAATTTTATTAAACTGATCCAAAAATTTAAATCATACAAATTTATTTTACTATGACCATTGTGAATTTGGAATCTCTAGACTCTTTTAAGACTATTTTGCAAACATTATCTAATAATTTCTTTCAAAAGTCATATATTGGCTTTTTGGCAATTAATAAAAATTATAACTTTTGTTATATATATCTAGAATTTATTTTTAGAGAAAATAAACTAATGTAATATAATCGCTGATTTTTCCAGGAAAAATGAAATTGAATTACTTCGAGTGCTTCTTTTTTGTTCTCATACAAAAACAAATTTGATATCATTCTTCCAAGTGAACTAGGATTTCTCAGTTTACAGATCATGGCTCTACCCAATTTGTATTACTCTCTATGATCAAGAACCAAATAGACTTTCTTAGGGTTATATATGTATATATATATAAATATATATATATAAATATATATATATATATATATATATATATATATATATATATATATATATATATATATATATATATATATATATATATATATATATATATATATTGGATGATTCTGAAAAATTTACTTTTATTAAATAATATGAAATCTACAGTTTTTGTGTCAGATTAAATTAATCTGCTACTAAAATAAAATATAAAACAAGCATGTACATTTTCATTTTAAAATTTATCTTAACATTGCATTTAGTTTTAATTTTATTCTTGAAACTTCTATCCAAATGATAATGAATTTGATACTTACTCTTCTAAATTACTTTTGAAAGTATTTAAAGTTCATCATCACAAGGGAACTATTTGTAGATTTTTAAATTAAAACTAGGACTTAACTGTTTAATTAAATATGCTACATTTCTGAAAAAATTAATTAAATGTAATAACTGCATTTAAAGAAACTAATTACATATTATTTAAAAAAATAATTTTATGAATATTTATTTTTAAAACGTAGTAATCGTAATTAGTACGAAGCATGGTCACTTTTCTTAAAGCTAAGAAATTTTCTGAGAATAAAATGTGATAATTACCATTTATAATTCTCAATAATAAGCACTTAAAATTTTATTAGTTATTTTCACATCCTAATTATTGTATATTTTAAATCGGTTTGAAAACTGACACGTGTTTCTAAGTGACTAACAATCAGGCTATTGTGAAATGATAGTAAATAAAAGACTGATTAAATAAATTAATCATAAAATGAATTTTTTTTTCTAATGCATTTAATAATAAGTATATTTAAATGTTTAGTGAATAAAATATTTAAAAATTATTTTTTTAATACGTACATTTAAGAAATAAGAACCATTAACTGTGCTAAACAATTTTAGTTATTAAATTTTTAATTACACTTAATTGAAAAGCTAAATTAAATATAATTTATGTTATATGTTTAAAGGTTATATATTCCAACTGAATCAACATGGATAGATCTGAAATGTTCAATAGTTTTATAATTATTTTTTTTATGAAAAATGGAAGTAAATTAAGAATATTATTCGTCCATAAACTACATATTTTCTCTTTGTAATAGAAAAAATATTATATATAGATTTTAGATTGACTTTCTTCTATAGGCCTGAGAATATCATTTCTATATCTCTGAGTTATTTTTGCTCTATTCTTGATAATCTGTATGTCATTGGGGTTCTTAATAGGAATACCAACAGAGATCATTACTCCACATATGCTGAATCCTACAAGTTCATGCACAAATGCAAGATTAAAAAGACAGTACCCGGTCTCTACAATTTAAAAATTCCCAATTTCGCATTTTGTGCTGAATAGGGAAAAACATGATACTCCAATTATAATGTTGAACTTTTTTAAAATATTCTATATCCATTTCTTATGGATAGCACAATGTTCATCTGATAACAAACTGCAAACCGAGTGGATAATGTCACATAATCCGAACAAACCAAACAAACAAACTGAATAGATGGTTTTA
Source organism: Latrodectus elegans (assembly GCA_030067965.1). Lineage (NCBI taxonomy): Eukaryota > Metazoa > Arthropoda > Arachnida > Araneae > Theridiidae > Latrodectus > Latrodectus elegans. Next base: position 56,720,116 of record CM057809.1, on the reverse strand, counting down.
ATTTCGAATGGTTTATTTTGAAGTTCTGGTACTAGTTGCTTTTTGAAGGTGCTGTTGCAATTTATTGGCTCTTACAAAATGGTTTCTTCTGGCAATTATCATTGATTACCCAAAAATACTTATATGCTTTTTTATGGTTGCAAGCTTACCCTTTATTTATAATATTCGATGAACATTTTCAGTTTTCAAACAACGGTTCTATAAAAATCAGACATTATTTTCAGAAAAAAGGCAAATAGAAAACAATAAGCAAATATATAATGACTTGTTAAAAATATTAGTCAGTATAACCTTTTGGATATCAATAATTGTAGCATTAAACTTAAGAGTCCACGATATTAAAAATCACTAAATATATATAAACTTAAGATTATCAAAATATCTTATAAAACTATATATCATCAAAAAATATCTATAATTATAAAGTAGGCATAAGATTAGTAAAAATTATAGCTTTATTTATGTCTATCTACCATTTATTTTGAGAATAAACAAGTTAATAAAATGTAATCGTTGATCTTTCCAGGAAAATTGAAAGTGAATTAGTTCGAGTGTTTCTTTTTTGTCTTCATACAAAATCAAATCTGATATCACTCTCCTAAGTTAATTAGGATTCCTGAGTTCACTGCTCATTACTCTGCCCCTTTTGTTTACTCTCTATGACCAAGAATCAAATATACTTTCTTAGGATCTCTCTTGTTTTGAGATTAATGTTATATACATTATTATTTTACTCGCAAAGAAGTACATCATTGTCTTATATGCATAGGTATCACCCTAATGAAGCTAATTCAGTCTATCTGTTCTTGTCATGTTGCTGAAATAAGTTACCGTTACAACTGATTAGCATTGTCAGATCTGTTTCATTGAGTTTTTAACACGACATTTATTCTGGTAACACCAAGACATTTTTGATGTTTAATATTCCTAATTTTTTGGAATTAATTTTTCAGATTTGCTGTTCGCCATTCCAACTGTATTCATTATAGGTTTTTACACAACCTGAATTCAAGGTTCTTGATAATACCCAGTAAAGTTGTGACATTTTCAAGCCCAAAGCTTATCTTTTTTCAAAACAATGCTGAATAATCAATTTTCGCAGCTTTTTTGAAAAGAGTTTCTGCACAGTTACAATCTCTATAATTATTTTCTAATTTTTGATTTGTTTCGCTAAAGTCAAGTACTTCCCTACTATTTTATGCAACGTTTAGTCTTAGAGTGTTTGCTTGAATGGCGACAAATTCAAAGAAGTGGTAATTAGTATAAATGTCGGGAAATAACATAGAACATGGTTTTAAAAAAATATTTTTGATAGAATGTAATAAAAATTTTAAAAATATTTATGATAGGTGTGATGTCCAATGGAGCGAGAAGGCAATAGTATGTACAGGAAATTTTATTTGACATCATACTTAAAGATACTATAAAATAATACTATGTTTGAAAAGAAACTAAAAGAAATCACTGTGTTCGAGAATAAAAAAAAATTGTTCTGTAAAAATAAATTTTACTTTTGTTTGGTGAAAATAAAGTTGCGGACAAACTTTAACTATAAAATAATTTCAGATAATAGGTGTAACGTGATTTGCAAAGTACAAATATACTGCTCAAATTCAGGGTGTCAGATTTAATGTTCAGGTACAGTGAACATCAAACACAGCTGATATTGAAAGACAAAAATCCAAGGTGCGCTGTCCCTCTATATCACGGTCAAAATATATCATAAATACTGGTGACCCTGTATACTCTGAGCAAAGACGGTTGGAAATGATTAATTACGGCCTTACTTTTTGACTGAATTTCAGGAAATAATTTTTTCCCTTAGAATATTCTTCAGTGAAAAAAAATGCAATCCATGTCTGAATTCTATTAACACAATGGTCAGTAACCACGTCACACATAGCAGCACAGTAGCGATGCACAACCACATCAGTTCCAAATATCTGATAAAATAGGTTGAAATTGTTCCACATTTGCTTGATTTTCACAATGGAGAACCAAATTCTTGTCTTTAGAAACACTTTAAATCATTAATAAATCAGACATCCGAACAAATTACGAAGGGTTTCATAACTCTGATAATATATTTTGAGGATAACATTAACGGTACATTTTTCAACTGATGAAGCAAATTAAAATTTATCAAGATTTTGTTATTTTACATACATCTGAGTGAACGTAATTTAGAAAAGCAATGAAACAGTATTCGAAGACATTCCATACCTGTAACTACTCGTTATTTTCAAACATATTCATATCAAATTGATTTCATCAATTTCTTAGAACAAATTATAATCACGTATTTAATATTTTTGCTACATTTCAAACATATTAATAAATATTTTTATCAAACTATAATTGTTGGAATATTTTATTTTCAGTTTTTAATGATTTGTGTGTATATTTAAATCAAAATTTTTACAGAAATTCCGTTTTAAAAAACAATTTTTTTACTTAATTAGAAAACAACAACTTTATGCATGAATTTTTAAAGAAATTCCTGTATAAAATAGTTCTCGTTTTTCGCTTACATCTCAAAGATTTCAATTCATTTAGATATACTCTTTAATTTACTTGAATGTTAAACTTTGATGAAAGAGGTTTGCAAATAAAAAAAAGAAAATATTTCCTTGGGATTAATGTGTTAAAATAGCTTAATTGTATAGTGTTAAAATAGCTTAAATTGTATAGAAATTTTTTTTTAAATTTTCAATCAATAAATTTTTTGTTAAATTTTCGCATACGTCATCACTTTAACAATTTGCTTATAAATATGAAACACAACGATATGTTCTATTATTTTAAAAGAAACCCTCATGGTTTTAAATGCTATTTATCTAAAAGTTAATGATTTTTAAATTCCCTTTAGAAAATACATGTGTAAATTTCTTAAATTTATGCATGTGTTTGTGATACTTAAAAGATTAATTAAAATAAATATATTTAAAGTGAAAATAAATAATCGGATTAATTAATAAAACAAGTTTGTCAGATCTCTTATAAAGAAAATCTCATGCTTATGAATGTGCATGTGAAAATCGAATAGATTTAAATTCAGTTTTATGTAACACCAGTTTTATTTTTTCATAGTATCGAAGCTTGCATTCATAGCAGTTTTAAATTTTTCTATGCAGTTAAAGCTTTACTGTTTGCAATTCAATTTGTTGTACCTCAAATATTTTATTTTATCTTTTCAAATTGTGTGTTAATGGAACAACCCAAGTACTTTATTAAGATTATTAGTCTTATACATAGTCAAGATTTTTTTCTTTTGCTAGTACATTTGTCTATCATGTAATATTCAGATAAACGGCATAAATTCACGTAATTACAATGAGTATTATTTGTTACCAAATAACTTGATCATGCTTAAATATATAATTTATATTTTTTTATAAAATGGCTGTCACATAAATATTCTAAAATCTTTCAAATAACAGTATTTATATAAACTTTAATTTTTAACGATAATTAACAGATTTATCTTTATTTATATTTAATGTTCAGCAGTTTATATTTTAAAATTGATTTGTAATAAGCCTTACGTTAGTAACATTAAAAATAAGTAAATTTAATTGAACATTTATACTTAATTACTTTCCATTTATATAAAATATATTCAATGATAAATAGGTGATAATTAAAATAGACTCAATTAACGCATCAAAATTAAAAATTTCTTATTCCTTATACTAATTGGCGTAAGAATTGCCGGCGATGTTGATGCCGAAAAATAAATAAATAGAATTGTTGATATTCATCAGGAGTCGGTAAAGTGGGGACTCCGAGATCTCCGCCAGCGGTGCGAAAATTACTCATAGGTGAGATGAGGGAAATTCACTCGAAAACAGATTTGCGCAATAGCTTTTGCTTTGATGACGTCGGCGTGGTGAGAGAATGAGAGGCAAAAGTTTGGACGGCTGAAAGCCGAGAAGCACGTGTGATTCTCGTCCCTGCTAAGCTGTCTTTTCTTCCAAAATTCTTTTAAAAAGTAATAAACTTCACCGTTTCATTTACTTTTCTTTGCTCCTCTTACTGAGAAGACCTTTGCCATGGCACTGCTCGTTTTCATGTTTTTTGCCATAGTTCTGAACGTAAGGTGAGTTCTCTATTACTGTTAAAAGGATCTTTTTTATAAAAAAAAAAGGTCATTCTCTTAAAACCTTTCAATGTGTAATCGAAATCAGAAGTAGTTGTGTATTATTTTAATATAAATTTTTAACATTTAAAGTTTCATAAAATGTGTTTCCCTATAAATATATTTTAAATATGTTCTTTGCTAATTTATATAGATTTTAAATTTAGTTTTATAGAAAAAGTATTTTCCTTTTCCCAAAATATTATACTGTTATTATGCCATATTAAGTCATTATATGACATAATAGCAATATAATAATTATAAATATTAATTATTATATAATCTGTGAATTATATAGTAATTAACAGTTCTTGAAATGAGAAGTAATACAAAAAGTGTTGTATATAACAAAATAAAAATTTAACAAAATACATCAATTAAGTAGAAAATGTGATATTTTAATTTTTTTTTTCAGATTAAAGCAGTAAAAGTTCTTTATGCTCATGCCTTTGTATTTCTTATATGTATCATTTGTTTACAATGTATTTAATATAAATTAAAATTTCTTCATCAAAATTCCTACACTAGATTTTTCTTGTAAATGTTTTTAATAATTTAGATTTATCTACATGCATAAAATATAAATAATAAGAATAAAATGCAAAATTATAATGTATAGAATATTAACATAAAAATAATAACTCTTATCTTCCTGATAATAATAAAACCTGAGTTTATAATGAATAGCACTTATAAAAGAGTAATTTTTATTATTACTATGATTTATAAGATTTAGATATCAATATAATTTTTTTATTTCTATAAAACAGTATTTTTATATAAAATTTATAAATTTAATATTTAAATAAGCATATTCATGGTTAATGATTTTATAATCACAAATATTTGATTTTATGTGCTTAAAAATGTAACTAATTATTATTTTAACCATCTACTTTTAAGTTTTTATTTAGTTATAAACATAAAATGACAATGCTGATATTTCTTTTGTCCTAAGGATAACAGCTTAAGCTAGTACTGTCATTAAAAAATTTTATTTTTATCAATACAAATGAAATCATATCAAATTTATTTAACACACACTATAAAATTTTAACTCTTTTGAAAAGAATCGACTATATTCAAATTCTTGTTCCTAAAAGTAGCAAAATAAAAGTTTGGAATTACTAGTATTTAAAACATTTTAGAAAATACTGAATTATTGTTATACTTAATATAATGACTTAATATGACATAATAGCAGTATAATATTTTGAGAAAAGGAAAATACTTTTTCTATAAAATTAAATTTGAAATCTATATAAATTTGCAAAGAACATATTTAAAATATATTTATAAGGAAACACATATTTATGAAACTTTAAATGTTAAAAATTTATATTAAAATAATTAGAATAGTAAAGTACAAACTTATTTAATTCCGAAATTAAAAGTATTTATTATATACATTTAAAAAATACATTTCTTACTCATAAAAAATATATTTCATACTCATTCTCAATAATTTCTCTTGAATGATTGCATATATATGTGTGTGCGTGTGTTCTTAGTTTTTATTGCTCTATCAATTTTTCTACAATCTTATTTTATAGCATGAATATGAAATGAAAGTAATATGTTTTTCTAGGATGTTATATAAATCTAATTTTATAAAAATCTAGTTTTCATAAATCTAAATTTTGGTAATGTGTAAGATGTACTTCTAGCATATACTTAACAATATTTTAAAATATAAAATCATTTATTTTCATTCAGTTTTTTGAATATTTTAAATTTTTTTATAATATTACTGTGTTTTGATGGAATTTAAATCACTATTTCCTATTTTTTTAGTAAAAATAAGATCATAATAGTTTTATAGCAGCTTAAACGTATGTGTCAAATTAAATCACTCACAGATCTATATGCTACATTATTATTAAAAATTATTTTTATCGATCCGAATTATCTTAAAAATCTATATCGCTTTTAATACACATTTTAAACGTATTATTGTTTTACTCAAAAACTTAGTTAGAAAATGCTTCTGTCAAGTATTCATAAATCTGAAGTAAATAATAATATACTTCGCGATATGTGTGTATTTTGATTTTAAGGAATTATAAAGTGTATAGATCTAATCATGAAAAAGTAATTATTAGTAAAGATATATTACGGAATTTTAAAACTGAACACGTTTGCTTAGCTTAATGCAAGCTATAAATTGGCCTTAGTTAATATTATTATAAATATCAATTATTATTAATTTAATATTTATCTAATTTATATAATCTTTAATTACATTAAGAAAATTAATATTATTTTTTAAAGTTAAAATATTAATAGGGCTCTTCATAATTGCAGAAAATGAAACATAATTAATAATCTCCGGGATAAATATACCTTTTTTAAAGTAATTTAGTTTTTATCAAATGGGGCTGATAATATACTATAATTTGTTCAGTGAAAAATACTAGTTTGTAATTTCTAATATACCATCCGTAAAAACAGATTTGTGTGCTTTTCTTCAATTTCACCTCTTGATCTAATTTTCAAAAAAATATTCTTCAAGAAAAAAATTTGCAAAATAAATGAGATAAAGGGCACATTTAAAAAGTATCTCATTTATTATATTATGAAAATCAGTTATTTCTTAAAATTTTTCAAATGTGTATATGTATTTTTATATGTTTTAGCAGTTTAATAATCTACTATGGCTTCAATAAAGCAGTTTTTCATTCTACCTTGAGATATTAATTAATGAAAAGTTGTTTTAAATTTATTATCATTAAAAATTACTTCCAATTTTTAAACCAATGATTTTTAAATCTAATATAAGAGTTTTTTAATATAAAAACTAGTTCTAATTAATCGAGTTATGTTTTCTCAATAGTGACACATTAAGTGCTATGTAATCAATAAAACTACGGAAAAGGAAAATAGAAGAATAATATATACATTTAAGTGATCAATATATTTTACCATAAAAAATAATTGCATAAAATAAGTGTTATTTTTCTGAAAAGTAAGATATATTAACCAAAATATCCTTCTTATTTTATCACTAACTAATTCGTTTATTTGGTAAGAAATAAAATTACAGTATATAAATCCTCTGCGGTTAATGAAAGAGAAATATGTAGAATAATTTGTTAAAGAATAATGAAATTGTATCCCCTTATGAAACTGAGTATGCTTCTCAAAGAGCCATCAGTTCTCATACTGAAGCCACAGAGTTGTCCCTTTAACAAATGAAACAAAAATTAGCGTCCGAATTTTGCATTTGAAAACACTTTTTGTGGAACATGAATAAAATAAATATTTTGAGCTTTTACTTGAGACTTATAAATTAATCATTACAAAGCAAACTATTTTATCGTCACATTATTATCTTTATTTTTAATCATTCTAATTTAATTGTCTAAAATATTGTATCCAAACTATTTCTATTTCAATGCTACATTCACCGCGAACTACGTAACGTAATAAATTTCGCGTCTTTCATTTGAATCTTACTATAATGAACCAACATAAAAAAGTGATTTTGTATAATATTTTAATTTTCCTTTCTAATGATCTTTAGAACATTGTCTGATTTTATGCACCAAGATATTTCATTGAGTCTCAGAGATCGCGAAGTTTAATTATATATAACAACTTCAGAAAATGTAAAAATATATGTTGTTTTTTTTTACTTAGTAAATGATTTTGCTCAGAAATAGACTACATTATTTTGATCTTCGGTTATAAAAACAGTTCAGTCCCCAAACATTCTAAATTATATTTGCAATCGTTTTTGCAACTATTTTTTAAATTATATTCATAATATAATGAATTCATTTATCTAAACAGCAAGGAATTAAACGTTAGTAAATAAATCCCTTCAACATATTCTTGAACAATATAAGTTACACTTAGTATCTGAACTCTTTTAACTAAATGAACTAAAACGAATAATGTTGATTTAAAATGACAATCGAATTTGGCAATAAGTTTTAAGATCTATATTTATTTTTGTGATGAAATTAATTATTTATAATTTTTTTACTGTTTTTAAACCCCACAGAGATAAAGTTATACGGTTAGAATCATTTAACAAAAAACTAGCATAAAAAGTAATTACTATCGAATATAATTTTGGAATTTATGAAGCGGACGAAACATTTACATATTTCTTTTTAATTTTATAAGTTAAAATAATAAAAAAGTTAAAGACAATCATCAAGAATGAAATATAAAAATTTTTTTGAATGTATTTCAATTAAAGAAACAGATATAAGATTATTAATTTATGCTTAATAAGAAGTAATTACAGAAAGTTGATTTATAACACTTAATGTAACATTATTTTAAAGCAATTATTTAAATTATGAAATATATAATTTTCCCTTATTGCTAATTAGAAATAATTATTATTAGTTTATTTTTTCCAATGTAGAAAGATGAATTAAAAATAGAATGTTTAGCAATTTACAGATACAGAGATATTTGATGAAAGGTAATATTTTTTCAAATACATCAAAATGGAAAAAATAATATACTAAATTATTATTATGAAGCAAATAACTGGATATTTATTGATTAATAAATATGTATTTCAAACAATTCATTTCCTTTTTGATCAAAGCAATTCAAAAGCCTTTCATCAATGAAATTTTCATAAAAAATATAATATACAATAAATATGAAAATCATTTTTTCCAAGTACCTTTTATATGTTTCAGTGTCTAAGCATTTTTAAAAAAAGCCTGTTTTTTTTTTTTTTTTTTTTTTTTTTTTTTTTTTTAATCTTATGCGTGGGCTTACTATTTAGTTTTGCCATTTGATTCATATATTTTTTCCAAATTGCTTAACTCTCAACAATTTTTTAATACGTATTTAATAAAATTATTTATTTAGTAAGAGAAATTGCAATTACTTATATTATTAATATTAAAGAAATATAAGAGAATGTTTCTCAACATCTGACACAAAATGTTAAGCAGTTTCATTTGACAGTGCATTATCTTTTATACATTAGTGTTGTTAAAAATCTCATTAGGTGTTTCCATTAATATAACCTCTTTACCAGCTCTAGGTTTCCTGTAACTTTTTTTAATTCACATCTGGCCTTTAAATTTCCCCCGCTCATTTTTCTGAATAACTGAATTTTTTCCACGAAACAACATATTGTAGTCTTGACCCACAAGGTTTTAAAGCATACTTCCTTATTTTAAGGAGCAGTTATTAACTGAGCAAAAATAAGTACCTGTAATATAGATGAGAAAAACGCTTCTTCAAAAATAAAGAAATTGACATTGGCCTTTTATGTCTAATATATGAGGTTATTAGGGTAATTAGCGATGTAAAAATCATAACGAAAATCTTTTGTAATTTATTTTACACAACTGCATGTCAAGGTTCCCAAACATTCTTGAAGAATATGAAGAGCATAAGTCTTTTATCTGAATATCATGCTTAAATTAATTCTTTTATTACAATTAATATACGGAAATTAAAACACCGCAGTTTTCTCTACAATGTATTTAAATATTAATTTGGAAGCACCAAACGTGAGCAACCACCTTGAAAGAATTAGAAATAATATATTTTAATAAATGTTAATATAAGGATCCTCTTATTATTATTTGTGGGAAATTTAATGTCAAGTAAAAATACTTAAATATACATAATTGATAAGAAACATGTGAAAATAATTTATAAAGGAAAAGCGAGTGTGATATTTTGTATCTTACAATCTATATATTAAAGAGATTACATTAGATAATGAAATAGTTTATTTATTGTGTGTATGTGTATGTATAAGTTAAATTATCTTATGAGTATAATTTTTATTTAAAATTCTTAAATTTGATTTTTGAATAATTCAATATTATTAACTATAATGCATTCTAGTTAATAATATTGAATTTATTTACAAATTTATTTACATTTACATTATACTATTTAAGGATGAAAACATTTTTTTTTATCTAATAACAGAATATTGCTCAAATATCTATTTTTCAATAATTATTAGTGGAAGTAGAGCCTTTAATACAAATTGTTATTTGTTATTATATAATGATCTGCTGCTAGAATTACTACCTTTCAACACTATTAATGGCAGAAGAGATGGCCTTATATTATGAGGAATATCTATTGTGCCGCGAATGTGAGTTTTCGTAATTTAGAAGCAAAGACTAAGCAGATGAACCTCAGGCTTGGCTTGACACTCCCAGAGTATCATTTCATATTCATTATTCCAACCGCAACATATTTCACGCATTCCAGCCGCTATTAGAAAATACAACGGATCTTTGATTGGCCCAGAATTCGAATTCACTACCTTCTGATAACGGGAAAGAACGCTCTAACAAACCAAGCCACCATGACCTACTCTTTTTATACAAATTGTTTCACACTCAAATGGGTCCATAGATTATAGTGTGATATAAAAGAGAAAGAAAAAAAGGACAAGCCATTAAGAGCTTACCTCATTGCCTCTTGAAAAATCCAGTATTTTGGGAAATTCGAATTTTGAGAAGACGTGTATAAAGTGACATCTGAACTTTGAAGGCAATTCCTTCAAATTTACGAATCATTGGTTGGTCTTATCATCATATCATACCTGAAATTAGCGTCTTTGGGTGACATGCATGAATCAATTAAAGGAAAACAATCACAAAAGGTAAGGTCCTTATAGACAGATAAAAAGGAGTATGCATTGACACAACTTCTAGGAATCAATAGGAACCTCATATGAATTGCTAATGACGTTCTTTTCAAGAATCAGAGAGCTTTAGTTGCTTCAATATATGCAAAAACAGTTTCATGAGGACTTGCTGAAAGTGGATTGATGACATACCTCCTTTTACAAAGACTGACATTAATGGGAAATGTCCGAAATGCAAAACTTTGATTTTGTCATCAACGGAAAAATGACGCAAACAAATGGCTCCGTGTAGTGCTTGGCGACGAGTCTAGGTTATGTTTGATTAATGACAGCCACGATTGGTAGTCTGGAATCTTTGAGTAGACTAATCTAATTCATCTCTCATTATTGGACCCCACTACTCTCATTAACATGGAGTCATGTTTTGGAGTGCAATAGGTTATGATAGCAGATCACCCATGGTATACATTAAAGTCCTATTGACGACACAATGGCTCATTGATAATATGCTATAACCTGTTACGCTACATCACCATCAAAAGGCGCAAAATGGTTTTTTTTTCAGTTGAATAATGTGACATCCTATCTTCATCAGAGAAATCTCGCAAAAAATCATCGTGATATTTCAGCAATAAATTTGCGATATGATTTGACATCATTTATCTGCATCTATTGTTTGATTGGATATACTACGGAAAATATTTCTGATCATATAGAATAAAATCCACATATTTAAATGAATTTCTAACTTAGAGAATGTACTCTTGCATCACAGTGATAAATGGTTGTACTTCTCACTGACTGTTTTGCATGTTTCGCTTATATGCGTAAAGTTATATTTTCAATAAATGCATTTATATTTGCATATGAATCCTCTGTTTGTATATCAATTTTTTCACATTCTATGGAATTTATGATGTTGTATTTTCTATGTCAAGCCTTACGTAATTTTTACTTAATATAATTTATTTGCTATTATAAGAGTTGCGTATCAGTTTACAACACTTCTATAATAGATTAAATACATATTCACTGATATATATTCCAATTTAATTCGAAGAAACAAGTTCGGTGTTGTTCCTAATTTCAAACAATTCTCATCTTCAAGGATGATTTTCATTTTAGTGACATACTGCAGTTGGTTATTATGCAAATATAATCCAAAAATTTTATAAGCAAATTACATATTTTTTTGAAAATTAAGGATTAAATTTATAAAAACATTTTTTATCTATTCTTCACATTGATATTTTTTTTAGTTTGATACAAGAGAAATATATAAATTTCATTTTCAAGAAATTATTCTACTTATAAATAGAAAATTGTGTGGATCAAAATAATGCCAATTTTAAGATTTTTAAGTAATAATTTATGATTTTGAAAGACTAATTTAATAATATATTTATATGTTTTAGATGAGTTTATATTGCTCGTAACATCAAATCAAACATAATTACATATAATTTTAAAAGAAACTTTTATCTTTTATTCATCTATTTACTTATTGAAAGAACTTTTACTTATTTCATTCCTTAGAGACATTAATAAGTATTCTTGGATATGATAACATTTTTAAAGTCATAAGATGTTTGAAATATTCAACAGTTCAGACCTGCATTTATTATTATTTAAAAATAATCCAAATACATACTTTATAATTTTTATTCCACGCATAGTATTAATTTGTTATTTTAAAATCTTGTACCTCACTCATTTATTTTGCAATAAAAATTAATTAATTTTATACGCGCAAAATTTGTCTGCATTCTTTAAATTAAGACCGTTAAATTAGAAACATAAACTAAGCATTAGTTTTGAGCGATAGACTTTATCATCCTTATATTTTCATTTTTTAAAACAAATTTGCGAATCAATCGATAATAATTCAGTTGGAATTATTTAATGATCTTATATAACTGGCAATTTTCAAATATACGCGCGAATTTCTTATATTTTAAATAAATAAATAGTTTAATCATTTTTAAAAGCTTACTACATTTTATTGAAGGGTCAGATCATTTATAGTAATTGTTCATCAAGCAAAATTGATTATTTTACAGTACTAATTAAGAAAAGTTCTAAACAAATTTTACTTCATTAAAAATGATTTTAATAATTGCCACAAGGAATAAAGTTTACAGAAAGAAGATAAATAGTACCTTTTTAAGACTTCAAATACGGAAAACCTAGAAAATATAAAAGTGAAAGATTTAAATATACTTATAATTTTCATAAAAACTATTTCAATACTGTTTAATATAAAATTGATATTCAGAAACCTATTCAATTTCAGAATCAAAAATATTTTTTCTCTTTAATTAATTTTATAATCAGAGTGTTTGAAAATAGAATTTACATAAAAGTTTTTAATTAACATTTTATATACATACATACATGTGTGTATGTATGTAATTAAAATCACAATTTTTAATGTAAACAAATTCTTGAAAGTGATCATTTTCTTTATTCAACGCTTTCAATTAAATCTAATGTGTATTAGAAAATTATATTGATTTTTATGATGCAAGAATATCAAAAATATTTTTCAATTTGATTCTTAGTATTTATATTGTATAAAAATTATTGAAAAATAATAACAGTTTAAAACATAATAAGCTTCATCAAATGTGTCAATATTTTTAAATCAAATTCTCTTCCCCTCATCAAAGTATTTATCATTGGCTTAAGCTTTGAAACAATAAAAGAGTTGTCCCCTAAATGATAGCTATTCGAATAATATCCCTTGACAGACTTAGAAATAGAAAAATAAAAATTCTGTCAGAAACACATATAAGGCACGTTTGAGCGGTCGGTAAGATCGAAACATTCCCTGAAACATTTGCGATTCAAACTTCCGCAAGGGATACTGGTTTCAAAGAAAGAAAGTTCTTCAGACTTATTTTTATTTTCTTGCTGACTTGGCATTTTGTAACAATAGAAATTGACGTTGTGGAGCTTTTTCCAAAGCTGATTAACGTGAAAATCCAAAATGATTGCGTATGTTTCACAACACTTTCATTTTCACCTCAATTTCTCGTATATTATCAGTGAAAAATTATTCTTTTGGTATTTAATGTTTTTTTTTTATAAAAATGCTTTTCTCAAAAATATAACTTTTAGAAAGTATTCTGTTATGCTAAAAGAATGTAATTTTGAAGGACACATCCTGTAAAATCAATTAGAAGATGCAAAATGCATTGTGAAGACATAAAAAACACCTAAAAATAAATACGTCATTCAAATAACTTGTTTATATTTAGTGTAAATATTTTTAAGACTTTCTTTTGAGTAATGTAACGTAGATACATAACATAAAACTATAATAATTTTCTTATCGTATAACTATATCATAATTATACATTGTGCTAAAACAAAAAAGACATGTTGTCATTATGGGAAAATTAAATGTAATTCAAGCTTCACTTACTTAAGGAAAAAGTTTTGTTAGAAAAAATTGTTAAAGAAATGTGTATTTCAAAATTTTAAAAAATTCACGTATATTATTTCAAAATTTTTTTTAAAGAAAATGGATAAAAAATCAAACATATGGTAATACGTTGGATCTATTCATTTAAGGAAATAAATTTATCATATTTTGTCTTGTCAACTGATAATTTATTAATATGAGTAAAAAGATCTTCTGCTTATGTTTGTTTAGTAATATTAGAATATATTTTAAAATTTTACAGTTAAGGTTACTTTCTTAACATTTTTACGTGAAGCAATACGTTTCTAAATTTAAAATGTGTAAATTTTCTTAAGATGTACTTTTTCCCTCATAAGAATAAGAAAATGATGCAAACTTGTTTTTAAAATATTACATTTAAATTAAGGGTAACTATGTAATTTATTCTATCTGAACCTTTTTTTCTCACACTTTCAGCATTTAACTATTACAAATGCGCAAAAAAAAAAACAGAAATTTTCCGTTGTAGAAGCAGTGTAAAGAAATATTCTTATTTTAACTATTTAACAATACTTACAACAGTCTGAAATGGCGACATTGTGATGACAATTACTGAAAGATAAAGTTATGACTTAATAATCTAAAAAATATTTGTAAATAAATAAATAGTTTGTTTCTTAATTTTATTTTCTTATTAATGATATCAATTTGTATGCATGTTGATTGTAAATTTAATAATTTATACACGCTAATTCATGTGTTATACTTTGTTCAACATTTTATTCACGCATAATTTACAATTATTACTATGCGGATTCCGTATAACATGCACAATTAATTTTATTTAGCTATAAAATAAAGTATTTATAAAATTTAGATACTTAAAAAATATATTTTAACAGTTTAATATATATATTTATGTTTTACTTCTCAAGTAATAAATAATGAAACAAAATAATACTCATAATTTTCAATTGTTTTTTTTAATAAACTTGCACTCATAATATTTAGATGCTTCATCTTCAGGAAATACATACATTACTTTTTGTTACTCTTTGTTTCAACAGTAAGAACTTTTCAGCTATTTTAAACTTAACTTTATTGTGTCACAAATTCATGTATTTAAAATAATGTAATGATTTAACCACAAGTAAGCGAAGAATCACATATTTTAGCCTCCAATTTATGCAATGTTGTGCATATTAATGAATAGTTTAAGTCACATTTGAATCAAGCATTATAATAAAATTGTTTTAAAATATAAAATATTTAATGATTGAAAATTAAATAAGTAAAAACATTTTAAATCTTTTAAACAACTAAAATTGTTAAAAAAATATTTCGAAATAAATAATAATTACAGAAAATTTTGTAAATTTATGTATCCAATTTTCATTAAGAATCCTGATATAGATGTTAAATATATATTAAAATGTTGTTTTCATAATGATTTAGATTTACTCATTTTATAACATTAAGAAATTTACATTTACAAACAATTAATTCCTTCTAATTTCTTGCTTAAACTGGAATTACTAATGCTTATAAAGATTTTTAGGGAATGCAAATAAAACATTCATTGAAAAAGCTATATATTGGACGATAAAACATATATCCTGATAACAAAAATTATAAAATATATAGAGAGATAAAACACTTGATTGGTTAGTATTCAAAAAATATTTGTCGTTTCTTTCCAATCAGAAATCGTATCATCAAACAATATAGTTTTATTTTCATTTTTTGTTTTAACCCCTCCCCCCAGCATTTATTATACAAGATATTAAAATTCTATCCAAGAAGCTTATTTTACCGTTATAATAAGATAACTGTAAGAAACCCAATTTTTTTTATTTATTTTGAATACTTTATTTACTTACTTTTGAATAACAGAATCAATTGTTTAAAAAGATTGCACTCTAGTTATATGTTAAAAGAGTGCAAAATATAAAACAGAAACATGTTTTATATTATATATAATATTAATATAGGCTTTATGGAAAATATTCTCATTGCCTGGAAAAACTTATGATTTTAAAGTTTGAATTTTTATCATGTCAGTGTTAGATTAGCCGACGAAATCTGAAGTATAAAAATCTAAAATTATCTGTATGTACTACATTTATAATCTTACATTTCCTTATAGAATCATTAAAATCAAAAATCAAGGTGTAAATATGAAAATTTAATAATTAGAAGTTTTTCAGTAATTACTCAGGGTATTTTTTAAATAAAAGCGTTATTAAAAATATCGAAAATTAAGTTTAAATAAAATAACTATTTTATTATATAACAAGACCATTTAAATATCTCCCCTTTATTGCTAATTCCTCCAAAACTTTCACCACAAATTACATTAGACATAAAATTATAATAAATAAATTATTCATATAAGGGTAGGTTTAAGTAAATTAACAAATATATTAGTTCATGTTTAAAAATCCGCTCCCCTTTTAAATCAATTAAGTAAATATTTCTCCAAAAGTGTGAATGCTTTTTCAAAAGAGTGATTTTATATTTTATTCATCTCTAGGAACACGTTGAATCTATACAGTTTATATAGAGTATGTGTTCTAAAGGTTTGAAATGTATATATTCTATTACATGCTAAAAAATTTATATCATGCACTTATTTTAATGTTAGAGAATATGATACATAAACCATATTATTATTTTTAAGAAATAATGCTCTCTAAATATTCATAAAATTCACAATTGAGTTAAATTTACACTTAAAACAGGAATTAAGATCAAAATGTGTTTTCAAATATTTCATTAATAAACTTTGAATTATTTGTTCAGTTTTTACTTTTAAACGGTAATCACTGAATATCTAATAAGTAAAGATTATAAGTGAGTTCCACACATTTTCATTTTATTCATCATCTTTTTATTATTGAGTTAAATTTGATCTGTGGTTTCAGAACAATAAGCAATCTTGCATTTTAATTTGAAACAATTATAAAGAAGATATGATTTATAGGAATTCCGACTTAGAAGAAGTTTTTCTATGAATAATTTTTTCAGGAAATATTTTATATTTGTCTTATTCTAGAAAATATTGTAATTCATTGGAAAACTGATCTAGTAAATATCCTGCAGTCATTTATATCTTAAATTTTAGATAATTTGCTGTGACATTGGGATGGTAATCACATGGTCTCTAAAATTAGAATATATTTAAGCTAATTTATAATAATTCATGGTATGAAAATCATGACTTATTCTTTGAGAACTTAGAATAAATCACTTGAATATATTTTCTTTACCAGTCGTCATATTCAATAAAGTAATTCTAATATATAGTATTATAACTTCGTGTTATTTCATATTAAATGTAATGAACATAAATTAATATTGTTTTGGATATCGATTATAATTTTTTATTAGAAGTCACACACCACACTTTTAAGCTACTATAAAAAATACCATATGTATGTAAACTAAATAATTTATGCTAAAATTACTGACTGTCTTTTTTAAAAAGCTGTTAAATATTTTATATTTATATCTTTCTCTCTTAGAACATTTTTTAATTTTATTCTCGTACATGTTAAATTATTCGTATCAGTTTACACTTTTAGCTTGATGCATCCACACTTTTCATCAATGGAAATGACAAAAATATCTCTGTAATATAATATAAATAGTTACATAGCCATTCATAATTGCTCATTTAAAAATTTACATGTGACAACGCATCTGAAATTCTGATCTCATTTCTAAGATTTATCTTGAGTTTTTGATCAGTTATATGTTTATTGTTCAATATATCAATAATTATCAGGCAAATTGTCGTCCACAATTTGAATTTATTGAGATCTGTTAAAATATCATATGAAAAATTCCCTATTTACTAATTAATAAATTTATGTAATACAATGATATATAACTTACTTATTAAAAGAAATTTCAAATTAATGTTTTCTTTAGTAAATCAAAATCATACAATTACTTTTCTATTATACAGGTTACTAATATTTTGTCAAAAGTAAGCATCAACAGAATCTCTTATGGCAATAATTAATATTTTAAATGATTTAGTCATTTATGTGACCTTAACTTTAAGATAAACATTTCGGAGAAAAGTAAAAGCTTTGAAATTTTTGTTTATTTTATTTAATAATTTTGTAAACAAAGAAATCAATTTAGTTTCCTAAATAAGGAGTTTTTCCAACTGAAAACCCTTAATTTGTTAAATTAAATAATTAAGAATTCTAGATCAAAATAGAAACACAAAAAATACCCAGAAAAAAGTTTTAGTTTTATAGTAGTAAAATACCTTAATATATATATATATATACACATATATATATATATATATATGTATATATATATATATATATATATATATATATATATATATATATATATATATATATATATATATATATATATATATATATATATATATTAACACATACGTATTCGAACACATTGGTAAGAAACAGTTATAATATTCACTATATTTTTCGCGTTTTTATCAATCAAGTTGTATGAGAACTTGAAGGGTTGTAAAAAGTATTGAAAATCGATACTTTTTGTAGGAATTGTTTAGGTGTCTATAAAAAGTAGTAAGTGGTGGTAAAAAAAGAAAAAAAATTTAAAATGAGAATTTCTTGTATGCAAAAGTAAGAAAAATTTGCTTAAACATTACTAAATTTAAAAAGTATCGAAAAACATAATAAGTAATTACAATACAAAAATAAGACAACCCTTTTCGTAGTGGGATGTATAACCATATATAGCTTAATACATGTATACAACTTGAATTTAATTAAATTATTTTTTAATATATCGGAGTTTTTTTCTTTCTTTTCAGTCTTTTTTTGTTTTGTTACAGCAAAGAGATTTGTTTTGATTCTTATATCAAATCAAAGATTAGTTTTTTGCACGCCATCTCTACAAACAAACGCAAAAAATTTTAAGTGGATTCTGAAGCATTATATTCATCCATGCCCGAGTTGGAATTGAACCCATAAACTTTTTTCCAGAGCAAGTTTTGATTTTGTTTAATTAATTTCATAAAAAAACAACTATTAAAATAGAATATCTTTTGTTGTCCTGTATTTAAGCTACAAAAATAAATGAAGAGACTCACATAAGTAATATATTTGAAGTAAAATATATATTGCTAAAAAATTGGAAGTCGAATTTAATTTATAGAAAATGTCTGAAGTGTATTTATGATACATTATAATTAAACTAATTAACAAAAGAAACATGTGTTGCTCACAGCGATCATATAATTATAATGTAATATAAGTGCAACTAACTGTAAACACTTAAACATCCATAGAATATTATGAAATCAGAATATTTTTCTGCACTTTGAAATATTTATGTAAGGAAATATAGATTTAATATATTATGTGATAATTTACTAAATAGCAATATGAGAAAATTTAATATCTAATAAAAAGATGAAATAACATTAAATAAACCCTTTTAAATAGAAACTGAATTTGTATCACCAGTTTCTTCGTATTTTAAATTGCAGTACTCATTTTTAATAATAATGAACAAAAAATTAATGTAATTTACTTGACTAAGATTTTTTCAAAAAATTAAATAGTGAAATGTGTTGATTACCTCTAAACTGTTAATTTGCACACGTAAAAGTCAATCAAAATAAAACAATGCAAATACCAATGAAATCATTTTTTACTTAATTTGAGTGTTGAGGTTTTAATGTAATGTGCTGTTAATTTTTATCAGAAAAAGTTTTGTATTTTTTTCTTCATAATTGTAATTAAATGTAAAACATATTAAATACCTGTGTCTGTATAGTTTGATAACAATTTCACACATTATATATTCAAAGCTTTATAATTCTTTTATGCAACAGATGTTTTTCAAAATAACCAAATAAAAGAATCTTGTTTAGGATATGCGCATAGTCGTTCATATGATAATTATTTAAAAATTATCGTTACAAAAAAGGCATGGTTTATGGTTTTAATAGTTTAAAAAATATTAATCTTCATTAATGCCAACACTTTTTAGCATTTCATTATACATCTAAATTTTAAATTTCCGCATTTATGTTATTTAATATTTAAAAACAGTTAACAAAACCTGTATATTAATCTAATAAGTTTTTAAAACATCATCATGTAAAAAAAATTGGAATGATGAAAATAAATTTATAAATTAGTATCCAAACTTTTCCAGTCATAATATCAATATGACAAAAATATTACTATGATTGAAATAAATATGTTAACTGTCACTTTAATAAATGAATCAAGAACTCTTATAATAATCCCTAAATAGCCAAAAATTGTTAATATTTTGACCCTGAGCATCTATCAGAAAACTGTAAAATTAATTATTATTTTATGTCGGAAAGATGAAAAAATTAGCATATGCAAGATTAGGGAAGCCTAATTGATTAATTATATATTTGTGGGTCATATTAACAATCCTTCATTCTCTTAGTACTGGCTCAGACCCATTAGAATCATGAAAAAATGTTTACTTTCCAGATGTGTTATATTCTAAAGTATCATTAGTATAGATTTCAATTTTCGAAGAAAATCATCGAATGCTTGTTTTCTAAAAGCTTATTTGATAAGAAAATATCTGTGCTTGTTTTCCTCTGATTTTTGTCAAGAATAGCCAATAATCTCATAATTAAAATGCGATGTATATTCGTGAAATTATACGTAGTATACATCTTAAAAGTCTCGGAAAATAATCCTTTTGGTTAATCGCAGAATTCGCATTTTTTTGGGGGGGGGGATTTTAATATGGAATTTCGAAATACATATATCTAAATAGAAATGTGTTTTTAAGTAACTAAATTCAAGAATTTAGTAAGGCGTTATATAGATCAATGGCAGGTTATTAGATTTATGAAAAACACAGAGATATATGAGGTTCAACATAAAAATTTCAGTTACTCGATTATTATTAAATATTCTTGAGTACAAAAATACTATAAAGAGAGCATATAATCTTCTTCAAGAATGATTTAATTGCTTTTTATAAATTCTTGCTCAATTATTCTCCGGCGTACTTAAACCGTGGACTGCATTCAATCATTGTGAATAAACTTTGGGGCTGTTTTTCTCATAACTGATCAGTAATCTGACAGTAGAATTTTCTAAAGGGTGATTGATGTATTATTGATGTGGAATATAACAAAGTCTGAACTTTATAAATCTAATTTATGTACAGAATCTATAGAAATTTACATAAAATGATAAACTTTTAAGGAAGCATATATTAATTGCGTTTCTAAATGTTTATAGAATTTTCGTGTTGCATTTGATCTGTAAATTGTGATGTATTTTTGGGTATTGGTTACATTTATATTATTGAATCTCTCTCAATTCTTAGAATGAATCCTAAAAACCATAGCTCTTGAGAATTCCTGAGGATGAAGAATAATTTTAGGTGTATATCTTTATGAAAAGACTCCACATTGGCATTAAGGTTTTACAAATATGAAAAATGCGCCCACACAGCAACATTATGATTCTGTCAATAAAATAGTCTTGTAATGTATCAAAGAGGAAACCAGATGTATGGTCGATTTTTTTGTCAACAAAAATGATTTTAACTAGTAAAGATTAAATGCAAATTTTAAGAAAATAAAACTCAAAAGGAATATAAGTGGTATTTGTGGAAAAGATGGAGAGTTTAAGTTTGTTTGTGATTTTCCCATCATAGTACATTGTACTGTATCAAAATGTATCGCACTAATTTTACCTCGAAGAACTATATACCAAAGACATAAAAATAGTTGCGATAATAATTATTTTAATGCTTTTTTTCTGAACTTAATATAAATTTTATGTAAGAACCTACAAAATGTTTTGGAAAATCAAGGGACAGCAAAATATTAAAAAGTCACTAATTTATTCTCTAAATTAATTTTTAAGATAACAGACTATGTATATGAAAAGGATTGAGTTTATGTAAAACATAAAAAATATCATTTATCATTTTAACTATAGTAAAATACAAAGAGTTATTTAATACTGTACACTTAAAATATGGAACATCTATCTTATTTTTTCAATATTCTTAAATTTTAAGCACTTATTTTTCTAATACATAAAATAGAAACCTATTTTGATTTTATACATTTGATTTTGAAATATTACTTATACTTTTGTTCTTATTTAGGAAATGTGGAGATAAAAGTGAAAATTTTAAAACAGAAACCAACCTTTCTATTTAAAAAAGACTTAACAAATAATATTTAACCATTTTTCTATTTTTATTTATTTAACTAATCACATAAACTTATGCATCAGTTTACTATACGAAATTACTTGCGTCCACAACATCAAATCACATTTGACAACAAATTTGTTATTAACTAATATAGACTTGTTTGAAACTGTTTAATTTATTCATGAAAAATAATTGTGTTTTTGTGAACTGTAAAATCTCTAAATATTTGCTAAATATGATTATTATATTAATTATTATTAAATTACTCAAAATTTTTATCAAATAAATTAAGCATATACGTATATTTCAAAAATCATACAATATTCATAAAATAAATAAGAAAAATTATGAGTAAAATGCACTGAAAATGTTTCCCTTGAAAAAGAAAGGTTATTAAAGTATTAATGTCTCGTTATTTATTCATCCACATCCTTTAATAACAAATAATACAGTATGAGTAAAAGAAACTAACAATTTATCTAAGTTCATAATATATAAAACTAATTTAAAGTATTTCTAATTATTTAAGATTTTTAAAAAGAAAATAATAATTATTACGTGATAGATAAATTCAAATGAAAACTCTAATTTTATCTGTTAATTAATTGTATTTTATGTTTCATATTTTATTTATACCCTTTTTCAAGTCATATACACTTGAAAAAAACAAACTATTTATTGCTAAGATTTTAAAAACGTCTTATTCTTGATATAAGGTACATACGCGAGATATAAAGAATAGTTAAACAAAATATGCAAATTGCGCTTGAGCAACCATCTTAATTAAATTTTAATACAAAACTTAACAAATTACTTTTCAGCCCTTAATTGTAGAATTTTGCGAAATCAAAAGCGAGTTAAATGAAACCGAGATAAGTGAATATTAAAACTTTGAAAGATGCAACGGAAAGCATATCATAAAATTTTGAGAAACATTCATTTGTCATATGTTAGAAAAACTCTGATCTTCAATTTAAAAATATTTACTAATATATTTAATGTATTAAATAAAAAGTTCATGTATGAAAAGAGAAAAAGCATGAAGTTCTTTTATTAGCTGTTCCTGAATTTGAATTCCAACTATCATACATAGTAAGCATAAAATGTGTTTTCTTAAGATATAAAAATTTTACACGCTGTAAGCTTTTATAGTACTTTTTCATATTTTCAAATATAAAATGCATACTATTTTTTTTTTCAATTTTTTCGATATTATAAATTTTGTGCTGTTTAAAAAATTTATCAAATTACTACAGGAACAATATAGTTCAAAGTTTTAAATAAAATCAAATATTTCATACCTTATGTTATCAAAATCATATTAGTAATTGTTCTTGATTAGAGTAACTGTAAAATAAGAGATTTCTCGTGCAAATACAGCTCTTTTAATTTTAAAAGTAAAATAATGTAATAGAAAAGTTTACATCATGTAATAAAATATTTGACTCATTCGATAAACTTTTTTGAGAATATACTAGGATTCAAATTTCATTTGACTCTTGGTTAAATGGAAAATATAATCACTGTATTATTTCTTTCAGTGACAATCAAAATGTGGTAACAAATTGTATTATATTATCGCTTAGCCTAAAACATAAATCTCCCTTTTTAAAAAGATAAAAATGCATTAAATTGATAAAAGTCATGATATAGAAATATATATTTATATAGATATCAGCGCAGTATACTGAGTAAGAAACGCATAAATAGATAGTTCATTCTCAGGACTTTCGTTAGCATTTACTTGATTTACATAACACATTTTTTACATAATTGTAGTAGCAAACTGAGGATTAAGTATCAGAGAATTAGACTTAATGCCTGTGAATGTGAGAGAGAGTATTCTATTTTTAAATGGTAAAACACACACACAGTTCCGGGTTTTACTTTTCTAAAGTCAGATGAGCCAAAGGAATACATAAATTTAAGCAATATGTGCCACACTTGGTACCATATGAACAGGCTTTCTTGAGTAAAAAGTAACTGTAAAACGGCTATCAATCATATTGTTGTGTGTGATTACTCGAATCTAATGAATTATTAATTTAACATGTTCTCTAAATTCAATATATTCAACATCATGAACAGCTACAATGTCAGTATGGCTTCTATAACTTTTTATAATTTTCAGGGAATTTGTTCATAATTTTTACAGAAAATAATTCTTCGGCAGATTTTTACAAAGCTTCATAAATTTAATTTACAAAATTTCATGAATGAAATCCTAGCTGAATTGCAACAGTTTTCCATGTTAAAAAGATGAAATAAAATATTTATAAGTGCCTGTGATTGTTGTAATTAAATATAGTTATTTAAAAGTTACTCGATAAATTCAATTATACTATAGTAAATGATTGCTCATTTAAATCAAAAAAATATAATTTAATTTGATTTAAAATTTCTTTAATCATTTCTAGACATTATTTAAGGGGATTGCCCCTACCTTACTCCTGATAATACAAAAACAAAAGTTCTGTATACAGGTAATTATTTACTTTTGTAAATGAACATCGTAACTGAAATATATAGTTGTCTGTTTGAAATAGCTAATAATATGTGAAATATGACAGAAAATTTGACAGAAGGCAAAATATGAATGTCTTTTATTTATGGTAACATAATCTGCCTAGACAACAATTATAATGTATACAATGGCCACTTATAATGTATCAGAAATGAATACGCCAGAGTTATAATGTATTATATATATTCCTGTAATAGCAATATTCTAAAGGACAGCTCATTAGCATATTTTTTTTTGTTGAGAAGTCATATTTTTTAAACATACTTTATAAAAATTTAGAATTAATAGTTTTTCAGTTTTCCTTTTATGATATTTTTCCTATATGTATAACTAAGTTTTTATGTGTAACAAAGATTTAAAAAATTCTTACTATTAACCACGTTTTAACTATTAATTTTACATCTACTAATATCCATTCTTTATATTGTGTATTGTGTCACCTATCAGTTAAATATCCTTCAGTTAAAACTTCGTTTAATTCGTTACACCATCACTGTTAGTTATTATAAATAAATTACAGCCTCAATCTTAAAACAAACCTCATTTCTTTAACAACTATCAATCAGATTAAATGAAAATATAGGAACTTAACTAACCACAAAAATGCTTAGTTATTTCTACTCTTAGCGCTCACTTTTCTAATTTAGATATTGAACTTATACGTCTCATGAAGTGAATGTATAAATTACCTTGCACTATTCTATATATATATATATATATATATATATATATATATATAAATACATATATATATAAATATATGTATTATATATATGTATTTATATATATGTATATGTATATATATGTATATATATATATATATGTATAAATATATGTATTATATATATGTATTTATATATATGTATATGTATATATATGTATATATATATATATATGTATGTATATATATATACATATATAAATTAGTTGAATGTAAAAATTTACATATGATGCATATTTCATTTTATTATAGTTTTATGGATAACTTAACAACGAAATACCTGATAAAACTCAATTTTTTTTTCTAAAAATATTATATACTTTATATAAAATAATATATACTATAAGAGTTTTGCAAAACTAAATATAACTGCCTTAAAGAGATAAAAAAATTAAATTCTAGAACTTAAACATGCTATTTTCACTGAAATCTTAATCAGGAAGTAAAAAGGAAAACAACAAAAATTCTGTAATCTATGTGTGTAACAGCTTATTTCAATCTAATCATAAATGAAGTAGATTTCTACATAGTACTTTTCATCTTTTGATATTTGTTCTTCACTTTAGCAAAACTCTTTGTAGCAGAATGAATTTATACATAAGAATACAGTGATTTGACTGAAAAATATCTAAATCAAATAATCTGAGAATTAACAAGCTCTTTATGATAAGAAAACAAAACGGTTTTCAAAATAATTAACTTTAGAAATCAGTTTCCCTTCTTCATAACTGCTTAGGGACTTAGTAATAGATTGCACAAACATCTAATTATGGATAAAAATTGGATTCCATGGTTCCAAAGTAAAAGAATATGATGAAATCAACCACTTTCTTAAAACATTCTATTGAACTAAATTATGTAAACAATAATGTGATAGTATTACCACATAATTTTTTCTATGTTTTCTCTTGATTAAAGTAGAAATAAAGGAAATAATGAAATAACTTCGAATAATAGATAACATCATTGGGTTTTGTTCCCTCATCTTAAATCAAACAAAGGCAACCAAGAAGTGTTTGGGATAGAACCCTCGAACTATAGAAGACATCATTTGTATTTATCAAAAGGATATTGCGATATTTCCAAAATGATTTGGACATTTATTAGGGAAAATAACTGCAATGGTAGCTGTTTGAAGACTTGTTTTATGCAATACAGAACTGTAATACATTATAAGTCTACTACGCATGATTAATTTAAGAAAAATTAAGAAAAATTATCCCACTTAATGTATATGAAAGTACAAAGAGCAACACTTAATATTAATAATCAAATCAGTTTCACCAGTAAAATTAAGTAGATAGAAAACAAAAAGATTTAATAAAAGCATATTCAAATGGCAGAAAAATAGAATAAAATAATTTATATCTCAATAATAGACGCGAAACTACATTCTTGAACTATTATGTTTTACTTATTTAGAAATACTTCATAAAAACAAAGTACTACAAGCATCTAAGTTTTCATACTACACTCTTCACATTTCAATCTGAAAATCTTCTTACTACGAGAAATCTGAATATCAATGAAATTCTCAAGATTTTCATTAAACATGAATGTTTCGTTAAATTGTTTCAACAATATATCTACAAATACATTCAAAAACAAAAATCATTGGTATAAATTTTGATTCACCTAGGCTAGTTTTCTTATCACAGAATACTTTCAGATAGCTTTTAGGTAAAACTTATGTCAATTCCTCCAGTTTTTGCTTTCAAAAGAGTGATTTTTTGCAGCACTTAAAAAAATCTAGTATTGGCAGATGAAGGTGGTTCGTTAATTAAAAATTTGATGTGAACAAACATTCATTGATATAAAGATTAGATTTTTGTTCCAGATAACAAATGCATGCGTTTTTTGTGTTCCTATCATTTTGTTGCACTAATATAAGAATTGTTCATGTTAAGTATGTAAGCATTGTTTAACTAAATTTCAATTAAACAAACTGATGAAACTTGAGTAAAGCTGGAATGAGTAAAATCTTTATCATTTTCTATGTCTTTCTTATCAAATATAAAATATATTTGCTTGATATATCCTTTGACTATTGACTTGATAGATCCTTTAATGACTATTTTGATCGCATAATCTGACTATGCTTGTGATCTACTGCTTATTCACTTAATTCTTGTACTGGTTCTTTAATTTTCAGCTTTTTTGTAAGAAGATTACGAACCACAAATAAACTGTTTGACACTGATGTCATTTATCCAACCTTTAAATTACACAATATTAAGAATATATATAGCATAAAAATTGCCCTTAGGTTTCGAAAATAATTCTAAAAGGAATACCCAAGTGAATAAAACATGGGCGCATTTCTTTGGTGTCTCATGGATATAATCCAGAGACTACAAAAACCAAGATTTTTCTATACCAAGGGAATGAAATCAATGATACACGAACTGTTGGGTGCCAGAAATACCAATGACTTTTATGTAGCCATCTGCAAACATTTTTTCAAGAAATCTTTATTTTTGATGGCATCGAAACGTTCAGAATAAGTTAATGGCTCGAACTCATCCAAAAAAAGCCAAACTTACAGACATAGATAACGGTTCTTGTAGGCAGTTGTAACTCTATCATACCATTGCATGATCATTTTAATAATGATTCCACAAACTATTGATTGATCGATTGGAATTAAAGATTTTGGCAATCCCTGACGGTTATTCCCCAGAATATATCCATTCGATTGATTGTCAGTTCATTTTTTTTACTCAAATTCTACTAGATTTCTTGTTTAAAAGTTAGATTAAAAAATTAAAAAATAAGAAACAAAAAAAAGGCAATATTCAATGCAACCAAAAAAATAGTATTGAAAAGGAATTTGCTTTTATATCCTAAACATAAGAAAGGATTATGAATGGTGTGAAAGTGTTTTTGCTCTGGAATAGCTTTCGCATTTCTCTATAAAGTATACATATTAATTTTCCTTGCAGCAATCTTTCATTTTTTTCAAGTTATTTTGATTTTATTGTTTGTTGCTTATTTTTCTTAGATAAAAGGTAGTTAAGGCATTGATATATTTAAAACATAAAATATCGATATCCCTATAATTTATAGTTGCTTAATGTGGTTACTTCAGAATAGCTAGAGTTTGATTTTGAAAATGTAAAAGGAGGTCAATTGTTTGACATTTGATTTAATTGTAAATTTTAAGTTTGACAATTGCGGAACAACACATATATAATAAATCTTTAAAATTAAACTTGAGAAATAAGCTATATCATTTCATCCAATACCTTTGAAATAATATATTTAAAGTCATATATTATACTACATGACATATCACTTTAAGTAAGTGCTTTAATATAGCATCGATCAATTTTTACTTTAATTTTTTGGAAAATATCTCGATTTATTTTCCTGTTCCCAGAAAAATAGAAATTTCTAGAAAAAGCTCTTTTTCTAAAATTAAATATTTGGAATATATTACAAACTCTTACGAAGCGTAGCTTTGAATAAAAAGGAGTTTCATTGTTCAACATTCAATTAATTAATTTGTGTCCAATTAAGAGCTTCAACTTTTCATTTAACATGAGATTATACTTATTGAAAAAACTTTTTAGCTCTAAATTCAGACATTTAAGTACACTTAATTTATGCTCCAATAATTCTTGTCTTCTTTGAAGAACTCTTTTTCTCTATCATGTATTTAATGATCATTCTTGTAAATTTACTCAGATGGTTGTACTTTCAAAAGTTCCCCACTATCTTTTAGGTGATATTAAATTTAATTTGATTTCTTTAATTGCATAATATCCTTTGAATTTATCGCCGATGTTCTAGGGAGAATTTTAAAGGAGAACTTGAAGAAAATTTCATTTATTACTTGGTTATACTTATTTGTTAAATTACATTATTTATTAGTACAGCTGTATTTTCATATCGATTGCTATGGAAAATCTATTTAGTTTCTAAATTATCAAGTAATTTGTTTTCCTCATTTTGATGTGTTACTGAACCGTAATTTTTTGCTATTAAATTTTATATATATATATTATATTAGCTATTAAATTTTATATAAATAATTCTATTCCATTAAAAAAAATTAACTAAAACTGTTCATTTTTAAAGAGTTTTTTTTGTTTTATTTATAGTTTCGCTGTCAAGTAAATAGAATATATTTTCAAATCAAATTAAACATAAATTTCTTACATTCTAAAATGTTTATTTATTTTTGTCCTAAAAATGAAAAAAGTTTCAAAAGGAATAACAGTTGTATGTCAACTCCATCTGTTTTTAAACTTTTGATTTTTATTTTTAAAATGAAGTTTAAACTTAAAGCACTCTTTCTCAATAAAAAGCTTAAAATTTCAAATGTTTTCATTTACATTAAACATTAACTGCATTTTTAAAAAACTGCTCTCGTTAAAAAAAGTGATTGACAATAAATCATATTACTTTTATTGCTAAAATTGATTTAGTTATTGGTTATTTCTATTTCTGCTAACCAGAGCTGTGTGCAAAGCACAGTTAAAAACCTCGTAATGTTGAACCACATTCAGATGATGGGATCAGCTGAGTATCTCTTATTTTTGCCAAGTCGCATAAGCAGAGCAATATTGAATCCTAAGGTACTTGTAAAGGCTTCTTCAGAACATGTCTATGTGTAAGTCAGGTATCAAACCCGATATCTCCTAAACTCTAACAATGAAACCGAGACATCCATTTTTATATATAATATACTCGCACTTATGTTTTACAATTCTATTTAAACTGGCATAAAGCAGTTTTTGATGAATAGCGTAAATTATTATATTATACGTATAAATTACCCTAATTAGTTTTTTATTAATCTCATGAAAATTGTACCTATTGTTCAACAAACTTAATTTATTACATATTTTTATACTAAAAATATGTTAAGTTTTAACTTGTTTTAAAAAGGAGAAACTGAAATTGATATCATGAAAACATTTTAGTTTTCATTAATATTTATATAAATTATATACTTTTAAGCACTTTTGCATATTTTTAAATACCTTGTGTATTAAAAATCTTTGATTTACATTTTAAACAATTTTATTTTTTAATATATTATTAATAGCTTAATTTCCAATAAATAATCCTCACCCTTTAGAGAAATTTATATTTAATGCATTTAATTTTAATTGTTATATGTGTGAAATGAAGGAAGGCATATCAGCTTTCATTGGAAATCAAGTCATAAGAGGCCGCGTGGCATTGAGAAGTCAGAAAGATTAAAGGTTGCAGCTCGCGGAGAACAGTCCAAATATTTGACCAAGTACCTGAAAGGATCAACCAAGCGTTTGTAGCTTAGCTGGCTATAAGGCGATGAGTGAATCTATCTCAATAGGGATGGTCAAACTTGCTGAGATTCTGTTGACCTGGCGTCCTTAAGTAAACACTTTCAACAATTCACACTTTCGAAATCATTTGGACCACGATCATTTTCTACTCAACTGGATATGGGATACTCTGGTATAGTTTACAGTAAAATCCGCTAAATCCGCAGTAAGTTTAGACCCTCTTTTCTTGTATTGAAAATTAGACCCTTTTCTAATAAGACCAAGATTTATTTTCAAATTTAAGTGTTTAATATGAAAGAGGTATAAAGATAAAAAATTTGAATAATAACTTATAAATGGTTAATTTCTTATAGAAGGGAAAATAAAAGAATAGCTGTATAATTTTTTTTTCCATAAAACTTAATAAATATGTGCATGATTTGATATTTATTACAATAACATGTTATTTTAAATAAAGAAAAATATTTAAATAACATAATAACTGCTTTGCTATTATGAATATTGTCATTTCTTACACGTGTGCAAACTTAAATATACATGAAAAATGTAAATATTCGTGAATTTCGAATAATGTAACACATTTTAATGTAAACAAATTAACAATGAAACTTTATTGAGCATTAAATTAAAGAGTATTTTTGCTAAACAATGGCCAAAAATAATATCTAATTTTAAAATAATTATATGAAAGATATGTATTCGCTTACAACTAACATCGAAACGTTTAATCATTTATGTTTAATTACTTGTGCACATAAGGATTAACAATTCTGAAGCTTTTCTAAATGAAAAAGATGTGTTCTTGAATTAAAATTAAAATAATTTTACATTTTTCTGTGAATCTTTCATTACCATAAATACTTCTTCAAATTTTCAAATGTATTTAAGAAAAATAATTAAACACATATAATTTTCTTAAAGAATATAAATGGTACCAATAAAAATATTAGTTATTCATCATCTTTTTCTTAAGAAAAATTCTCAAAAATTAATTATTAAATTTAGCAACGAAAAATTAAATCAACCGAATAATAAATTTAAAATTCATTAATTACTCAAAAGATATTTTATTAGTCCTTCTGATAACTATATAACTGATAATTTATAGTAGCAAAAATATTTTGTTAGATAATATTTCAGTTTGTTGGAATTTTTACTTCTTCAAGCAAGTATTATATGCAGTGAAAAATTGCAATTTTTATGCGAACGACTATGTATTACAATTTAAATTTTTCTACAAAATTTATTGAAAGTAATGCCATTTATCAGATTCATTCAAAAACTGTTAAAAAATATTAAGAAATGTAATCGGGTTTTATGACTTATTAAACTTTAAATGAAGAAATCAAAATATGGAGAATTTTAAATTGTTAATACTGAGAAACTGCATCAATAGGGGATTAAATTATCTGAACACCTAAGGACACTCAATTATAGAACACCATTAAGTGAATTCCTCCACTTCGAGCTAAATTCAAGCTTTAATATTCGAAAGATCTATAAATGAGCACTCCATTACGATAGAATAATTAATTGATTAACGAACAAATATTAATTATTTGCACGTTTCAGCTAAGACAGTTACAGAGACAACGTTACATCTTAACTTCTGTTATCACGTGACTACAATTTCTAAAAATTCGAAACTACTTCTATTTGAAGCATTCTATTTGAAATTAACAATACCTTTCGAAACTACGGAAAAGTTGAAGTTGCTTATAAATTTAAATGCTTGAAATAAAACTGTGGAATTTTTATAATTCTTTTATCGAATATCGTTAATCTAATCAAAACACATTACAAATACTGTTTCTTGAAAAAGCTACCATCAAAAGCAATCGTTTTAGAAAAACATTTAAGTGTTTGTTTGTTTATAGTTTTATATAAGTTTATTAATATAATTACTTAATTATTAATATAGTTTTCCTCTTCAGTAGAAATTACTGCTTTAACAAAGAATTTACAATATATGTATCCAGTAAATCTATTGGGAAAATATCATACAAAATCTGTAAGAGCAGAATTTTTAATTGAAAAGACTTAAAACGGTATTAAATAGTGAGCAATAAAACATAAAAATATATTAACTATGTATTTACTTTTGAAACATATTAATACTTCACTAATGATATAAATTTAATCGAGGTTATCTTTTCATCGAGTCCAGACATCATAATTTTAATTTTTAATTTCCATAATGATTATACTAAATGTTTTTTTTTGATACAATTCTAAGAAGCTAAGAAATTTTAACTTTTATATTTTAATTTTAAGCAATTGAATTATAAATCTATAACAATTCAATTCTAAAGCTTCGATAATAACAACTGTTGTAAACTAGGTTTATTGCTAGTTGAAGAATTTAATAATTATTTTTCACGTTAATGAATACTTATAATATTTGATAAAATAATATATATCGTAATAAATGTTTTAAGTAATCCTTCATTATACAGTTCATTGAAAAATGACATTAAAATCCTCCTCGAATTCTACAAATAAAACTTTAAGCTGTGCATTTCGAAGCCCATCATATGCTGTGATTTTCCAGTTACTTGTTTCCCAATAATGGCTTCTCAGAGGAGAGATAATGAGAAGTCTGTGTAATAAAAAAGAAATACAATGAAACCCTGCCAAACACTATAGAGAATTTTGTGGCCAATAATTGCTAGCGTTATCTCACTGTTCCTCAACTATATATATAATTAATCGAATATAATTCTACTCGGCATTTCTTCCCAACACTATACTTCAGTTAAAAATCTTTCAAACCAAAAATGTAAAGAATGAATGCTGATATTAATTTAAATACATTTCACATATACTAGATTCTTAGATCATTAATAAATATTGATAATTTACTTATATCTGAGTTCATTAAATAAGATGATTCTCATAGTTGAGTTTCTTAAATATAGTAGTGATTGTTTTTACTGTTAAAAGAATATAACTAGAACTAATAATTATAATTTAACGTAATTAATTTAAGAAGAAAAGGATTTATATGTGTTACTTGATGAGATAAAAATTATTATCTTTAGCAATGAATTTGATATACATCTTGTTCTGATAATATATGAAAAAATATTTTGGTTTTTGAATAATGTCCTCTCCTTTCCCGATACTACTATATTTGTAAAATTCATATTTATGTGAAAAGTAAATCATAAAAGTATATTAACTTTGTAAACAAAAGTTAACATCAAATTTAAATTTTGAATAAGATATATAAAATTTTTTTAAAGTGGAAAACTAATAGTTTTAAAAGACGTAGAATAGCATTTTTTGTGTTATTGATCATTTTAGTAGTCTAGATGAGAACAGTAGTTTAAAAGTTCGGTTTGCTCATTCTATGCTCATCATAAGACTATTTTATGTATTTAAAAAATTTAATAAGCTTTAAAAATATCATTTCAAAATTATAATTACTATTGAAATGAACCATACTTTCAAATTTACTTTCTTTGGCAATGTTTAATGAAATTTCAATTATTTTATAATCGTTTTACATAATTCTTGAGTATGCAGTGCTATCAAGATTTTATTAAAATCTAAAATGTAATTAGTAAAATAATTGTCAATTTCTCAAGCAAAACTATTTAGCTAAGAGCTATTTTCTATATTTCTTAGCTAAATAGTTTTGCTTGACAAAAATATTACTTTGTGTGTTTTAAATAATAAAAACACAAGAAAAAACAAAATTTTTATTTTTAAGTTCAGTATTTTATATTATTTTGTCCTAATTTGGAATTTATAATTTCAGCAAAAGTAATATTAACATGCTTTATAGGGAAAATATTATTATTTCAAATTTTTAATTATAAAGAAAATGCCTTTAATGAATTTCTAAATAGGAATGGCAGATGAAATTTGCATATAAAATGAAAATACAAGTTATATGGAAATAATAAAGGAAGCAACTGATAGCACTTTTAAGAATAAAAAAGGATGAGTTTTTTTACAATTTAATAAAATTTAAATGGTAAATTCTAGGAATGTATTAAAAATAAACTAGAATAACTAATAAAATATCGAATATATAAAACATAGAAAAAATTACATTCAAATTTAGTTACACAATAGAATAATGAATCTTTTAAAAATGTAATTCTAATTTGAAACTAATGTTGATTTTCAAAGGAAATGAAATTTGGAATTATTAATGTAGATATGCATGGCTTCACGCCAGAAACTTCTAAATTTCATTTTCTCGTAGTAACAATGACATGACAATATTGCTGACTTTTGATTATGAAAAGTGCTTCTATTACTTTGAGTGACTTTTTTTATCCTTATTTTTTTTTCTGCTTAAAAAAATTTGTTTCCCAAAACAGTTTTTTCCTTCCTAATTGCTACTAAATTTTCTGGACTGAAAAAATTGTCTTTTTGTATAATATAGCAATATAGTTTTTATTGATTCCAGTTTTTTTTTCAGAAACTACTCCAATTAGAAACGATAATAGTTTTCTAGAAAAGTTTCGAACATTTTATAGTTGAAGTTTAAAAAATACTCAACGCCTCTAAATATGCTTGTTTAAGAAGGTGGAAAAATATTTTTATAATTCTTTTACTATTTGCATACGTATTAGTATCAAATATTTTCATAATTAAGATTAAACAAGTGAAACTTAAAGTATTTCATCAAATTTAATTAATTTTAATAATTTTAATTTGATTATAAAATATTATTTTACTAAAAAAATAGAAAATAAAAAACAAAGGCTACAAAAATATCATATTAGTTGTTTTGGAATCAAATGTATATTAGCAAAAAATATTGCTATAATTGTCAAGTGGAAAAAATTTATATGACATTTTTATTTGTACAATTAAATAGTCTAAGCATAATAATGTATCACAATGTTATTGTAGAAAAAATACGCAATAAATTTAATTAACATTTCTTCTAATTATAAGTTTTGTTATGTAAAAAGTATGTATTTTTCTTATGATATTAAAAACATTTATTTTTTAAATTTGAAAGGAAAATTTATTCTTCTGTAAATTTTTATGACGTTTAGAAATTACATATTGCTTTAAACTTCTTGGGTTAAAATTTCTCCTTGAAAATGAATAGAGTTGTTTGACTCCATGACTATGTGCCTAGCACATTGTTCTCGTAAACGGATTATAGAAACGCGCAAAATGCACACAAAAACACCTTCACCGGAAATTCTTAAAAAGAAATACATTTGTACTGTTCTCTGTCAACACAGTCTCTTACGACATTGCATGTTGTCTAAAATCATTTTATTGCTCGATAAAAGATTCTCGGTAGCTGTTGACTAAAAATAAATACTGAGCACTTTTTCATTTTTCTCACTTTATGTTATGTGTAAAAATATTTCTATACTAGTATGCTCTTTTGAAATCGTTAATGCCTGTATATAATATTCATGATACAATTTTTAATATCAGTTAAGTGAATAATAAATATTCCTATTCCAGTTAATATTATGCTCATAAATATTATAATAATATTATGAGCACACATAATATTAACAGGAATATTAGGTTGAATAATATTATGATCATAAATTTTTTTTCATCATACTATATATGATGAAAAAAATTTATGAGCATAATATTATTCATCCTAATTAAAAGAGTATCTAAAAATTATAAAATATGTTTTTCTATATTGTTCATGTATTCTGTAATTTTCAAAAATATTTTGTTTATATTATTTATCATTTGAAGTTTTTTGGTATAAATATGTTATAAAAAATGCATGATTCTGATATTCTCAAAATTACTAGATGTACCTAACATTATATTTTATTGCAAAAATTATTTACCTGCAGCAATATGACATGAGCCTGTTTCTTCTCTCATTTCAAAAGTTCTGTATAATAAAACTTAAGAAAAGTACTAACTGATTTTTTACGTTTCATTAGCATAAATCTCTATATTAATGCGTGAATGTAAAGTAATGTATAAGTTCAAAATATTTAAGGCTTGTTATAGAAACTAAAACAAAATAAATTTGATATAAAGTAACAATAATAAGTAATGAGTTAAATTAAATTAATCATGTACATGATGGAAAATATTAATCATCTGCATAGAATTGTTTTTGCAGCTATAGCAAATATATAATTTAATATATATAAATTTGAGAATTATTATTTTGAATACAACTTTCATGTATCTAAGACGTTAATATAGAAAGTACCCTTTTATAGTCATATATCAATAAATCTGTCAGATATTCACATATTTTCCTTTATGCATCTCCTGTCTCAAGAGTTGACTTTTGAGCAAAAAAGATTTTGGTGACATTGAAAAAATAATGCCTTTCTGTCAACTTTCACACACCTGCTCTTGACATTAGTTTCAGTTTCTCAAAAAATAAATCAACAGTTGAAATGCTTCTAAATGATGTTGTTGTACAATAATACCCACTGCTATACAGTTTTGTTGCTGTTAATTTGTCATGTATTAAATTATGGCAATAAAAGGAAAATGTATAATAAATATAAAATAAATTTCACTGTTTTATAACTCTTAACACAAAAATAAAGAAGTCAAGTTTCTTACCCAGAATTTTTTTATCAAAAAAAATTCCTTATTTCTTCGTTTATATTTTAATATTTAAATATTAAGCTGATATGTTAGCTGAAATAATTTGTTATTTAGACAACGAATCATTTTCATTCATTTATAATTTTCAAAAATGTGAAGAACCAATAATTTTTGTAATCTAAAACATATTTTTTTTTAAATTCTTCTTTTGTAATTCTCAAATATTCTTATAATGATATATCTACTTATAATAAATACCACGTTCACAGAAATGTTAAAATAAATTATTTCTTCAAAAATTTCATTGAGGTAAAACAAAAAAAAAAACTAAGAAGCAAATACAAAAATAATTCATACAAAAGATATTATTATTGAATATATACAATTTATTGATAATAGAAAACAAATCTTTCTCTAATTAGAAAAACTAATTCATTGTATCGAATACTTTTGGTAATGAAGATTTTGTTATAACACATATTTCATTAAATTACCTTGATGAAAATAAAATTTATTTTGATTTTACTTAATTGTTCTAAAAAATTCTATAGCTACATTAATTATTCAAAATTTGTATAAAAATTCATTTATACTCACTTATAGCTTCAAAACATTATGTCAAAACTATTTATTTATAATTTATCCTTATTTTATTTACAATTTTTTATACAAATTTCTTGCAAAAGTTTTTTGATGTGAGTAATATTTTATATATGCTGTAAAATCTATAAGAAATATTGGATAAAAAGTAAGGAAACTAACTTTGTATTCTTGAACTAATGCTATGGAGATCATATTTAATAAATTGCTCTTATAGCTCTAACAGCGTTAAAATGCTCTCTCTCTCTCTCTCTCTCTCTTAAAATTTTTAAAAAATACTAACCACAAAAGAATCATAAATAGGGAGAAAATTTATTATTAATTAAAAATTTAAAGTATTTTGTCTCTCTTGTAATTTATTAAATTAGTCTCACTTTAAAACTATAAAATAATCTATGATTTTATTTATAAATATAGAAATATTCATTTTAGTGATTTCTTCTTCAGTAAAATCCATATCACTTAACATTTAGGTTAACAGAATTCACTGCATTTCAAAAATTATAAGTTGGTTGTAAAATAAGTTGAATTGTTTTAATATTAATTAGAAACATTTTTGACAAATTTCTCTTCATTTAAAAAAATTTTAATTTATCATAATTACTGTTTGACTATATTATAATCATTTTTAATTTCTAGATAAAGCATTATGAAATGTAATTACTTATTTAATGTATTTTATTAGATGAAAAATCAACTAATTAAATATTTTAATTATAAATATTCTTAAATATACTCCTTTTATTTGCATCCAGTTGCCATTCTAAAATGAAATATCCGGTAAAAGCATCACACGGACTTTCTTCTACCGTACGATCAACAGATGCTTCTACTACTTTGGAATTAAGTCGAAACATTAGTGCAGTGCTCGAACTTTTGCTGCAAAATTATGATAATAGACAAAGACCAGATCACGGTGGTAAGTATATTATAATATTGTAAAATATCTCAAAGAGTCAGAATGTTCATTTATCAGAACAAATTTTTATAACACGATAAACTAAAAAGCAAATATATATATACATACATACGTACATACCTACATACATACATGCATGCATATATATATATATACATATATATACATATATATATATATATATATATATATATATATATATATATATATATATATATATATATATATATATATATATATATATATATATATATATATATATATATATATATAATTTCTGATAACATAATAAAACAATTTAGTCATTTTCCATTCTTTTTCACAAATATTCACATCTTTGGTATATTAACTAAGAATTAATAATTTAGAAATTATAAAATATAGAATATTAAACACGAAAATAAATTTTCCTTTAATTATAAATTGTAGTGTATTCAGAGATCATCGTAACACTACGGCCGTATCGTGCTTTCTAGAACTAAAAGTCCAAGTTTCGAATCACGATTCTTGAAAACGAATGTAGCTGTATCTTGTATGCTTTGTTAATTAAGTTAGTTCTTAAAATTCTGATTTTCTCTCAGTCTGTATATAGAGTCAGCCTATCGTACATGAGAAGTAAGCTATATATATTCAAATACCAAGCAACTTTTGGCTCAGAGTAGCTATTATAGGATAACAACTGTGGGAAAAATGAGTACAGTATGTCATTTATCATTGTGAATAAAAATAAAACAATAAAAATTATGGAATGGCATTTTGTCCGTGCTTCAGAAAAAACTCATGTATGTTATGCATCGTAAAAGAGTTTCTAGATGATAAATAAAATCTACAATAATTCAATAATCATTCTCATAAACTTTCCAATTAAATACAGTAATAAGTCAATAAGTCTATCATGATTTTTTTTTTTTTTTGTAATATGTCAATTTTCGTTCTCCATATATGCTTTAGTTTTCACTAAATATCATTGTAATGACATTAAAAAGGTCAAAAACTGAATTTTTTGGTGATTTTTAATTGTAATTTTAGAATGAGGATACAATTTAATACCATATCAGATGTGATTTTATCTTAAGAAAAGTATTGGGCATATACATTCAAAAAATAATGATAAAAATGAATGCAAAGCATTTTATTACTTCAAAATCAAAAACTAGTTTTTTAGACATAATCAAAAAGTAGGCAAAAGTCAGCCTCCAGAAATTCGATTTTACTATAGAAACAGTCCAATGTAGGGAGCAATGGACTGGCCTTATTTTATATAAACTGTCTAACTTTTGTGTTTCTTTGACTTATTAGTATTTAGCCTAACTTTAATGAGTAAATAAGATACAAAGAAATAGATCATAAATAATAAGCTATCAATGACTATAAATCTCTGAATGTATGTAACATAAAAGACTTATAAACCGTAAAAAGCGCTCAGGTTTTAATATAATATTTTAAATATATGTTCACAATATTTATAATCCAAATAAATCAGTCGAAATCCATAGGCTTATAGAAAATTTTCATTGATAAATGCTTGTATTTCAGAAAAACAACAACTACGAAAAATGTGGAATCTCGAAAATTAATATTATATTTAAACTTTTTTTCTCTAAGCTTTGAAGTTTGTTAGCTTTTACTAAAACACTACAAATTATTTTAATAAAAAAACTCATTTTGAATAAACACTAATATACGCATTTTAATAAAATAAACTTTGAAAAAAAATGCAATAACTCTCTGACAAATATTTACACTTCATTAAAGAGAGGAATTAAAAATTACGGAAAAAGTAAGCTTTTTTGAGCTGGATAACCTTACAAGTGAAATGAGTATATTATTTTCAATGAAAAAAATCAAATAAATACTTATTTATTACCGCTTTACTTATTTAAAAATATAAAAGTTTAAAACCTGTAACAAATTTATTTCATGGTAAATACGTATTTTTACGTTTAGTATAGAACACTGTATTTAATAGCTGTATGAATAAGTGTCTTCAAAAGAATAATTATATTTAAAGAATGCATTGCATTGCCCTAAATTCATGAAAATTGCATAAATATGTTTAAAATCAATAAAAAAATACAAAATGTTTCGCTATTGAATTGAAACACAAATTTATGAGAAATAAATGATTACTATATATCAGAAACTTTAAAAAATTCTTTTATTATTCGAATATAAATGATATTATTTGATTGTTGCAGAGAAAATCATGAAAATATGGATTCAATTTAATTTTTTGAAGAAGCCATAACGTATGAGATTGTGTTTTCTATTTTTTTAAAAAGTTAATACAGTGAGTAATCTTGGAATCTTTACCAAAATTTCATAATTTATTGCTGTTGAAGAATTGACAGCATACGTTTAAGTATTTTTCCTATTTTTCTCTTTTTTTTTTTTTTTTTTTTTTTTTTTGCTTTTATGTAGCATATGTTGAAATAATCCACATTTTCAACGCGAGAAAAGACACCAACTTCA
Source organism: Latrodectus elegans (assembly GCA_030067965.1). Classification (NCBI taxonomy): domain Eukaryota; kingdom Metazoa; phylum Arthropoda; class Arachnida; order Araneae; family Theridiidae; genus Latrodectus; species Latrodectus elegans. The sequence continues at coordinate 56,678,753 of CM057809.1, read as the reverse complement.
TTGTAAATTGTCAAATAGGGAATCAAATTGCCAGAGAGAGAGTACACTTCAAGAACTTTTCATTTACGAGATAAAAGACAGTTGATTGCTATCTAGTCAACAATACCGATTTCAAATTTCGGAATTGTCCATCCCAGATGTTGTTCGAAATACACCTAACTCTTGTGAAAATTTCAAGACTTGTTTCAGTTTTTCACTGTGGAAAACTTAAATGTATAACTGTCGATAAAATATCCAATTTTCGACTGATCTAAGATTTTATTTGAAATTTAAGTTCAAATGCAGATTATTTGAACGTATGAGAATTGGTTGATGATTGAGATAGCCTTTTTTTATTCATTACTCATGCTTTTTAACATAGTTGTTACGATATTTAGTTATTTGCACAGATAAATATAATTAATAAAAATGATCGCTATCAACTATATTGAATAAAAAGCTTAAAAATTATCTGTTTTCATTATCTGTAGTTTCATGTTAAATATCTACTTGTCACTCGTTTGTTTTTAAAGAATTTTGTTATGAAACAGTTTAATTACCTGCGATTAATTACCTGTGTGAAACTTTACAAAAGTTTTAACTGTTATTATTTCCAGATGATTAGACTAAGTTAAAACAAAAAAGATACTTTAGTTTTTCTAGTGCAGTCTTATTAGTAGTAATGTTACAAAAAATATATTACTCTCTTTTAAATATTCCTTATTACATTTCTACCTTTCTTTACTTATTTATGTCCCATCATTTAATTTTCAACTGTGATGATTTCCTTATAATTTTATATTTGTGGATGCTATATTATTAATTTGTAATTAAAATAATTAATCACATAAACTTATATTCCCGTTGCTATAAATTATCTACATCTATTTTAAAAGACATAATTAAATATGTCATGAATTCTGCTTAATGTTTTGATGGGCCAGAGGGCCAGAAAAATTTTACAGATATCAAATTATTTATTATATATATACATACTGCTGGAAATGTAGAACCATAGGTTTTTTTTCAAACAAGAGAATAATTTTAATTTTTAACAAAATAATTTCATTACACGCTTTTAAAAACTTATTTACAATCAGATAAGTATAAATATTAAATTAAATAGAGAAACATATTTGCTTATAATAATTAAAATTTCATTTCATTCACATCATACTGTGTGAAAAAGTAGAAAGACAGTTCTAAATAACAAAAGTCTTATTAATAAGGAATTCTTCTGTCCTTTATTTTAACTATTTCGAAGATTCTACTTGCCATTTAATCATACAAGTCTTGAAATTCGGTTTGACTAAATTTGTCCGAAATACAATTCAAAGCATCTTCAATATTCTCACTTCTTGCTTTTGGCGTAAACATGAAGGAAAGTTACTGACCATATATTTTAAACGATATTGAGGTGTGTATATATAACTGGCTATGGCAAAACCCGAACATTGATTGTTTCAAACCAATTCTTAACGCTACTGGTCGTGTAAATTGATGTCCATATTGCTAAAATATTCAATTTTCTCACCTATCTCAGCGCCATAGGGAAGAAGCTCTGAATAAAAATTTTAAAATAATCTGTGTAATTCTATCTTTCTTCCAGAAGCACTTCATTGTTTACTCCAACGTAACCAACTAATATCAGAACCATCAAACTGCCTCTCCTATCTGTCAGGTAAAATAAGCTTCTTCTTGTGTACCCAGACAGTGCCAATAATATTTCTAACTATCTGAACTATCCAATTTGACTTTTTTTCACCAGAAAAAACCACTGAATTCCATTCGGACTTCCAAGACATGTGTTTTTTGACCCTCTGTAGCAGGTGCTCAATGTGCCTTCCGTTCCATTTATGTGATAGTGCTTTCTTTATTTGAGTGTAAGCGTATCCGATCTTCTTATGTAATTGTAAAGTGTTCTTCTAGTTACATGTGTGAAGCCACATGGGTCTTG